>CM060363.1:18564449-19164449 GCA_030545235.1 Helianthus tuberosus | reverse complement strand
GTGATTCTCACAATAAAGGATGGTTCCTAATGAATCCTTCTCCTATATATATATTCATTTTAGTCAACTAAGGGGCTGTTTAGTAGCCTCTTAATGACCATTCAGATGCTACCTCTTAATGGTTTAAAACCTCTGAATGAATAAGAGGTAACCTCAGGTCTGAATGGTTAAGAGGTAACCTCTGAATGGTAAATCGTCACATGTCACATTCTTCTACATTCTCATTGGTAAAATTCTTAATGGTTCTATTAAGAGGTAGCCTCTTAATGACCATTCAGAGGCTACCAAACAGCCCCTAACTCTAACTCAATGAGTTATATCAATATATATGGTGTTCATGATTGAGCTCTACGTAATGGTTTAATAACATGTATGACTCACTTAGTTGGATAATCGACAGATAAATTCCCAGTCAATTACAAACGTCCCCAACAATGTTTAGGAGTATATGTGCCATGTGGTGGTGAATAGTGTAAGCCACCTATGTGCTCGATCATATGTAGGCTCACTAAATCTTAACCGGTGGTCCACCCACCATGTGTCTAATTTGGTTAATGGTGCGTGTTGGGAAAATACGCCCCGCTTGCGGTATGCTCATATAATGTATATATGCGTGGGCGCTCGGGGGGCAAAAGTGAAAGTGCACTAATTTTAACGTTATTTTACTAATTTCGTGAAAATAACGTTAAAAGAGGGGGACGGTTAATCATGCATCATGTGGTGGCGTTGATAGCCAAAAGACAAGGGGGTGCATGCACTAATCGGCGTTTGTCTCAATTGCTGAGTGTTATGTGCCTTATGTCCAAGGCTTGATGCAAAACCACAATTGAGCCGGGGGTCTCATTGGAAGCAGCCTCTCTATTCCTACAAGGTAGAGGTAAGGCTGTCTACATCTCACCCTCCTCAGACCCTACCTTAGCTTTGCTATTGGTGGGATATACTGAGTATGATGATGATGATGATGATGATGATGATGTGCGTGTTGGGAAAAACCATTGCTCCATCTTTCTGTGGTGCATATGGAAGGGATCATCTCCATAATCAGTTGATAACTTTCAAAATCTTTTGGTCATCATGTAAACACATGTTCAACACACAAGTTTATGTTTTTATATTTATTTTTTTACAAATAAATTAATTAAGCAGAATAATGTTAAATTTGATGTCTATTTTCTAGAGACATCAAGATGGAAGGGGAGACGTATTTAGTAATGACGTCTCTCATAATCACTTGAAAGAGTTTATCAAGAAAGTTGAATATTATAGTAGCAATTATCTATCTATTTTTTTTAAATATAAATGTTAATTTTATTTTATTTAAAAAGCTCCACTTAAATATTGGCACTTCTAAAAAGAGTTATGATCATCATTGGACACTGAAAGTTCAAAATGAACTTGATTGGTGTAAGTTGATTTAATGAAAAAGTGTAACTTGGCTTTTTTGACAAACCATACTGGATTATGACTTGGCCCGGTATCAAAAAATCACCAAAGAAAGTGAGATTTCAAAAGGAGAAATGAAGTGTAGGATGAGTGAATATACATAATATGAAAATATCTTAAGGTATTATCTACAAGGGAGGGTTACCTTGACATTTCGTAAATTTTTGCAAGAATCATGAAAAGTCGATTAAAAACCAATCAAAATCTAAAATGTTTCTTTACACTATCATTATTACTTTATCTAAATTTTGTGAGAGTCATGAAAAGTCTATTAAAAACCAATCAAAATTTAAACATGATGTGAGCAAATAGTAACAAATAAATTATCAACAATGCACAAACTAGTTTTAAGGTTAAAGACCTAGAATACTAACTACACATGTAAACAGGCAAACGCACCTATTATTAACATAGTATAATTCAGGTAAGTTACCAAGTATCAATCCTTTGACACAATAGCTTATCATATTAAACCTTTAATCAATATCTAACCGATGTAATATTGAGTTTTTATAAAAGAAAACTATTAAAACATAAATACGTGAAAAAATGTTTTTCGAAATCATCATCATCATAATCAATAAATCCCACCAATAGCAAAGCTAAGGTAGGGTTTGGGGAGGGTAAGATATAGACAACCTTACCTCTACCCCGTAGGAATAGAGAGGCTGCTTCCGGTGAGACCCCCGACTCGATAGTAGTTTTGCATCAAGCCTTGGACATAAGGCACATAACACTCAGTAACAATTAAGACAAAGGCCGATTAGTGCATGTACTCCCTTGTCTTTCGACTATCAACGTCACCACATGATGCATTGCATGATTAACCATCCCCCTCTTTTAACGTTATTTTCACGAGATTAGTAAAATAACGTTAAAATAATGCACTTTCATTTTAGCCCTCCGGGCGCCCACACATATATACATTATATGCGCATACCGCAAACGGGGCGTATGCAGTATAGTCGGTTAGGTTAGATATTTATGAAAAGCTCATTTTGACAAGAATCAAAATGAGGTGTGAAGTGCTAAAAGACCAATACCATACTAGGTTAACCATATAATCTCGTATACCTAAATTATAAATACACTTGGATTGTCTGATTTTAGGTAACTAAGGGGTTGTTTGTTTTTTTGTGAAAAGCTCTTGAGGACCTCTTATGTCTGCCCCGCGCAGACGTTTGAATCTGCAGTGTGTTTGTTTTCTCGAAGACCTTTCATTAAAATAGGCCCGTGTAACCACTTTTTGGTGCAGATATGGATCAAGGTCTTATTGGGTCTGCAGACTCCCTTCTCCTCCACAAAACCTAGTACCTCTCCACCCTTCTCCTCCACCTCATCTTCTCAATCGTCTGCCACCACCTCCCACCGTCCGCCACCACCTCGTCACCCTCCCACCTAAAAGTCGTAAATATGCATTTCTCTTCCTTCTCAAATAAAACCCTAACAATCAAACAGTTCCTCATTTTCACCTTCATCTTCACCAAACCTCACTTTTTCTCTCTAAATTACTCTTTCCTTCATGGAAGTTCTCCTTGATTCCACACCACCAGCGCCTCCCGCCGCTTCTTCTCTCGTTCTTGGCTTCAGATTTCACCCCACCAATGAAGAACACGTTCGGTATTATCTCCGCCGTACGATTTGTGGCAAACCGTTCCGATTTGACGTTATTTCAGACGTTGATGTCTACAAAGTTGAGACATGGGATCTTCCAGGTCAGTTCGGTTGTTTTTGTGTCAATTGTGTTAGTTCTGTTGTTTTTTTTACAGAATTTTGGTGTTAGTTTTCAGAATTGTGGTGTTACTCATGCTTGTTATGTTGTTTGATTATGATATTCATTGTGATAAAATGGTAATTAGAATTTGTATGATGTTCAGCAGCTTGCAGAAGTTATAAAACAAACAGTCTTCTTCTGGCAGACTGAAGAGGTTTGGTCCACCTCTTCTGCTGCAGATGTGGTCCGCAGACTGCAGACATTTTACATCTGAAAAAACAACAGCACCTAAGCAATCCACTAATTTATTGTGATTTAGAGCTTCGTAATTGTTTAATTTTATAGATTAACGAACAATGCGAATTACTGTCTATACAACTCAATTTAAAGCAAACCCGAATTAATTTCCAGATTCGTTTATTTAAATCATTCCCATAGGTAACCCGTATGTTTAACCAACTCTTGAATCAATTTATCAATTATCAACTAGATGTCAAGCCCAAAGTTAACGATCGATATATAACTCAGAGATAGAATAATCAGATCAAACATGCATAACCTCATAGAAAGACCTCGATCATCCACATAAATTCATCAAAAGAATCAATACCCAACATATAGTTATACACATCACAAATTCAGTAGTAAACACTTATATAAAATCACACTTTAATAAACATAATCATCCAAACTTAACAAAAACTAGAATTCATTATACCTAACTGACTATAAGGCGGTTAACTAGCTATAAACAAAACTAAACAACTAGAATTCAACGAATACATGATAAAGACTAAGGAAAACAGAAATAAGAAGTATCAAACTAAGTGAGAATTGCAAGCACGACCTTATGTATGCTAGATCTTCGGTTTCCAAGCGCCTTTGATCTTAAGCCTTGTTATTTGGATCCAATTAGCACCTTTATCACTTCTACTGTCGCCCAATTTCGTTCTCTTGGGTTTCTTAGTCGTCATTTTCCTTTTATAAGTTGTTTTAGGGTTTCGAATTGGGTACAATCGGTACCCTCAGTTAACGGGTACGACTCGTACTAACACGTGTGCACGTGTCCCACTAGTTCTTGCGTACAAGCCATACTCGGCTATCCAGCTTCTTCAATCTTCTAAACTAATCTCGTATTTAACCTTGAGAATCCTTCGTTTAAGCTTCAAGACTTGCAAATCACCAAAGTATAACAATTAACCAATTCTAGGCGAATTTATAATAAACAACCACAAATATAGGGGGTTTTAGGAATTGAAATCTATGTTTTCTTTCAAGCACATCAAAAATCACCCTTGTGTATTATTAATAACCTTTTACTATATTTTTAAAATTCAGGGTCAGTGTCTAATTTAAATTTAGTTCAGTTTTCAAAACTCAAGTACAATGTTTGATTTGTAATCTATTTTGGTTTTAAAAATTTATGGGGGGTCGGTGATGCCTAATTGTCAGTTGTTTTGTGGTTGCAAACGGTGGTGATAAGTTTAAGGGCATCGACCGTCGACAAAGCTATGACTATGGCGATGGAAGCTACGATTGACGTTGCACGACGACAACAAATAAAATATAAATAAACCTAACCAATATATTTGTACAATGCGTCCCACGGGCAGGACGAGAGGGAGAAGATAAGAAAGAAAGTTGTCACACAAGGGGGGCGAGGGGTGAAAAGAGCCATAACCAACCAATATTTGACACTGATTATAACGTAGAGTGGTAAGAGGCAGAGAAAAGAAGACAAGAATCCAAACATCTGATATCAATGAAAAATTCATTATTAATTTATTATTCATCAACTATACATAGATACAATAATGATAACTATATGGAAAACATAATTATGTTTTGATTAATATAATTACGATACATAAATCCTAAGTAATATATTCTATTTACGTTTACAATAAGTTTAACTAAAATCTAATATATAGAATATAATTTCAATAAATAATATAATAATAATAATAATGTCCGGAGTTTTATGATGAGTATAAAAGATATCTGAGTCTTACCTAAAAGGAAATTTACACCAATTACTTATCTGACTTTTTTGCCATATGAATATGTTAACTAGCAACATCCTTTATCAATAGCTACGTGAGGGCAAATACGTGGGTTAAAGAGTCGTTTTCTAATAATTAAATAAATGCCAAAAATTAAATTAATAATTGAAGGAAAACAAATAATAATAATAATAATGTGTCCACGTCCATGTGTATAGTGTGCAAAGAAATCGACCGTTGGGTGTGCCTCAGTTTCTTTCCAACCAGCTACTTTTTGTCCACATTTATCGTCACAAATAACGTTAAAATAGTCAATATTCAACAATGACAAACCATACCATTCATATTCCATATTACTATGCATATTTAGCAGCATATTTTTTTTAATAACTTTAATCAAATAAATTGATGTGTTGTGTTTATAAATTTAAAACTATTATTATATAGGCTATAATTATTCTCACACCTCTAAAATTTTATTTTTACACCCTTACATGCATACGGCTCGTATAAAGTTATACGGGTCACATAAATGATTGTTGCATAAAGTCAGAGAATGTTTTTTTGTCCATGTATACGAGCCGTATAACATTATACGACCCGTATAGAATGTTATACGACTCAAACCTCATATAATGCTATACAACACGTATAGAATGTTATACGACCTAATATTTTCACTATGTATACGAGTCATGTAACATTATACGAGCCGTATAACCAGGGCCGGCCCTAAGAATTCTTGTACCCTGTTCGAGCTCGAAAAAATGTGCCCTTAGGCCTTAACGAAATTGGGTATTGGGCTAAAAAATGTCTAAACCTAATGCCAAAGGGGTTAATAACTTATCTAAACCATAAGAATAGTTTTGTAAGCGCGCCTATGTTGGTGTTTGTATGGGTGTACCATATTAAAAAATATTTTACATGTACATATCAGGTTTTTTTCATAAAAAAACGTGCCCCTCAAAATATCGGGCCCTGACCGGTGGTCCTCCCCGCCCACCCCCAGGGCCGGCCATGCGTATAACATTATACGACCCAATATTTGTCATGTCAAATTATTTTATACGGGGCGTATAACGTTATACGACTCGTATACAGGGTGTGAATTAAGATTTTGGAGTATGGGATTATTAGGACCCTTTTATATATCTTTCTGAATTGGTGAATGGACATTAAAACATAGTGGAGATCTAGTAGAGATGGATATGATCAGATGGTTCCGTTGATTACACAATGATACTTCAGTGATCCATCAGTAACCCGTTAAAAAAATTGAGAATATGCGATGAGGATGTTTGATAGTCATTAATAACAGAAGTATAAAATATGTTGTTGGTGCACATCTTATAATAGTAACTAGTTTGTGTCTCGTTCGCGTTGCGGGTCACTAAACTGAATATTTCTCTCTCATAACATGTACGTCTGTGTTTTGTTAACTTGTACATACTACTCATAACACGATATCAAAAAAAAAATTGCATCGAGTCAACCAATTAAAACAAAACACTACCATACTTTTGCTAATAAAAACTAAAACAATGGAAAGATTATAAATTTAAACCGGAGGCACAATTGTAATTTTTCTGGACAAATAAGCATATGCCAGACAACCATCTGACACAAATAAAAATTACACCAAGTCAAGCAATTAAAACAAAATACTACTAAAGTTTTGTAAAAAAAAAAAACTAAAACAATGGCATGATGTAATTTTACACTGGAGTCAAAATCGTAATTTGACAGAGAAAAAAATAAAAACGATGGCAAATTGTAAATTTGAACTGAGGGCAAAATTGTAATTTGGCTAGGTGAAAAAAAAAACAAATCAATGACAAAACTGTTATTTGCCGGTGCCTATCAAAAAAAATGTTTTTAAATAAACTAAAGAGTAAAATGCACGGATAGTCCCTGTGGTTTTGCAAAGTTTCAGCTATAGTCCTCAGATTTTGGAAATTACACTCATAGTCCCTGTGGTTTGACAGTTTGTTACGCGGATAGTCCCTGGAGTGGATGGGGGTTAGTTTTCTCAGTTAAGTTGGTGTAAAATGACTAAAATACCCTTAGGATTAAATTAAAACAATATATAACACTTGTTAATATATCTACATATTTTTTAAAATAATTTAAATAGTTAAGAAATCATCATCATCATCAAACCACCATGAACACCTGCACATTCCGAGCTCCATTTTTCAACTACTTCAGCCAACAATTCATTCAAAATAATCCCCAACTTTCACTCTCCATCTTCCAATACTCAACCAACAATTCATTCAAAATGAACAACAGCAAGAATAATCCCCAACTTTCCTTCGATGAATCCGCGTATGAGGCGGAGAGGCTCCCCTGCCGCCATCACCACTCCCCACCACCGCCATCCCCTTCCACCACCACACCTCCGCCTCCTAAACCCATACCCGCCTCCACCATCAACCACCCATCCCCAAATCAACCAACACAGATCTGTTCCCAGTAAACCGAACCAGACTAAACTGTTCCCAAAAGAAAAGAAACAGTCGAGAGGGATTTACCGTCGAAATTCGTCGGAGAACACCACCACAGCCGCTCGTCGGCATCAACATCGCCGGTGATCATCGTTGGGGGAACTTGTCGCCGCCGGTCAGTCGTGAGAGAGGGAGAGCCGAGAGGATGGTTGGGTACAAACTCCAGATCTGTGGTGGTTTTTAGTGAGAGAGAGAGAGAGAGAGAGTAGAAAGAGTCTGTTGAATGATGATGATGTTGATGAATATAATAAAAGCAAGGGTAATTTTGTAATTTCATATGGACTTAACTGAGAAAACTAACCCACATCCACTCCAGGGACTATCAGCGTAACAAACTGTCAAACCACAGGGCCTATGAGTGTAATTTCCAAAATCTGGGGACTATAGCTGAAACTTTGCAAAACCACAGGGACTATCCGTGCATTTTACTCTAAACTAAATTTTATACTTAAAAAATAAATTTGACAGAACACCGAAAAAGTATGAAATATTAGGTAAAACATTCCCATAATTTATGTTTTTAACTATCTAGTTATAGTTATATTGAATTAAATTCGTTCATTTTCTTTTCTTTAAATAGAGTTTGGCCTTATTTTCTTGTTATAGAATATCATTACACACAATTTTGTTTTTATCAGAGATAGAAAACAACACAGAAACAAAATTTATAAATAATTTGTGATTTTATTCTGTGAATCACCAATCTCTTTCCTGAATCAATCACCAGTTCTTCATTTTCCATACCCAACACACATGTCACTCAACTACACCTCACTACTCTGCGTGTTTCTCTGTTACAAGTTATCTAAAGCCTTAAATTCCCACAATTCTATTTGGCTTCTTTTTTGCTATTTTTAACCCACGAACACCGTCAAAAGTTTCATCCATTTGTACTCTGTTCTGAGCTCTGATTGATTATGGTGTGAAATTCAGTTTGTGAAAAGAGAAAAAAAAATGTTTAAGCCTGTGAGATGGAGGAGTGAGAAGAACAAGATCAAAGGGGTGTTCAGATTGCAGTTTCATGCAACCCAGGTAACATTTTTGTTGATTAATATTTGATTTTGTTTGTTAATTGCATGCATTATGTCTGAATTTGTTATAGCAAGTAAGGTGTTTGTTGAATTGTCTAAGAGAGATTTTTAAGGATTTTGGTGTGTGGGCTTTTCTTTTGGGGAGAAATTGCAATTTTTTTTTTTTTTTTTAATCTTTATGTATACATGTATGTAGATAAAGTCAAAAGGAAGGGAATTTATGCCTTTGTGGGTGGGTTTTTTTTTTTTTTTTCTTTAGTGTTTGATTATGAGATTGATTGTTAAGATTTAGTGTATACTGATGTTTTGGAGTGTCAAGGAAATATTTCTACAGAAAAATGGGTTAAATTTGTGTAGAAGCAGGAGAAGTGCACTAATCTAACGGTTAGTTTTAGCAGTAGAACAATAAAAAGGTAAACTTTAAGTCTTTAAAGTTCATTGAGTTGACAAGATAGCATGAAGATACAGTTTTACTAGAATATGAAATGGATTCTTTGGGAACTTAAAAAAAACCGAATACGTTTACGTCAGGGCGTCTAAGTTTATAATGCCGATGGCGTCACAGCGACATGACAGCAAAAGGTGACTGTGGATGAAGTGGAAAAGGTGGAAGGAAGTCCAAAAGGCAACCGTGGGTTAAGGGGGAAACGTTGATGGCGTCATGGCGACACTAAAAAGTAACAGTAATAAAGAATTAAAAGCCGGAAAGTTCAATGTGGGTAGACGTAACCTCATGACGAAACGGGACGAATCACATGTGACGTTAGAGATTGGTTGATGCTGACAGGTGGAAGTTAGCGGAAGACGGTTGTGACTTGGCTACATTAGAGTTATACAACAATAATACCAAAACAGAACAAATAAAGAGATGAAGAAAAATATACTAAACCATATTTAGGATCTTTATCTAACCTGAAAAGCACATATGCCGGCTATTCGTGCACATGTTCACCTTGTTCGATCGGTTCCACATATACACTATTTCATCGAATATTTAGAAATATCTGAAAACAGAAATAGAAAGATTAAAAATCTGCAGAACAGCTCCTTTAGGTATACTTATTCAATACAAAGTAACAATAATGATAGTACCAGATATGTTAACATAGGTAATTGTAGAAACTAACGTCTACTTGTTTATAAACATGATAAAGATCTTGTTCACTCTGTGAAATAAGTTTTTTTTTTCTTTTTTTTAAAGTTTTGCCAAATGTTTAGTTTAGATGTCCGTTATGCATATGCAGTTGGCACAGTTCGAAGAAGATGCTTTAATGATATCCATGATTCCCGCTGATGTTGGAAAACCGACATCAAAACTAGAGAAAGTCAAAGTTCGAGAAGGAAGCTGTCACTGGGAAAAACCACTTTTTGAAACCGTGAAATTTTCTCAGGATCCAAAAACCGGAAGATATAATGAGAAAATCTATCACATTACTGTGGCAAAGGTACAGATTGCTTTAATCCACGCGATATTATATTATCTTTCAAAAAAAGGTAAATTTATTTCTTCAGTTTTTGACATTTTGTAGGATTCTTCACGATTCGGTTCTGTTGGAGAGGTTTCGATCGATTTTGCAACTTATGCAGAGGCTACAAAGCTTTCTTCTCTATCTCTTCCTCTTGAAAATGCTAATTTTGCAGCTGTATTGCATGTTAGTCCCTTCTCCCTTTCGATTTTTTATGGTAACTGGATTTGTTAATTTTAGTTTAATGATTGTTTACGTCATTGGAATTAGGTATCGATTCAAAGGGTGCAAGGAACTTCTGATCAGAGGTAAATATAAATTTCAAAAAAAAAAAAACGTTACGTTTCTCTTCTTTTAACTCGTTAAAGTATTTTGTATATACTTATACAATATACAATTTGCAGGGACGTTGATGGAATTGCGAATGATGATCACCATGATCGAAGCTTGAGGTCACACTTTGGCAATGGTGACTTAGAAGAGAGTTCCGATACCAGTTCTGGGCTTAATACCCCACGCGAACGCGAACCTAAGAATGCTAAACTGACTCATGAATCCTCAATCACAAAAGATAAATCATCTCAATGGGATTGGTTAAACGGTTCGGATCCGAAATTAAGTACCGATGATTCTTCAACAAGTACTTTAGGAGAAACTTCTGAAGAGAGTTCTCCAGATGCCATGATTCAAAATCTTAAGGTCAAAGTTGCAGCGTTGACCAGGCAAGCGAATGTTTCAGAGTTGGAATTACAAACGCTTCGTAAGCAAATCGTGAAAGAGATGAAAAAGAATCAAGAGCTTTTGAGGGAAGTAGCTACCCTTAAAGAAGAACGAAATATGTTAAAGGATGAGTGTGAAAAACTTAAGGCGGAAGAAGTCAGAGTCAACGGTATGTTGTTGATTGACCAAGGTAATCCTTGGGCTCTTCTTGATGAACTGAGACAAGAACTAAACCATGAGAAGGATATAAGCTCGAATCTTCGGTTACAACTTCAAGAAACGCTAGAGTCAAATGCTGAGTTGGTTCTTGCTTTAGAGATGTCTAAGTCAAAGTCAGAGTTAAAGTCAAGGTCAAAGTCAAAGTCGGTGTGTTCTAAATCTGAGATGGATGATGATGAAGAACAAAGGGAGTTGGAAGCGATCGTTAAAGAACATAATGGTGCAAAAGAAACATATTTACTAGAGCAAAAGATGATAGAGCTTTCTGCTGAATTGGAATTATATAAACGAGATAAAGACGAACTTGAAATGCATATGGAACAACTCGCACTTGATTACGAGATCATGAAGCAGGAAAATCATGATTTATCTTTTAAACTCGAGCGTAGTCAACTTCAAGAACAATTAAAGATGCAATACGAGTGTACGTCATCTTACACAACGGTAACAGAACTCGAAACACAGATCGAGAGCATAGAAGACGATCTCAAGTCAAAGTCAAAAGAATTGACAAAGTCAAATCTTGTCATAAAAGAGCTTGAGTTTTACATCAAGAATCTCGAGGAAGCGTTAAAGAATCAAGCGCATGAATTTGAGACCGATTTTAAAGAACTAATGCGTTCAAAAATCGAGCAGGAACAAAGAGCCATTCGCGCAGAGGATGGTTTGAGGAAAATGAAATTGCAAAATGTAAGTGCGGCCACACGTCTTCAAGATGAACTTAGAAGGCTTTCGCAAAAAATGGCATCTACGTTTGAAGTAAATGAGAAGGCAGCTGTGAACGCCACAAACGAAGCTAATAAACTTTGTGTAGAAAAACAGGTTCTTGAAGATACCCTTGTGAAAGTAACACGAGATTTACAGGATCTTGGTGACCGTTTTCATGAAAAACTAGTTTTTCTTCAAGATCAAATAACTCTCAAGTTAAGACAGCTAGAGAAGATTCAGAAACAGGTTGAAAATATGACTGAAATTCATAATCTTGAAAGTGAAAGATTGAAGGAACTTGCTACAGATTGCTCTGAAAACTTCTTTTTATGTAAAGAGAAAGATCTTCGACTTGAAATCGAAGAGTTGGAAAGAAAATGGGATGTTCTTGTTCAGAAAACCAAGAATTCACAGGTATATACACTTTCTACATGATGGAAACTAGAGGTGGCAAGATGGGCAGGTCAAGCGGTTGGGTAACATGTCAAAACAAGTTCAAGTTGAAAACGATCATTTTTAACATGGTTCTCAACGGGAGTTGAAATGGTCATTTTTAACATGGTTTAAAGCGGGCTTGGGTCGGGTGGGTTGAGTTGCCCACACACACTTTTTATTAAATGTAAAGTAGTATTTTTCCCGCCGCGCGGCGGGTGGAAACATGTATTAAGACAAAACACGATTCATAAAAAAAACAATATCACAATTACAAAAAAAGAAACTGTAAAACACAATGCCTAAGACATTTTTCGTAAAGCACAATGCATTAGCATTTACAAAAGATGGGCGGGTGTAAAATTGGAGTAATAGTGCAAGGGGTAAAAACACAAAGTCTAAAAAAGGCAAGTTAAAAGTAGAGGGGTGGTGGCGGAAATGTGTAAAAGATGAGGGGGTGTTGGCGGAAATGTAAAAGTAGAGGGTTGGTGGCGTAAATGTATAAAAGTTGAGGGGGTGATGGTGGAAAAGCAAAGTAGAGGGTTGGTGGCGTAAATGTGTAAAAGCTGAGGGGGTGATGGTGGAAAAGCAAAGTAGAGGGTTGGTGGCGTAAATGTGTAAAAGCTGAGGGGGTGATGGTCGAAAAGCAAAGTAGAGGGTTGGTGCTGGCAAAGTTTGAAAGATGAGGTTGTGGTTATGGAAATTCAAAGTAGAAGGGGTGATTGTGGCAAAATGTTAAAAGTTGGGGTGTTGTTAAATGTCTGGTTGGTCCCTGTGGTTTGCAAATATTGCAGACTTGGTCCAAGTGGTTCAATAATTACACACTTGATCTTGGTGGTTGTCATTTTTGCACTCGGGTGATCCTTATCACTAACCTATGTTAAATTTATCAGTTAAGTTTGTGCGAAATGACTAAATTACCCCTTACCAATTTATCAGGGGTAATTTAGTCATTTCGCATACACTTAACTGATAAATTTAACATAGGTTAGTGATGAGGATCACCCGAGCGCAAAAATGACAACCACCAGTATCAAGTGTGTAATTATTGCCGCTTGGACCAAGTCTGCAATATTTGTAAACCACAGGGACCAACCAGGCATTTAACTCTTTAAATAAAAAGAATGGGTTGTTTACAAAGAAAGTCAAACATGATGGTTTGAAAAGTTAACTCCATACTTTTTTTAATTCTCTCCTATTGTACAAATGGGTCTGTTTTTTTAACCTTTTTATCTTTCACCATTACATGCAGTAACGATGCGTTTTTACCGGAGATGAAGAGGGACAAAGATAGAGGTGAACATTGGTAAAGACTTTAGTGCATGTCTATATACATATTAGTTTTACAATGTAGGTTAGTATGATAAAAATCTGTTGAAGATATGGTCGTATTTATATAAATATAGTTTTTTTTTTCTTTTGAAACTTTATTTAGCTAATGGTGCTTCTTGAAATCTTATATTCCTGATTTGATTCCATGGTGTGAAGGGTGCTCCTGAAATGTTGTGTTGTACTTTGTGCATGAATGATGTTCCACGTCGTTCACGATTTAGTATGCATAGCTGAGTTGTACGGTACAAACCGTGAATGCATTTTCAACTATGGCAATGAATGAATCCAGAAAATTAAAGGCCAGCTAGGCCTAATCACAGATTGATTTTGTGCAAATTGCTGTTCTGGATCAAGAAGATTTGGTTTTTTTTCTTTGGATTTGAAATAATTTTAGTATCTGAAGACTATCTCAATACATTATTCTTTAAATTTAAAATCCGATATTTGTGGCCCACAACACAACCATGAAAACAAAGACGAGTTGTAGGAAGCTGGAAGGCTGGAATAAGTAATGTAGTGGATGTTTTAGTTACTTGAATGTCAATTTTTCTTAATGAAAAAACACAGAGTTTTGAGAATAACAGTTCTTTTGTGGGCAAAAAGCGGTCCAGCCCGGTCTGGCCCAACCAAGCCTACACGGTCCAGTAATTGGTCTTAAAATTTATATAAAATTGGTCGTTGGGTCTGGTATATTAGAGCCTAAACCAAAACCATCTGGATTGTGCTATAATCGATTTGTTATGTTTGGCAACTTCTAAATAGGTAAGTGATGAACCAGTAAGAGGTCTGAACCGTTAAGTGCTGAACCAGTAAGAGCTAGTATAATGTTTAACCATTCAGAGGCAAATGTCTGACCAATTCAGATAAGAGGTCTTGATCATTCAGACTCAGTATAATGCTTAATCATTCAGAGGCAAATGTCTGAACCATTCAAACATCTGCTCGCGAAACAAACAATTTAAACAATTAAGTGTTGAACTAATAAGAAGTCTAAACCATTAATAGCGAAACAAATAGCCACATCTCTTAAAAGAGAGTAGACATATCCAATTTTCACTATGTATTTTCTGTTGGCCCAGACTTCCAATCACGAACATACAAAACCAAACACAAACGATTTGGAGACTAACACGTCTCATATTCTTTTATTATTAAACTCAACTCGACAAACAAAACTAAATACATAACCTTATATTTATACTAAACATGAACTAATCCTAAACCTACTCAAACCTCAAACTCTAATTAAATAATTAAATAAATAACTAGATAAACCTATCTAATAAACGGATAATTCAAACTAATTTTATCTCTAACTAACTTGAATTATCTTTAACCCATATCAACTTTCTGGACAATCCTTCAAATCAGAATTCTCTCTTCATTTTCCACTATGAAATACGATAGTTTTGTCATTGTCTTTTTTTCTAATTAATTAGTGATTATCATTACAAATTCACACACATACGATATGATGTGTGCATGTTTAATACAAGATCAATTTTAAGTATAGAACTTTATGAATCATGTAATACACCTGTAGATAGATATTGATGGTATAAAATGAAAGAAAGGTAAAAAAAGTAAGCAACGCAATTCATTGTCTTTTTTTCTAATTAATTAATGATTATGTATATTAAACGACCCTGTATGTATGTATTACTATTAGCCATGTAGAATAGACAGTCAGCAAACATCCATGTGAAGATGATTGTGACCCCAGTATTTTCCGAATATTACTTCTTTCTCATACATACCACTTTCTAATGTATATCTTTTATCATTTGTTTTAGGGGTAACTTTGTAAAATAGTAACCAAGTTTTCTATGTGTTCTACTAAAGTCACTCAATCTTTTTTTGTCCTTTTAAAGTCACTCAACTTTCATATGACGTTCCAATTTTGCGCAATTACTAGGTTACCAGGTTACCTTGATGATGTGTCAGGTAACATTTTATTTTTATTTTTAATGCTTGCGTGAATAGAAATACAATTTTTTTTTTGTTTCTTTAGTCGTAAAATACAACAATTTTTCACTAAATCTAAATTTTCTTTTATCTAATCAAACCTGCAAAGTGCAAATGTCCCTTTTCGTTCCCATTTGTTCATATAGAAACCATATTTTATTCTTTAAACACATTTTTCAATCATCAAATCACTAGAAAACATTTTTTATTCATTAAGCCTATTTTTCATTTATCAAATCTCAAACCCAGTTCTTGTTTTTATTCATTGAATACCCAACCCCATTTTATGAATCTTCAGCAAATCATGGCACAAATGTTACTGCATCCTGGATGAACATATAGATTTTTATTTAGGGTACGTTGATTTTTGAGAACAAATGTTTGGGACGGTTGGTTAATCCAAAATATCGAAATTGTTATTAATTAAAATGTATATCATTAATTATAGATCCATATAATGACCTGACACATCATCATGGTAACCTTGTAACCTGCTAATTGCATAGGATTAAAACACTAAATGAAACTTCAATGACTTTAATGAGACAAAAAAAGATTGAGTGACTTAATTAGAACAGAGTAAAAACTTGATTACTATTACGTGATGTTTTCCCTTTGTTGTATTTAGATTCTCAACATAAAATATTGTCTTGCTAAATAATGGTCATCATTTATTCTTGAATGTTTTAACATGGATTATTTTTGTATATTATAACATTATTGTGATGGATTATTTTTGTATATTATAACATTATTGTGATTTTTTTTAGTCATTGTCTTAGGGCCTGTTTGGTTGCCTCTGAATGGTTTCATTCAGAGGTAAACCTCTGAATCGGACAGAGGTATCCTTGTTTGGTTCACAAAAACTTCACCTCTGAACTGAACCATTCAGCTCTGAATGGTTCAGCTACTTCTCATCTCTGAATGAAAATTGGACTTGTATGCCCTTTGCTCCTTCTTCTTCACGAGTTCTCCACAGCCACCACCTCCACCTCCGACACCACCTCCACCACCTCCGACACCATCTCCATCATCATCATCATCATCATCATCAACTCCGACACCACCTCCGACACCATCTCCATCATCATCATCATCGTCACCGACGCCACCACCTCCACCATCTCCGCCACCTGCACCTGCACCTCCACCATCTCCGAAACCCCCAAATCGAAACCCCCAAATCAAACCCTAATCGATCCCATCATCGAACATCATCGTCGTCGTCTTCATCGATCATCATCATCTCATCAACATCTTCATCTTCATCGATCATCATCATCACCGGGTGCGGCTGTCGGACCTCCGTGCGCCGCCGTGTCGCGCCACCAGGCCGGCCTCCTCCTCTCCGGCTCTCTCTATCTCTGGTTCTCTCTATCTCTCTCCGATTCTCTCTCTAAATTCAGTGTATGTGTGTGTGTAGAGAATAAGGGGCGGTGTTGCAGGTATGGAGAGAAAGGGGAAGGGGGTGGGGGTGGGGGGATGATGAATACTGATGAATGATGATGATGATTGGGTTTTATAGAAAAAAAATCTATAAAAGGTTTATTTTGTGGGGAGGGGTAAAAATGTCATTTTACACTGTCATTCAGATATGGAACCAAACAACACTTTACTAGTTCAGCACTTACCCATTCAGACCCTCTTACCCATTCAGACCTCTTATTCATTCAGCACTTATTGGTTCAGATGTTGCCAAACAGCCCCTTATTGATCCTATCTATATACTCATAATAATCAACAAAGTTATGTCAAAGCATGATGATAATAAAAAAAATGATACATTTTAATTGGGGTTACTGTCTTTTTAGTTAAAGAGCATCTATTTTGTGGGTCCACATGAACCCACTCACTATGAAAAAAGTTAGAGAGAATCTTGTGTTATTTGGAAAAATTTAGTGAGAGTCTACTAAAACGAACTCACTGAAAAAAGTTTCTGGACCCGTCACTGTCCTCATGAGTCTTTCGTGGGCATGATGGTGTGTCCGTGGTAAAGGACGGCCAAAAACGGTTGGGTGAGCCAACTTGGGTTTTTAATTTAAAAAATTCAAACTATGCTTATTAATATATAGAAAAACTATTTTTTTATTAAACGCACTAAATTATAATACATAATTATATATTTTAAAAGTTCTATGAAATAATAACTTTTATAATGTTGAAATTTTTATTATTTTTATAATATTGAAGCTTTCATAAAATAAAAATATTAATAAAATGTTTCAAACTTTTATTATCAAATTTAGTTACGGAACAATACGAAATTTAAATAATAAATAGTTATAATGATAATAAATATAAATGAATGATGAATGTAAAGGTGGATTATGGTGTGAAAGTGTAAGAATTTTTATAAAGAATGAGTGAATGGGATATTATAGAGTAACTGAATATTTTCAAAGGATGACAGTTTTGAGTGTTAGTATTGGAGATGCTCTTAACAATTTTATGCAACTAAGACTAATATTTTTTTAAATAACATTTTAACCCACTTAGCTTATATAATTTATATATATAATTAATCATGTTTTACCCTTGTGCATATAAGACTAGAATAGTTTATTTTCCCTTTCTAATTAATCTACGAAGATAATTTCCTTATATTGACTTGTATATTATGTATAGAACTTGTATACCTTTAAACTACAAAATGCTACCAACTTTTTTAAACTATGTTATTAACTTATTGTGACAAAGATGGCTGTTTAAACAAGTCTAATCTCTTTAACTATGTCCGTTGAATTTGTTGAGCCAGCTAGCCTTGGCTAACCACCCTCTTCTTGCCCCACCCCTAAGATGCACCATGGACCATGGTGTTGACCCAAAAATGTTGGTCTCCACTTTATATCATATTCATGTGGTTGAATGCAACACCTTTTCATGGTGTTTATGTGCCATGTGGTGTGATCTTGTTTTTTTGTCACCCTTCTTCTTATCATTACATTATTCCCTTTTGGTGCCTTGGTCTACTTGATATTTTATAGATACATACATCTAAATTGCTTATACATAATTGACAAGTGCATTTATTGTAGCCAAATAAATAATTTTGTTTAGGTGCCAAGATAAATTTGATGTGTACTCATCACAAAAAAAAAGTAAAGGTGATTATAATAGTGTTTTAAGGAAAATATCAACTTGATTATAACATGTAGCTAGCTAAAACGATTATCCGCTAACATAGGGTTTTTTTTTTGCATGGCGAATTTCTTTTAATCCCTAACGTCTGTGGGACTTGAACCTAAGACCTTCTCCTCCCAACTCAGGTGTTTAAAGATTTTGTCTTTGTCATAGGGGCGGACCTACCCTTTGGCAAGGGTGGGCGGCCGCACCCCTTGAAAAAAAAAATTAGTGTATATTTTAGGCAAAAATACCCGACCGCACCCCTTGAAAATATGGTTGAACACATTATCTGCACCCTCAACAAATAATTTGTGGGTCCGCCACTGCTTTGTCAATGGACCACCGTCTCATTGGTATCCGCTAAAATAGGTAAACAAAATGAGAGTGGTCTCTCTAATTCCTTTATGTAAAGTGATTAACATAAATTAAAAAAAGGGACTTGTAAGAAAACAAAGTTTTTTTCTTACCTTGTTTTTATAGAATTATAGGGTATGATTGGTGTTAATGTGACTTGGATACGTGAGGTATTTTCCTGTGTTTTAAACATATTAAATTTGTAATCTTATAAAAAAGGAATGGTTTTGAATTCTCAAATTCCATGCCAAAACAAGTAGCGACTTCTTTCTTTCTTTTTTAACTTTGCTCATGTTAATCATAAAGTTTATTCTTCCTTATATTTTTATATCTGTCCTTATATGTATATATAAATATTCATATATAATAAATTATTAATACAAAAGGTATACATAGAAATGAATATTCCCGTGGGATGATGTGGTGATTACGATGAAACTCATAGATGCAACTCAAACCACACTGGATATAAAGTTGATGACGATAAAATGTTTTGTTTGGTAGTTTTTAAATAATAATTAATATCGTCATTAAAAAATATCAAAAAGTTGCGGATAACTTTTTATAATATGGATATAAATGTTTAGTTTTTTTTTTTTTAACAGCTATAAGAAGTTTGTTAACTAAATAAATACGTGTAAAGTATGACCTGATAATCTAATATCACTTCTTCCAACCTGTCAAAGAATCTTAATTACTTCCAAGTTCTGTCTACCTTCACAATTAATCCATAACTTTCTAATATATTTAAAATACTATAATCATTTCATCGTTTAAATTAGTTGGCATGATCATGACTCGTACTATTCCGAGTTTTGTGAATCATGAAACTTAGGCCACTGGGGGCGGTCCCGTTGAACTTCCGTGATGGCATTTTCAACGAGTGATAAACAAAATACTCCCACCGCCACCATAAGTTTATAACGCGTGGAAATGCTGCAAAAGTATAACGCGTGTAAAATTCAACGCGTGATGGCTAGATTTTGTGAGAGGAATTGTTGGTTTGGGGGGGGGGGGGGGGGGGGGGGAATTGTTGGGTGTGGTGGTGAGTGATGACCATTGCCACTAAAAAAGGTTGTGAGTGATGAAAAAATGGTTGCTGACATGGCGGAACTTGATTGGATATTGTGAGTGATGGAATTCTATCACTAGTGACCACCCCCACCCCATTAGGCAACTCATTTCATAAAAACGAGTATTTCTTCTCTCTCTTTTCTACATCACACTCGATCTCTCGCATTATGCACTCAAAAACATTTAAATTGAAAATGCTCTTATTCTTGACTTTGGCTGGTTGAACACAATTGTTAAAATCTAATTGCATAATTAATTAGTAATTACTTTGAATTGTAAAATGGTTAGTTCAGCATAATTGCAACTAGCATTCATCCCTTTATAGGTAACCACACTACCACAGTTTGAAAATCTAATGCCATTCTTTATGATGCCAAGATATATTATACATAAATATCATACACATATCATAAACATCCGTGGTATTTTCAGAAAAAAGACCAGTCAGACCGAAAACCAATTATTTCGGTTGAGTGTATTTGAACAAGTTTGTTACTGCTTAGACAGATAACCAAATTTCATTTTTCATATTTGTTTTTTAACCTCACCTATTGTTTCATTTACAACTTAATTTAGTCTTTAGAGCATTACCAATAGGTCATTTTATCTCATTTTTGACGATGATGTGGACGTATGTTTTTAGCTATTGGGGGACTCATTTTTTTCCCTTCCATTTTTTCCTTAAATTTTTTGTAGAAAAACTAAAAAAAATGGATAAAAGGTGGGGATGGTGTCTGGGTGGGAGGGTTGGGTAGTAGTATTAAAAAAACAAATTATTTTTATTTTAAAATAGTGATGATGTGGCATTATTTATAAGTGTTTTTAGGTTTTGGTTTTGAGCGTTTTCTTAAAATGTTTTTATGATGTGACGCTAACTAGACACGCTTTTAAGTGTTTTTAATGTTTTTTTTTATTGTGGACGGTCTTATATTTTGTTTATTTAATGATTTATATTTAATAATTCTACAAATCCACTATTTCCTTATATATTTTTAGATTAGTATATGTTATTTCCAAATTTTAACTTATTTATGAGGTAATTCAATTTCTAAACCCGATCCTATCAATGAAACGGTAAAACTGTTGATTCACAACAAACAAGTTTATGAAACGTTTGCTATAAGACAAGAAGTCAATTTCTAATGATTCACAACTAATTATTGCCTATTGAATGTGTTGAAAGTTAGGAATTTCAATAGTTATACTCAATTGTATATACAACATAATATATTCCCAATCCCAATGTTAGGTAGGTAACATCCACCTAATTAAAACATGATTACACACCAAAAACCAAGCAAAATTTGTATGATTTACAACTTATCACAAAGCTTTGGTTTCACTATACCATCATCCTCACCCCTTTCCGATCTTCATTTTGCAAGTCCCATCTTCACTTCCCAAAATTGCATAAAATAGAACCCACAATCAAATACGGCTTTAAAGTTCCAAAAATTCAAACATCTAACTCTATGCATAAAAATAAACAAGACCCACAATAAGATCTTGCAAAAATGATCTTCATAGTTGATGATGAATCAACCCATGAACCATAATAATTGCCATGATCAATGATTGATCAATATTGGGTTCTATTGTTAACATAAAAACATCGCTTCCAAGATCGATCCCTGTTGTTGTTTGCTTTCGTTTAACCTCAGCAACCAAGGCACCATCTTGATCAAGATTCACAATCTTGAACCCTAATTTTCCACCAATAATCTTGTAACCTTTTTTATCAAACCCTAAATCTACATGAAGTGTGTTGCGATTTCTTGTAGCGCGAAACCATCGTTGTTTCTTGGAAAAATCCCACTTATATCCATCCCAACATCCAAAAATTGATAGTTTCTGTATCAAGATTAAAAAGATTATATTAGATGGTGTCCCAAGGAAAAAAAAAATAGTGTAACCTAGTGAAGTGAGGATGATACAATTAATATTTATGATTGTATGTAAAATGATACATACCTTTCGTTGTATCGCGAAAAGAACGTTGCCTAGAATATCCATCAAGTAGACTTGTGAACTGCATTTCTTGTCGTAATTATCAACACGATACACGATTTCTCCATTTGAGTTGTATGTAGTGCATCCATGGCTGTTGTATACCAAAGACTTCATCCATATTGTGAAGCATTCTTGTTTTGAGCTTATGTATGTAGATGATGATGGTGATGATGATGAAGATGATGGAGTTTGAGGATAAACCTTAGCCATTGAAGGGAGGAGAGCAAGTTCTGTTAGAAGATGGATGGTTCTCTATATATTATATATATACACACAACCATGTGTAATGTGTTGTCAAGAGAAACAGCCATCCATTATATGTTTGGCACATATTTTAGGTTATTTAATTAAAGTTGTATTTTGATGATAAAACTATAAAATATATTTGCAACAATACCACATATTTTTAATAGTTTACAAATTAGGCTTTTGTCATACATGGATTATGATGCTCTCTGGTGTGATAGAGAAAGAGGTAAATTTAAATTAAAATCGTGAAAAAAGAATGTTGTGTAATGATTTCATGCTTTAATAAATAGTAGACATATACATATATCTCTCCATGATTTATGGACAGATGTACACGTTTATTAGGTTTTATTATATGTGTGGTACTAATTGTAAAGAATTTTTAAAGCTTATTATAATTCCTTAACAAATAAGTTGACTTGGATAAATTGTTTATAGTTTTTTTTTTATAATTAAAATTAGAGATGAGTTCGGTACCGTCCGGTACCGGTACCGAAAGAACCGGTATCAAAAATGCCCAAAAGTGGGTACCAGTGCCGGTACCGAATATACCCGGTTCGATACGGTTCGGTACCAGTACCGTACCAGTATTTGAGGGTAAAAAGCGGTAAATACCAGTACCGAAAATGCTAAAAGTCGGTACCGAATCAGTATCGAAAAAGTATCCGGTTTGGTAAATTCGGTACCGGTACCGAGAACGATTTGCTCATCCCTAATTAAAATTATATAATTGGTTAATCTGATTGTACTTCAGTCAAAATGGATCGCTATTACAAAAAACGGTAACTTAAAACAGGTCCAAATTAATGGGAGAGATCAGAGAAGTACATCCCGTCGCCACTATGTGTTGTCGTCGCCTACTAGTCACTACCGCCACCACCTCTTCCATAATGGTTGCCGCCTTCCATAATGAGACCCACTTTAATTTATTAATAACTAGGTTATAACCCGTGTGCTACACGGGCTGCACCATTAAATTTACATAAGTCAAAGTGTATAAATAAAAAATACAAAAGAAATTATATATTACATGACAAACTACAAACTACTTTCTTTCATATACAACTCCCGTCCTTACCTCTTGTAACCCTCAAGCGTTCCACCCGAATATGCATTAATGTTGACATTTAACTCCATCTCATTTTCCAATTTCGCCATCCTAAAAAAATCAGCCGAAAAGCGCTACAAAGAAATATATAACAATGTAAATTGTGTTTTAAGAAGATAAAATATGATTTAGAACCAAGATGCTTGGCTAATAATCAGCCAAGCATCTTTAAACCAATTGATCAAACACTTCAAGATTCTGATAAACCCTTTTTATCATTCATTTACAGATTATATAGTTATGAAAGCTATTTTGTTAGAAGGATATTTGGTTTCTTTCAAATGTTCAATTTAGGATGTCAAAAGCATTGCCCAAACTTTCAACCCATTTACCCTGTACTACTTGAGATACTAACCCAAATTCATGCATTTTCAAGTAAAAGGATCGATTTGGTCGTAGAACCAATATGTAAAAGGACAGCTTCAAGAACATAACACATAAATATAATAATTGGCTAATAATAGTGTAATGGTATACCTGCTTTTGATATCTATGTCCCTTCGGCCAAGTCTCGTACAATGAAGACAATCACCTTAAAAGCAATCTTCATATAACATTTAGGGAACAATTAATATAAATATGGAATTATTGTACGGAAAAATCGTGCGTATGTGGAATAATCTTTGTAAGAATATGAGGGACTTACATATAGTTAAAATAAAATAAAAACAAACACCATAACCTGTTGAAGCAACCTACTCGACACCGGAGGTCACCCATGAGGATAGTGTTTGGAAAAAAAAAATGACGTATAATGTAAAAAACATAATCCAAAGATTGAAAGTTGCAACAAATTCTAAACCTGGAGGCAAAAAACAATGGAAAATAAATGTAAAAAAGACGGTAAGTAATAGACTACACCATGATGGTTCCAACAGTCGCTGATGTTCTTGCAGTTACATACTCTCCTGCACCAAATTAATCATTTATTGATGTTTCAAGTTCATAAGAAAGTTAATAAATGAAGTTCGTCATGCTAAAGAAAAGGTAAATACGCAACTTAACGATTTTGTTGAAGCTAGTATGAAACTAACTATTCCTCTAAATGATCAAATAATCATAAGTTGAATTTTGTTAATCCAATTAACAAAATCTGATTATTGTGACTTCAGATAATCAATTTCAAAAAAGAAAGTTTTATTAACAAACTAACCATAATTTCATGAAGAGTCTGTTTATGTATTGCATTTGAACAAATTCCTTATTAGCTTCAGAAAGTTCATATAAAAAAACAACAATGACTGATTTTGTGGAATTACAAACTATGCTACTTAATTACACACCTGTAACTCTTAACCCACAAATGTTAGACAAATAAGTGTAATACCATCTTTACCTCAGGGTAAATGATAGATCTTCTGCCAACCTAACTGAATGCTCCCACTTCCTATCCAATCACTTCAATTCAGTATATGATTCAATCAACAAACTCGGTTGAAGAAAACAATTTGCTATTCATAAATGTTAATGAATATATGCGATACAACCAGAAAAAAAAAAAAAAAAAAAAAAAAAAAACCTAGGCTCAAACAATTTGCTAGATACCAAAACCCCTCCATCCTCCAACCAAAAAAACCTAGCTTTCGAACACATTTGAACATCAATAAGCATCAATAATAAACCTTCAGTAGAGCCAAATAGGCGTAGAAATTTCTATTTCATGTAAAACAGATCAAATAATAAATACCTAATTAAGAAAAACTTACCAAGATCGGCAAGATTATGTTCGCAAACACTTGGAAGTCATCACATTTAATGATCTGAGATTGGCGGCGTCTTCAAGTTTGGATTGGCTTTAGGTTTTCGAATACATCAAACCTAGTGGAGACAGAATGTAAATAATAAGGTGGGTTACAGGCTAGATTAGTTTCGCAAAAAAAAGATGGAAATCATCACGCAACAGGATGGGAGATTAGCGTGGTCTTCCTTTTTAGATTGGGGGTTTTGGAATAGATGAAACAGAATAGAGAGAATTACAGAGAGAAAGTAGCGAACAAAATGGAATAATTTGTGTTGCATTACGGGTCGGGTGATACGTAATGGGCACATAACTTGGATCCAAACAAATGAGCGGGAAACCCACCAAAAGAATTGCTTGAGAAGATGACACGTGTACCACCAAAAGTTTTATTTATTATATATAGAAGATTATAATTTATATATTTTTAGTTTTTTAATTGTTCAGGGGCCTTTATGTCATTTTACACATATTTAACTGAAAAATCTAACATGAGTTAGTGATAAGGATCACCCGAGTGCAAAAATTACAACTACCAGGACCAATTGTGTAATTATTAAACCACTAAGACCAAATCTATAATATTTGCAAACCACATGACCAACCATATATTTAACTCAAAATAATTCTAGTCCCATATGATTATAAATTTATGATTGATTGGTCAACAAATTTTAGTTTCTAATCACCAACCATTTAATAATGATTATAAAAAATAGCTTCTTATAGCCTTCTTTAACCATATATCTTATCGTTAAAATCTTTTAACAAAAAAAAAATTATTACAATTTGAATGAATATTTATTATGAAAGGGAATAAAGTCGTAAGTATCAAACTTTGCAAGTAGGGCAGCATGTGGGGAACAAATTGTTGGATGTTTCCGGGTTAGACATGGCCTTCAACAATTCAAAATCGGGTTCACTCATCCTTCAACGGGTCAATTTATCTTTTCCAAAATAAAGTTGGTTAATACAATGTATTTGTAGCAGGCTTCGGGAAATATTACATAAATCAGAAAGTAAATTACACATATGGTTTCGTGATACATCAAAATTTATATAGGATTAAAATATACAATTTCGGTTTGTAATATTAATCATTCGTGTAATTTACTCTATAATAAAGCAAATGTTCAGTTAGTTGTATATATAAAACTCGTGTATTAAACGGATGGATTAGAAGAATAAAATGTATTAAATAGTTAGTAACTAAGATTTAAAAATTATTTTATATTATGCTTGACTTTTCTTAATTAATCTTTTTTAACTTAAGTAATAAAATACGGAGTGATGAGATAAGAGAAGCTGCTAAAATAGTTTCGAGCTTATAGAATTATATCATGTTACATGACCATTTATTTATTCATTTATTATGTATATGGATAATAGTAAGATGGTGAAAATATTTTAGACCCAATTTAAAGTGTTTCACTTGCTAAAAAAGTATATTATATACCAACATATCCACAACCAGCCCACAACTTTCTCGAATTGTATATTTGTATGTGCTACACCT
Source organism: Helianthus tuberosus (assembly GCA_030545235.1). NCBI lineage: Eukaryota > Viridiplantae > Streptophyta > Magnoliopsida > Asterales > Asteraceae > Helianthus > Helianthus tuberosus. The sequence goes on along the minus strand of CM060363.1, from coordinate 19,137,737 downwards.
TCGCATTTACTTTTTGACTAGTTTTAGCCACTAGCATAAACTTTTTGATTTTTGTGGTCAAATTTAACGGATCGTAGAAATTTCATATTACATATGTAGATTTTAACCTTTAAGTCATGGAAAGATGGATAACAATTTTATTTTTTTTTATTACAATCACCAAGGTAAATTACATAAGAATCACCAGGGCGAATTTTTTTGGTGATACACGAATTCAAATCATCTATATGCATGAGTTGATTATTTTGACTTGAAATTATAAATACTTATCAACTTTCATATAACCCTACTAGTCATTTGCTATTTTAATCCAATCGGTCTATTCATTGTTTCATACTAAAATTCATTTTCGTATCAGTTGTGTTGACTTCTTAATTACTAAATGAGTAAAAGATGTATAATAATTGCTAATAAAATAGTTTATCGTGTTTTACAAATTACAATACATACATCCAAACACGTTTCTTAGAATTTTTATTGCCTTTTATTATTTTTATATCTTAATTAAGTCTCTAAATGAACCGAACGAATACAAACATGAACACAAACAGAGGCATGTTCGTGTTCGTTCATTTAGTTTAAACCAAACACAAATATATAATCGAACACATTTTTTTTCATGTTCATTTATTAAGAAAATGGTTATGTTCGTCCCGTTAAAACCTAAATGAACAGTTCACGAACATAAACGAATATAAACAAACTTAAAGGAACATAATTTAACAATGGAATATTGGATTTTAATAATCCAACCTATTCGACGTTGTTGCCTGCGAACAGTTCCAACATTAAAAATAACCACTAACAATCATAACTTTTAACATATTGGCCTCCAATGGACTCTAACTAACAGAACCCTAACGCCGTTAGTCTCCGGTCGCCGGAAAAACGTTTTTTGGCCAGAAAACTCAACATTTTCTTCCCGAACCTCTTTGTAACCTTATTATGGACCTTTGGGAACCTTTTTCTAGTAAAAGCCCCAATTATTAAAGTCACCGGAAAACTTCTTTTTCGCCGAATTTTTTTTTTCGCTGGAAAACTCAACTTATTGGCCAGAAAACTCAACATTTTTGTCTCAAACCTCTTTGTAACCTTAGATAGGACCTTTAGAAACTTTTTTCTGGACAAAAACGGTTTTTTCGACCAACGAAGACTAACGGCATTAGGGTTCTGTTAGCAGTGGCGAAGCTTGAAAAAAAAATTCGGGGGGTCGGAAGGTAACAGACCTAAAAAAGAATTTCTATCGCGTAGTTTTGAGGTGTATGTCCGGGTCGGACGTCGGTGATTCGATTCGGGTCGGGTCAAACATTAATATCAAATAAAAAACATTTTCAATCATTAAAAAAAAGTTATCATTTTATTCTTCCCCATAGCATAATCTAATAACAAAACATGTTAACAAATCACCCTAAATTTCAAACTCTAATTTCTATCTAAATCAAATCACAGTAAGATTAAACAAATAAAATTAGACATAGTTACAGAAAGATTCAACAAATTTAGGGCAAAAATTCGGACCAATTCCACCTCTAATTTCAACATAAATCACATAAATTGCAACCCTAAATTAAACATAAAGATAAAAAAAAACACACACCTTTAACCTTATGAAGATTGAAGAAGTCGAACAAGAGTACAAGACCACAACAACGAGCACACTACAAGAAAAGTGACCATTAGATACTAAATTATTAGGGACTGATATATCAGTCTCCAATACGTAATATTTGAGACTGATTTATCCGTCACTGATAATATTAGGGACTGATTTCTATGCACCATATATTAGTTACTAGAAATCAGTCTCTAATATCTAAACACCTTAATTGAGACCGAATTTCAGTCGCAAATATATTTGCATGGTATAGTGTGTTGGAAGGACGATTATTGACTACTAAATTTTAGTCTCAAATATGTTCCCTCTATAATGAAAAATGACACATCTATGTTGGAGACTAATTGTAACACCCTAAATAATTTGACGGAATTTAAACTAATAATTACATGAAACTTTAATAAAATCAGAGTTTACAAAAACATTTTGTGTTTAAACTATACACACTTGAGATAGTACCAACACATCCCAAGATAATCCATAACAAGTTTAAAAGTTAACCCTTGCTAGTAAACTAACCACTAGTTTAAGGGATTCAAAACGTGATTAACAAAAGTGTTTACAACATGATTATGTCTAGACAAGATTAAGATTAATGCGGAAGCTTCAAAATGCGTGTTCGGTTCTTGACAAAGTGCTTGATCACCATCCGGGAGAAACTCATCCATACCTAGGGTCAAACACTAAAAATATTAGTTTTGACATCAATACATTACGTATAAACGAATTCTAACATTTCAAAACAATAAACAAAATACAAGTTTTCAGGGTTCCACCGTAACTTACGGTGTCACCGTAAGTTACGGTAGACCCTGAACATCCCTGATCTACCGTAACACAGGGGCATCATACCGTAAAGCTTTTAATGTCCACCGTAAATTACGGTGGGACCGTAATTTACGGTGGGTTCTGCAGATCTGTCCTTAGTATATTTTTCAGCTTTAGAATGTCATAACTTTTTACTCATTAGTCCGATTTAACCGATTCTTCTTCCTATGAGTCTGTAATAAAATTACGGATTCAACCATGTAAATTTCACAACGCGGAAACTGAGATACCGTCAATTGGTTCACAATTTCCTTATTTCCATTATTCAACCCATTAGTGTAAGTGCATAGCACCCCTTTTTCCATTCTTAAAACCTTTTAGACATAATTACCCAATTACCCGGGCTTATGACCTTGGAGTATACACGCCATACCATGGCTTCGCGTTTTCTCCGAACTAAACACTTGTTTTTCTCAGAATTCAAGCATCCCGTTTCAACGACACCTTCTATTAACTTCTATTGTTTGACCCGATATACCGGGTTCGTAGACTTAAAATATCATAACTAATTTATTGATGTATTACCATCTATCAACTAGCAAGATATGAGACTTTTAAGTCTCTACTCATGTGATGCGTTTTCAAGCAACATTTTGACCCTCTTGGCTATCTAGTGAATACCATCACTTTATTATTATACCAAACCAAATTTCTAATGTTTATTTTGACCCGTTTGAGGATCTAGTGAACTTCGCCACTTTAACGATACATCAAACGCATCAATTACAATCCGACATCGTTTGTACATTTAAAACTAAACGTTATTACATAATACAACGAGACTAAAGTCACGTACCTTTAAAGCGCACCTTTTCCGCGGGTATCGCTTCCGGCGTGTCCACTTGACGTTCCGGATTCCTTGCCTAAAGAGTTCAATTCATAACAAGATTAGAACTCTCTTTCATAAGCTTTAACGCATTCATTCATAACATATGCAAATATGCGTTTTTAGCAATCTTTAACATTTTAACCCTCATTTAGGCGTTTTATCAAACACCTTGCGGGTCAGATTTCTACATGATCTAAACCAAGTTCATAACTTGAATTTATCACTCAAATTAACTTCAATTAGACAATATACACATATTTTAACATCAACAATTTCAGAGATTATCCCACAAATTTCAGTTTTCACTAGAACAAGAGTCTTAATCCTAGTGTTTATCATGTTCTACTAACTTACCAATCACTCACTATGGTGATTTTGATCCTTACAACTAACATGCAAGATTTTGACAAGAAATCATCTAGGGTTTGTCCCTAAACCTTACATTACTTCCAATTTCATGTTTACAACACATAATCAAGCTCAACCTTCGATTTCAATCACATGCAAGAATTTGAGTTGTATCAAAACAACCTAATTTGACATACCTTATGACCTCCTTGATGAGGAGATCACGATTCTATGCTCAGATTTCGATTATGACATGATTTGAGCCTTCAATTTGAGATTTTAGTAGAATTTTAGGGTTGTGAAGGAGTGGGTGTCGCCCCCTGTGTTCCTTGATCGACCAGACTCCAAAAATGGAGTGTTTGGTTTTTGTTTTACTAATTATTAGTAATTCAAGTTTCAATTTTGACAACCTTGGTCCCTCCATTCTTATTTAGTTTACATCTTTGACCTTTTTAACTCATCCTTGTGTTACTACAAGACTTCTAACTAACTGGGTTATTTATCCTAGTTAGTTTATTCTTGTTTATTATACGCTTTATAATTCTAGTATAAAGTTTTGAAATTTCGGGATGTTACAAGTCCACCCCCCTTAAAAGGGTTTCGTCCCCGAAACCGTGATACGTACCAAATAGTGTTGGGTAGAGCCGTTGCATCTCTTCTTCGGATTCCCACGTGGTATCCGCGCCCTTCCTGTGCTCCCATTTAACCTTCACTTGGTTAATTACTTTGTTCCTCAGACTCTTCTCTTTTTGATCTAAAATTGCAATTGGCCTCACAGCATAGTTGAGGCTGTTATCCACTTCAATGTCATCATAGCTGATACGAGCAGTTTCTTCTGCTAAGCATTTTCGGAGATGTGACACATGGAAGGTGTTATGAATTCCACTCAACTCCTCGGGTAGTTCAAGGCGATATGCTACCTTACCAACCCGTTCAGTGATCCTGAATGGCCCAATGAACCTCGGACTCAACTTTCCTCTTTTTCTGAACCGTATAATTCCCTTCCATGGCGATACTTTTAGCATTACTTTATCGCCAACTTGAAATTCAATAGGTCTATTTCGCTTATCCGCATACGACTTTTGTCGATCCTGAGCTGCTTTTAGGTGAGCTCGAACCACATCAATTTTCTCATTCGTAGTTCGGATTATGTCAGTATGTGCTAATCCTCGTGGTCCCACTTCTCCCCAATACACCGGGGTTCGACACTTTCTACCATATAACATTTCATACGGGGCCATTTTAATGCTCGACTGATAGCTATTGTTATATGAAAATTCGACCAAGGGTAGATGGACATCCCAACTGCCCCCGAAGTCGATGATGCAAGCCCGCAACATATCTTCCAACGTTTGTATCGTTCTCTCACTTTGCCCATCCGTTTGCGGATGATAAGCAGTGCTAATGTACAGTTTAGTCCCCATTTGCTCTTGGAATTCGCGCCAGAATTTAGAGGTAAACCGAGTATCTCTGTCTGACACAATGGATATCGGCACTCCGTGACGTGCTATGATCTCATTGGTGTACACTTCCGACATCTTCTCGGATGTATAAGTCTCACGAATCGGAATGAAGTGAGCACTTTTTGTCAATCGATCTACGACTACCCATATAGCATCAAATCCGCGATTGGTTTTGGGCAATTTGGTTAACAAATCCATCGTGATTTGTTCCCATTTCCAAGCTGGGATATCCAGCGGTTGCAACCTACCATATGGCTTTTGGTGCTCCGCTTTGACTTGTAAACAAGTCATACACTTCTCCACATACTTCACAATATCTCTTTTCATTCCGGGCCACCAATAGTTTTGTTTTACGTCATTATACATTTTGGTCGCCCCCGGATGAATTGAATAATGAGATTAATGGGCCTCGTCAAGAAGACGCGCCTTGGCCCCACACGTATTTGGAACCCAAATTCTCCCAAATCGAGTTTTCAATCCTTGATTACCATCCTCCAGGTCTTTTAGTTGCCCAACTATCCTTTCCTTCTTCACATTTTCTTCCTTGATTGCTTCAATTTGAGATTTTCGGATTTGTTCAAGCAAACCCGATGTCACAATTAATTGCATCGATCGTACTCGAATAGGCGTATAATCCGTCTTTCGGCTCAACGCGTCTGCCACTACGTTAGCCTTCCCGGGGTGGTAATGTATTTCACAATCAAAGTCTTTGACAGTTTCTAACCACCGCCTCTGCCTCATATTTAATTCCTTCTGATCGAAGAAATACTTTAAGCTTTTGTGGTCGGTAAAGATAGTGCACTTCACTCCGTACAAGTAATGCCTCCATATCTTCAAGGCAAACACCACTACTGCCAACTCGAGGTCATGGGTAGGATATCTCTTCTCATGAGTCTTTAGCTGTCTCGAGGCATAGGCTATAACTTTGCCCCGCTGCATCAAAACGCAGCCAAGTCCCGAATGCGATGCATCCGAGTAAACTACCATATCCTCCGTTCCGTCCGGTAACGTCAACACCGGCGCATGGGTCAATTTTTCCTTGAGCGTTTGGAACGCCCTTTCTTGATCCTCGGCCCAAATAAACTTTTCATCCTTACGGGTTAGTTTGGTCAACGGCGTAGCAATTTTGGAGAAATCCTGTATGAATCTCCGATAATAACCCGCAAGCCCCAAGAAGCTTCTAATTTCCGAAGGATTCTTCGGTGGAGTCCATCTTGACACAGCTTCTATTTTTGAAGGATCTACTAGCACTCCATTTGCACTAATGATATGCCCAAGAAATTGCACCTCTCGTAACCAGAAGGCACATTTTGAGAATTTCGCATACAATTTCTCTTTCCTGAGCGTCTCCAACACTTTACGCAAATGACTTGCATGTTCTGCTTCATTCTTGGAGTATATCAAAATATCATCGATAAACACTATCACTGACTTGTCTAGCATGGGATTGCAAACCCGGTTCATGAGATCCATGAAAGCCGCGGGTGCATTAGTTAACCCAAAGGACATCACGAAAAACTCGTAATGTCCGTACCGTGTACGAAAAGCCGTTTTCGGTACATCCTCCTCTTTGACTTTCAACTGATGATACCCAGATCTGAGGTCGATTTTTGAGAACCAACTTGCACCTTGTAATTGGTCAAATAGGTCATCAATTCTTGGAAGCGGATATCGATTCTTTACCGTGAGTTTATTCAACTCCCGGTAATCAATGCACATACGCATGCTCCCGTCCTTCTTTCTCACGAATAATACCGGTGCGCCCCATGGTGTCACGCTTGGTCGAATAAATCCCTTGTCGAGCAATTCTTGGATTTGTGACATCAATTCTTGCAATTCTGATGGTGCGAGTCGATACGGCGCCTTGGCCACAGGTTTTGTGCCCGGAACCAATTCGATCCCGAACTCTACCTCCCGTACTGGCGGTATTCCCGGTAAATCTTTTGGAAATACATCAGCGTATTCACGTACCACTGGTACGTCTTCCATCTGTGGCGTCTCTTTATTAGGTTCGTTTGCGTATATCATGAATGCTTTACATCCGCGCCTCATAAGTTTGTGGGCTTTTAGTATTGAGCACATAACGGGACTGCCCCCTTTTTCGCCATAAATGGTGACTTGCTTTCCACTTGGAGATGTCAACTGTATCTCCTTGCGGAAACATATCACCTTTGCATGATGTCGGGATAACCAATCCATCCCTACCACTACTTGAAATTCTCCCATTGACATAGGGATCAAGTCTATCAAATATTCTTCATCATCAACGCTTATTTTGCAATCTCGCCAAACTGTTTTGGTCAAAAAATCAGACGAGGATAATGTAACCAAACTCTCTGTTAAGGGGTATGATGCTTGAATTGGTTTATAGCAATAAGGATCACTATGAAAAATAAATAACAAGTGACACAAGGTTTATACGGGGAAAAAGCCCTTGATCAAGAGTTGATCTCCGGCACAAAAAACCCCGGGTGATGGAAACTACCGATCACCAACTCAAATTAAACAAGTAATGTGTTACAACTTCGGATGATAGCGAGCTAAATACAAGGATCACTATAGTGTAATGTGTAAAAAGTGTATGAAATCGCTAAGTGAATGAACGAGAGCTGGTGTGAGCGGTTTTCAGAGTGTGTGTAGCAAAAAGTAGCATAAGTGTTGTCTAATTAGCTCGCTACCCCATTTAAATCTAGTAAAAATCTAAGTAACAAACTATCCGCAAATGGTGCAAGTCCTCCACGACTCCACAACGTCCATTTCTGACCAAGCACGTGCGGAATAGACTTAGTATATTCTCCAGAAATATCGCCAAGACCAAGTCCCAATTGATATTCCTGCAAAACAGTTACGAATTCAAAACAGACAATCATTAGTATAAGGATCCTTAGGATGATCCATGATCCTGATCCTGAAGCACTTCTGAGGATCACTAACTGACACAGAAGTAAGGATCACCAAACAGGATAATATTTGAGGATCACGGGTCACTTAGAAATCCACCCCTAACAATTGCCCCCAAAATATAAGGAGTTATATCGTAAATAAACGAGTTATATTTTTTCGATCTTATCCCCAACAAACTAACGGATAACTAGCCGTTGGAGACGGACTAGCCGTTGCAAAGCTGACGTCACTGAAGTGACAATCCTGCAAATCATCATTATAAATAGGAGTTAGAGATAGGATCAATATGCATTTAAATTCGAAGAAACTCCCTTTAAATTCTCGGTCGAAGATTAATCAGGTATCTCTTCTCTTATCTCTCCTTCTCTTACTCTGTTTTTCTTTCTTTACCAACATCAATGATGCTCCAGTCTTCCCCCGCCAAGGATCACCAGAAGGATAGCCCCTTGAAGAGTCAAGGGATTATCAAAGACTCAATACATGAGAGGTGTTGCTTTAACGATGCTCAAATAGATAAGATCCGTCTCTGCTTTCCGGCGAACACCTTTTTCAAACCCTTCGATCCCACTATTCTGAGCGACTATGTTTCTGAAACATGGGTTGCCTTTCCAGTTACTCCATTCACCATAGGATACACCTATCCTTTTCCAGACTTTACAGAATCCTTCTTTTCTCTTACCGGCATCTCTTACATCCAAGTTATGCCGATGATTTGGAGGGTCTTGTATACCCTGGAGAGGATCATAGAGCAGGAAGGGATTGATTTAGGAATGTCAGAGCTGAGACAGATGTATGATCTCACGACGTTTGGATCGCATCGATATCTGTTTAAGCGAAAACCCGGTGAAGAACACCCCATTTTTAAAGCCACCAAGAATGACACAAATTGGAAACGACGCTTCTTCTTTGTCAGGAGGGATACCATTCCAAACAGAAAGCATTTACCCAGGAAGTGGTCCACCAATGGTAGGACAGAGGATCCTGAGAAGGATCATCAGGTAATCTGGCTCTTGTGAAAGGATCACTAACCCTTTTTGTCTTGTATTATGCAGCTATTTCTGTTTCGCACCTCATCACAACACCCGCAACCAAGGATAGGCTTGCTGCTTTTTGGAAGCTTGATCCTGAAATAAGGTCATTCAAGATAGACACCCAAGACTCACAAGAAGTATCCTCAGGTTCCATCACCATGTCAAGTAAGTATCCTGCTTTTTGCATAGTTGAATATTAAAATAAATAGTTATATTGAAATAGGATAAGGATACTTATCTTGCTTTAAATGTGTAGGTGCCGGAAAATCTTCCAAGCCTGCCTCCCAATTCAACACGGCCGACCTTGATGTTGTTCGATCCAGGAAGAAGAGGGCCACTACCAGTCCTAGCATCTCCATTCCCAAGGCACCCACTAAAGGAAGGGGTGGCAAGAAGAGGAAAACTTCTGACACCGAGGACCTACAAGGCCTACCACTGATCCGCCACCAGTTCCTTGAATACTTCAATGACGTGAGGATCATCAATTCTGCCTAGGTATCCTACTCATTTGAGGATCATCTGATCTTGAATTGCTTTGTCTTTTTCTTTGCAGAAATTTGCTGAGATTGAAGATTATGTGGGAAGCGTCGAGGAGCAGGATAAGAAGATTGCTGACCTTCAACAAGTTGCAGTACTTAAGGATCTCAAGATTGCTGATCTTGAAAAGGCCCTTCAAGATGCCAAGACTAAGACGGCTAAAATCCTGATCGACATTGACTATGAGAAGCATGATCTCATAGAAGGTGCAAAGGTCTCTGCTGCCATCACAATGTATCAGACAAAACTAAAGATGGCCCAGGAAGCTCAAGATCCTAACTTCGACAGAAGCAGCTGGGATGTTGAGGGCTGGAAAGCAAGGTTGGCTGATCTTGAAGATGATGAAGAGGCTGAGGAGGTTTTGGCGATCGAAGCTGGAGGCAGTGGGAAGGATCAAGTTAAGGATACCGAAGCCGGAGGGGACGAGGATGCAGCGAAGGTGTAGGCTGCACAATTGGGCGATGATGGACATTCTTAGACGCAGCCGGAGTCCAATTTTTAAATTTGGTAGTAGTTTTTTGTGGTTGTAATGTTTTTAAAACAATGATGGTCTGTAATAACTAAACAATAGCTATTAGGGTTAAGGATCATGAATGATCCTTTGGACAATAGGTAGGATTACAACTGGTGGAGGGATCCTCTGTTTGGGGGATGAAGCCATTGTGATCCTGCCATCTTTTTTATTCCTGCACTACTAAGACCTTTAGACAATGGACACCCTTTACCTACCCCAGCGGACGGGCCACGTATTGCTGGTAGATGCTCGGGGTAGGTAATTTTGACAACCTTTGATGGTTAAACTTTTGTTAATAAAATAACCTTAATCTTTTTTGGCTTATCTTGTGTTGATATCCTTGTTGTTGTTTTATTTTTCAATTGTTTTGATTTACACTTGTCTGAGTAAGAAAAGTTGAACAACTTAGATAAAAAATTTAGGATATAATGCAGGATCAAATATCCTATAGTTGAAAATTTCCAAAAAGTGGTATATTTTAAGGATCATGAGTTCAGTTGTCAAAGTATTAGGGTTATTCAAATAATCAATGAATAAAATCAAAATAGTCAAGGATCATACCTGAGGATCCAAGTTAGGATCCTAACTCTTAATATTATTATAACCAGGATAATCACACAACAAACCTTAGTAAAAGGTAAGGATCAAGGATCCTTGGTTGTTTAACTTCGAAAACCTGAAATAAAACATAACTTGGGACTAAGCCATTATAAGATAAAGGTTAGCAACTGGGGACAAGCCCAAAGGATAACTGGGGATAAGCCCAAAGGATAACTGGGGACAAGCCCAAGGATCGTATGTTAACTGGAGTATGGCCCTAACTGGCGACTATCCAAACTTAGTGGCATGAAAATGCCAAAACCTTAGCTAGCGTGAAAACGCTAGAAACCTTAAGAACGGATGTATGGTACATCTACCATTATACGTAGGATCCTAGGTATAGCCAGTATAATGGAATTATCAGCCCCTAAAACGAGTACTGGTCCCACTGCCATGAACTATACCAGGATCATCGTGCGCTACTGGCGGAACTGGGGTCAAACCCAAGGATAACTGGGGTCAAACCCAAGGATAACTGGGGTCAAACCCAAGTAACTGGTTGCTTGTGTGGATAATCATGCTTTTGCTAAGAGTACCTGAACCTTCAAAACTCAAAATCTCGTGAAATGGGGATAAAGGATGCAAGATCCTTATCCTTATGTGAAAAAGTAAGGAAATGAAATAGTTTAAGATTAAAATATTACCAAAAATGAGGATCATCTGTGCTTTAAGGATCCTTTAAGGATGTTTATCATGTGAGGATCATGGATCCTTATCACATAAAATATCTCTTCAAATGGACAGCATTCCAGGCTCTTGGTAGTAAGTCACCTTCCATTGTTAGCAATCGATATGCCCCCTTTCCTGCCTCAGCTTCAATCAAGTAAGGGCCTTCCCATTTTGGTGCCAACTTTCCTCAGCAGGATTGGTGGTATTCTGAAATGCTTTCCTTAGCACCATATCACCGACTTGGAATTTCCTGATCCTAACATTTTTGTTGTAGGCACCGGCCATTCTTTGCTGATAACTAGCCATCCTTATCCTTGCCAAATTTCTGATTTCTTCTATAGTATCCAGGTCTTGAACCAAGTTCTCATCATTTTCCTCAGGATCACGAATACTGGTTCTAGCAGTTGGAACCACCATTTCTGTAGGGATCACTGATTCTGCCCCAAATACCAAAGAGAATGGAGTTTGGCATGTAGCATTCTTAGGAGTTGTCCTATCAGCCCAAAGCACATAAGGTAATTCTTCTGCCCATTTCCCTTTCTTGGATCCAAGCTTCTTCTTCAAATTGTTGATGATGATCTTATTGGAGGATTCTGCCTGTCCATTAGCTTGTGGGTGGACTGGTGTTGATGTTATCATCTTAATCGCCCAGCTGTCACAAAAGTTAGTGGTTCTGCCCCCAATGAATTGGGAACCATTATCACATATAATTTCAGAAGGAATACCGAATCTAGTTATAATATTTCTTTTAATGAAGGATATAACTTCCTTTTCTCTGACTTGGGCAAAAGCTTCAGCCTCTATCCACTTGGAGAAGTAATCAGTCATAGCAAGCATGAATACTTTTCCACCAGGTGCCTTAGGGAGCTTACCAACTATATCCATACCCCATCTCATAAATGGCCAAGAGGAGGATATAGGATGCAAAAATTCAGCTGGTTGATGAAGGATATTGCTGTGTCTCTGACAAGGATCACATCTCTTAGCATACTCCACAGCATCTCTCTTCATGGTTGGCCAGTAGTATCCTGTCCTCAGGATCCTTGAGAATAACGCCCTGCCCCCAGTGTGGTTTCCACAATCTCCTTCATGGAAGTCTTTTAAAACTTCTTGGATTTCAGGATCCTCAATGCATCTTAAGTATGGTCCTGCAAGAGATCGTCTATACAACATATTATTTAAAATTGTGAATTGAGATACCTTAATTTTGAAAGCCCTAGGGTTTTCTCCTGTAGGAATCTCTCCATGTTGTAAATATCTCATGATTGGGAGGATCCATGATCCTGAATGAGTTTGAGTATCCTCACTAGGGATAATTGCAGAATCCTCTCCTATCTCCATAGCCACATGATCCTCGATAGCCGGGGTCAGGATATGGATAATAGGGATCTTGATATCCTCCGGGATCTTCAAGGATGATCCTAAATTGGCTAGTGCATCTGCCTCTGCATTCTCTTCCCTTGGTACCTGTGTCAAACTCAAGATACAAGCTATAGAGTGGGGTATTATGTCCCCCTGTGGCGATTTTAGTAGTATTCCAAGCCCTGTTCCCTTGATGTTTGAGGATCCATCAGTGTAGAGTATCCAAGGATCCTTGGTCTCTTCTAGATGCTGGACTTCTAATTCAGCTTCCTTTTGCAAATCACTACTGAAATCTGCCACAAAGTCAGCTAATGCTTGGGATTTAATGGCTGTCCTGGGCTCGTATCTTATATCATATGCACTTAGCTTCACTGCCCACTTAGCCATCCTTCCTGACATTTCAGGTTTCCTTAGGACATTCTTGATTGGAAAATTAGTTTTAACGATAATAACATGAGTTTCAAAATAATGTCTTAATTTGGTAGAAGCCATAATTAATGCAAGGATAAGTTTTTCTAAGTGTGAATACCTGGATTTAGCATCAAGTAAACTCTTACTTACATAATAGACAGGATGTTGTATACCTTCGTGATCCTTAACAAGGACGGCACTTACTGCTTTTGAGGATACCGCAAGATATAAGGATAACACATCTCCTTTTTCTGGTTTCATCAAAGCCGGGGCCGAGGATAGGTAATCCTTAAGAGCTTTTAAGGCACTTTCATGCTTCTCAGTCCACTCGAATTTCTTGTTCTTCCTTAGGATATCATAGAATTCCTTGCACTTTTCTAAAGATTTGGATATGAATCTGTTTAAAGCTGCAATCCTGCCTGTTAATATCTGAACATCCTTAGCATTGGTAGGGGACTTGATGTTCACTATTGCTTTGATTTGTTCTGGACTGGCTTCAATGCCTCTCTTTGTCACCATATATCCTAGGAATTTACCTGCTTTAACACCAAAGTGACATTTTGAAGGATTAAGCTTCATATTATATTTATCAAGGATATTGAATGCTTCCTCCAAGTCTCTTAGGTGATCCTCAGCCTTTATTGATTTTACCACCATATCGTCTATGTAAACCTCCATAGTTTGTCCAATCTGATCCTTGAACATCATATTCACTAGCCTTTGATAAGTTGCACCTGCATTTCTTAGTCCGAATGGCATAGCAATATAGCAGTATATACCAGTTGGAGTCATGAAGGCTGTATCCTCTTGATCGGATGGTTCCATTTGGATTTGTTGAAATCCAGATGAAGCATCCATAAAAGTTAACAGTTCATGACCCGCAGTTGCATCCACCATGGAGTCAATGTGGGGTAATGGGAAAGGATCCTTGGGACATGCCTTATTTAAATCGGTAAAATCGACACATACCCTCCACTTTCCGTTTTTCTTTTGAACAACAACCACATTGGCCAACCATCTTGGATACTTGACCTCTCTAATCATACCTGCTCGGAGTAATTTCTCTACCTCCTCCTGGATAATGGCATTTCTTTCTGGTGCAAATTTCCTTCTCCTTTGATGGATTGGTTTGAAGGACCTATCGATGCCAAGTTTGTGAGTGATTACATCTTTAGATATGCCTGTCATGTCTTCGTGTTTCCATGCAAAGGTAGTCTTTCTCCTTTTGAGGAAGGATATGAGGTCTTCCTTCATTTCGCCAAGGATTCCTGATCCTATATAAACTATAGATTCAGGATCATCAGGATCCATAAGGATTTCTACTATATCCTGTTCTCTTGCCTCCAAGACTTCCCTTGGAGGATACTTTGATTGCTATTGCTCCCTAGACTTTGATGCTGGTTTCATTGATGAGGTGTAGCAGTTCTTAGCCTCTTGCTGATCACTATCAATCTTCACTATTCCCCAAGGGCTAGGAAGCTTCACACATTGATGATAAGTGGATGGGACTGCCTTCATATCGTGTATCCAAGGCCTGCCAAGGATCACATTACAACAAGATAAACAGTCAATAACACAAAACTTTTGGTAAGAATGTAGGCCTTCGATATAGATTGGGAGTTTAATGTCTCCCAGAGTATTCTTGGTCTCGCCACTGAATCCCACTAGCACAGAGGATCTTGGTATGATGTCGGATTCAGGGATGTTCATCTTCTTGAGAACATCTAGCTGGATAATATTCACAGAGCTTCCTCCGTCTATAAGGATCCTGCGAACAAAATGGTTAGAAATAAAAAGAGTGATAACCAAACCATCATGATGAGGATCCTGGATGTCAACACGATCATCCTCATCAAAAGTTATAACTTTTCCTTCAGAGACACTAGATGTTCGAATGGGTCTATCTCCATTATCCATCTTGGTTTCCTTCGCATGTCTTTTGGCTGTGGAGAAGGATGTTCCACAAATGTCTGATCCTCCAGATATAAAGTTTATAATTTGTGCATCTTGCTGGAGGGGTTGGAGCTTTCTCTGGGATCCTTTCAGGATCCTGAGTCCTTGACTTCTTTCTCCCCAATAATTCTTTCAAGTGCCCCTTGCTCAACAAGTATCCAATTTCTTTTCTTAATGCGATGCATTCTTCTGTGAGATGCCCAAAATCTTCATGGTATGCACACCACTTTGATTTATCTTTAGTTGCAGTTGGTCTATCATTTTTTCTGGGCCATCTAGCTTTATCACCTAAATTCTGCATCGCAAGGATTAGTTCATTGTTATCAACAGAAAAACAATATTCAGAGATTGGAGGATAATCCTCATCATCCTCTTCTTGTTCAACAGCATGCACATTCTGGTTATCGGATTTGTTATAAGATCTGAACTTGTTGTTCCTGAATGAGGATCCTTGCTTCTCTTGCTTTGAGGATCCTGCTAACCTCTCCTGGATCCTTTTGTCATCCTCTAGCCGGATGAACCTAAGGGCCCGGGTCCTTACCTCATCTAGGTTCCTGCATGGTGTCATAACAAGATCATCATAGAATAACGAATCCCTAAGCAATCCCATTTTAAAGGCTTCAACAGCCGTAGCTATATCCAAGTTAGGAATATCCAAGGATTCTTTACTAAATTTAGTGATATAATCCCTTAATGATTCATTATGACCCTGGGTTATCCTATACAGATCACTAGTTAAACGCTCAAATTTCCTACTACAAGAAAATTGGTTATTAAATAGGTTAACTAGATTAGCAAATGAGGCAATAGAGTAAGGAGGAAGACTTAGCAGCCATTTAAGAGCCGATCCAGTAAGAGTGGATCCAAATCCCTTGCACAGACACGCTTCCTTTAACCTTTCTGGGATGGGGTTGATCTCCATCCTTTCCCTGTATTGAGCTATGTGTTCCTCAGGATCCGTTGAACCATCATACAACTTCATGGTAGGTACATGGAACCTCTTGGGTATCTCAGCATCACAGATTGGTGGTGCAAAACGAGATATCTTGTGGCTCCCATCTGCAATCTCTGGGATAGGCTTAACCACTCCTGGGACACTTGATATCATGTCCTTTAACTTTTGCAATTCTCTGGCCATAGTATGGTTGATACATGTATCCTGCATAAGGCCATGGTTAGTAGTATAAGAATTATTAAAAGTGTTACCTCCCATTGGATTCAAATTAGGAAGAGTGGATGTTAATCCATATTGTTGGGGCCCTGGAATGACCGATGGACCAGTAGAAGCAATGGTTTGCATTGGAATGAAATCTCCCTGATGGATGTCGGAACTTCCTGATTGCAAACTCCTTAAGGATCCTTGAAACTGTGAGTATCCTTGGACCTGGGAGGATCCTGGAACATAGGAGGATCCTTGTACTTGGGAGGATCCTGGAACATAGAAGGATCCTTGAACCTGGGAGGATCCTTGAACCTGAGAGGATCCTGGAACATAGGAGGATCCTTGAACCTGGGAGGATCCTTGAAACGGCCAGTATCCTTGAATCTGCTGCGCTCCCGAGTATCCTCCTGAGCTTGCAAAGGATCCTATATGCTGAGGATGGGATCCTAATGGTTGAAAGTGTAACCCTGAAGCCTGAGTCATTGCTGATGACCCGTAATGCACTCCTTTTGGTCCTCCAACATATTGAACGTCTGGAACCACTGAAGGCTGAGAAGTTATAACCGGAGTATCAAAATTCAAAGATCTGGGCATTAGTGGGGAATGATCCTCTGCCGATCTCTTCTGTTTCTTGATGTCTCCAATTTCTCTGAGGATCTTTTCATTGGTCTTGTCCTGCTGCTGGATATGCTCCTTCATCTACAAAATCAGAGTAAACAAGTCACTAGTAGTAGAAGTATAAGAAGCAGAAGAAGTTGGAGGTTTTGAGAAAATAGGAGTTGGTTTCTTCTCAGCATTTTTCTGAGGTCCAGAAGGTGGTGGAGGCAAAGGTGGAATGCCCTGGGATGAATTGACTGCAGACATCGCACTGGAGGTATTCTTTGTTGATGAAGCCATTTGCTCGTATGCAATGAACCGGAATGATCACAAAGATGAGAATTTCTTAGAAATGAAGCACCAATTGCCCCACGGTGGGCGCCAAACTGTTTTGGTCAAAAAATCAGACGAGGATAATGTAACCAAACTCTCTGTTAAGGGGTATGATGCTTGAATTGGTTTATAGCAATAAGGATCACTATGAAAAATAAATAACAAGTGACACAAGGTTTATACGGGGAAAAAGCCCTTGATCAAGAGTTGATCTCCGGCACAAAAAACCCCGGGTGATGGAAACTACCGATCACCAACTCAAATTAAACAAGTAATGTGTTACAACTTCGGATGATAGCGAGCTAAATACAAGGATCACTATATTGTAATGTGTAAAAAGTGTATGAAATCGCTAAGTGAATGAACGAGAGCTGGTGTGAGCGGTTTTCAGAGTGTGTGTAGCAAAAAGTAGCATAAGTGTTGTCTAATTAGCTCGCTACCCCATTTAAATCTAGTAAAAATCTAAGTAACAAACTATCCGCAAATGGTGCAAGTCCTCCACGACTCCACAACGTCCATTTCTGACCAAGCACGTGCGGAATAGACTTAGTATATTCTCCAGAAATATCGCCAAGACCAAGTCCCAATTGATATTCCTGCAAAACAGTTACGAATTCAAAACAGACAATCATTAGTATAAGGATCCTTAGGATGATCCATGATCCTGATCCTGAAGCACTTCTGAGGATCACTAACTGACACAGAAGTAAGGATCACCAAACAGGATAATATTTGAGGATCACGGGTCACTTAGAAATCCACCCCTAACATTCACGATGAAGTTTGACATCTTCTAACATATCTTCTGCATTCTGATTTTCTGGAATATCTCACAAGTGCCTATGGGTAATTCTTTCAATGATTTTCCATTGTGAATTTGGTTTAAGTATATCATTTATATAAAACACTTGTTTTGCCTGGTTTGCTAAAATGAAAGGATCATCCTTATAAGCGTGCCGGGACGTGTCTATGCTTATGAAATGAGGTTCAAATATCACGTGCTTTCTTCGTCGATCAGTATCAAACCATGTGCATTTGAATAAAATAATACGATAACCTCTTATGAATGACAATTCAATGACTTCATCAAGGTATCCATAGTAATCGTCCTCGATATCATTATGAACGCCCGGTACCGTAACTCCACAATTTTGTGTTTGTCTACAGTCATCGCTTGACTTAACTAAAAATTTTTCTCCGTTCACTATGTATCCCGTTTGTGACGAAACTCGATTATCAGGAAGGCAAGACAGTGCATATAACTCCTCATTAATTTGAGATGGATTGAGCACATACATCTCTCGAACCTGTTCTCAATTTTCAACATAGTAATCATGTTATTAGAGTGTAGTACAATATCACAAAGTAAAGTAAGTAAAATAGAGTGCGATTGTTACTCGTTTTGCAAACCAATCTGGGAATGTAGACTGTTGCATCTCAGAAAAATCTGATGATTCCGGATGTTGATTTTGTAAAATTTGTAAGTGTTCCCTGCCACGTGTAGATAAACTATAAATTTACTAACATGTGACACTTAATACTAATATACAACCAAATATTAAAAAAACTTACTCTAAGTACGGTTGAACCTCTTGACAATTGTTGAAGATAAACCATATTGTTTTCTTCATAAGATTAGTAGGAAGCATATGAACTTCTTTCTTCCCAATACCTCGACCATTCAATCTAAAAATATCTAACGCAAAGCTTCGAGCATCACTAGACGTTTTGTCAACATTTCTATCACGTTTATCCAACTTTGATTCAACAACTCGTAAATAGTGTGAACAAAATGTTATAGCTTCCTCAACAACATAACCTTCTGCTATCGAGCCTTCGGGTTTTGCTTTGTTTCCAACATATTTCTTTAAATGGCCAAGGTATCTTTCGATCGGATACATCCACCTTGATTGCACAGGTCCTCCCAAAATTGCCTCTTGAGGAAGATGCACACACAAATGCATCATAACTGTAAAAAATGACGGGGGGAATATTTGTTCAAGCTTGCACAGAATCTTGACTATGTTTTTTTGTAACGCTTCCAACTCTGTGACGTGTAATGTGACTTCAGTAAGTTTCTTGAAAAATTGAGACAGCTCCACTATCGCATCGCGAATTTGTTTTGTCATAAAGGGACGAATTGCAATAGGAATGATGCGTTGTATCAAGACGTGACAATCATGTGATTTAAGCCAATATACCTTACCGTCCTCAACATTTACATTTTTAGCTAAATTTCCAGCATACCCATCTGGAAACCGCACCGAGCTAAGTAAATTGCAAAATTGTTTTCTCTCATCGCGAGTTAAAACATACGAAGCATGTGGTTTAACCCAGTGATCATTCTTCCTCACCAAGTGAAGCTCTTTACGTATGTTCATATCTTCCAAATCTAGCCGAGCTTTGTCAGTGTCTTTCGTCTTTCCTTCTATGTTTAACAAGGTTCCTAACACATTCTCACACACATTTTTTTCAACATGCATCACGTCAATGTTGTGACGAATCAACAACTTAGGCCAATATGGGAGTTCGAAGAAGATGTTTCTCTTTGACCAGTTTAAATCGTGTGGGTTCCGTTTTCTTTTTTACCTCCATGAGCCTTATGTTTTCCATGCTGATGTATAGTGAGATGTTCTAACTGACGTAAGCAATCATCTCCATTGACAGGTTTAGGTGCACGCCTAGTCTCTTTCTGTCCATTGAAATCTTGTGCTTTCCTCCAAGAGTGATCGAGTGGGAGAAATCTCCTATGGCCTACAAATGCTATTTTATCTCGTATATATATACTACTTGCATCTTCATTGCATATTGGGCATGCCTTGTATCCACTCGTGCTCCATCCGGACAGGTAACCATACGCAGGAAAATCATTAATTGTCCACAGAAGTGCAGCACGCATGTTGAATGTCTGTTTTGATTCGCAATCATATGTTTCAACACCCGTATCCCACAAAAGTTTCAACTCATCTATAAGCGGACGTAAAAATACATCAATATCCTTTCCTGGTGAATCTTTTCCAGGAATCAACAATGCTAACATAAATGAAGCATCGACCATAGACTTCCAAGGAGGCATATTGTATGGTATGAGCACAACAGGCCACATACTATAGGAAAGACTCTTTGCACCGAAAGGATTGAAACCATCACTTGCAAGGCCTAGGCGAACATTTCTAGGATCATTTGCAAAATCAGGAAACGTCGTATCAAAGTGTTCCCATGCCTTTCCGTCAGCCGGATGCCTAAGAACCCCCTCCTCTTTGGTTCTGTATTGATCGTGCCATAACATTTCCTTAGCAGTGTGTCTCGAGGCATATAAACGCTTAAGTCTACTTGTGATGGGAAAGTAACGCAAGACTTTTACCGGCTTCTTCCTCCCTTTACTAGGTTAGAACCTCGTGTAATACACGGGTGGAATAAATGTAATTTTATATACCACATAACCTCGAGTAGCTCAGTTCGTTTACACCCCTAGTCACGAGCGGCTGAATTTGACTTAGTTTGACTTTATACAATGACTCATATACAATGATTGATATTTATTGACGATCGGTTGTATTTATTAGTTATAATCATTATACAACATGTGATCCATTTAGATATGTATGACTTAATATGATAGTCAGTGATGATCAACTTGGGTCAAATGTGACGCATTAGAGTCATTTACGGTGAGCTAATTAAGTTTTTAAGACTATTAAGGCTTAACATAGCTAAACACCTTACCAAAGGGCCTTTGGCCTAGCGGTATCTGACGTTATACAAATCATTTACTTGTAGTGATTCAAATCCAGGGTTTGGATCAAGTCATTATTCAATGAAATTAATTAGTTAGTCAGACCACTCGTTGTGGTTCACATACAGGAGTGTGGATTAAGTCGAGTCATCAACGACGTGGCATTGCTTTTGTAGGTTTTGAGATTGTAAGGGGTATACTACATATGGTCTTAGAAAACATATATCACTTTTCTAAAAATAAGAATGATACTTTATTTTTCATCCCATGAATATATAACATCTTAAATTAATATAAAAAAGTTTAGTGTTATGGATTTTGTTAATTTAGACCGTGGGGTATGGGGCGGGGGTTTGGGTGTGGGTTGGGGGAAAACGCCTAAGCCACCACCCAGGGTGGGCTTGGGTTTGGGCGTGGCCCTTGGGGCTTGGGTTTCAAGCCGGGCGTGGGGCGGTCTTGACATCCTAGCTGGCGGACTCCCATTTGCTCACCCCGTCATGTCATAGCGATACATATGAAAAGTTTGAATTTTAAAATTCAAACAGTTGGCTTGGCCAAGAGGTCACCCCAACCCCAACATCCCCTATAAAAACCCCAAACCCCAACCGTGTGGTCCATCCCAAACCCCCACTGTGGTCCATCCCAAACCCCCACTGTGGTCCATCCCAAACCCCACCGGTCACCCCAACCCCAACATCCCACGAACCCGCTATGGCATCCTGGACCCACGAGGAAGAACTTGCCCTCGTCACAAGCGTCGTTGACGCTATCAAGGGGCGGCCACCGGGCCAAACAAAATATTGGCCGGAAGCTTTCGCAGCCTACTGACATAACGTCGGTAACGACCGCCACAACCTCAACGCGTGCCAACATAAATGGCGCGAGCTACGGCCCAAGCTCGAGCGTTTCAAGGCTTACTACGAAGCCGTTCCCGGGGGCGAGTTAAGCCACGAGGACCGGGTGGCGGTGGCGAACATAGAGTTTCGAGGGAAGGAAAAAAAGTCGTTCGACAAGATCGACCTTTTTGAAATTTATTTAACGCTCTAGGTTTGTTATTTTGTAATTTTAGGATTATGTAATTTTTAGGATTATGTAATTTTAAATATTTTAATGAAGTTGTAGGTTTTTTTTGTATAAATGTTGTGTGATTTTTATAAATTTTTTGTAACTTTTTTTTTAATATTCTGCCACGCGGGACACCCAACCCAAGCCCAACTGTAACGACTCTCATCAAAAGTCATAATTATTAAATTAATTTGACCAATAGGAAACCCTAATTGAGACACCCAAGTGATTCTGCGCAAACCCTAAGATTTTCAGAAAAATCAGAATCAGGATCTGGGCCCCTAAAACTCAGGGGGGGGGGTATTTCCTAGTTACGATTATCCACTTAAAACGTAGACAGAAAGGAATTTTCAGAAACCGTCGACTCAGCTGAGCTAGTCCCACACGTGGCAACCCTATGCATGAAAATAGTTCTCACGCGGGCCGCCTCAAGTTAGCTTAATTCTCACGCGGGCCGCCTAAGGGACAAAATTCACCTATAAATACAGGAGTTTGGGACTTGATTCTGGGAGTTGAAACAACGAAGAAATTCCAATTCTACACGGAGTTATGCTCTGTATACTCCAATTAACACACACGATTCACTAATCGACGCCGCAATCAGGGTATTAGCACAATCGCTGCTACGATTCATTTTCCGACGATCAATATATCCAATGAATGTTTAAGTGCCGCCCACATTAGGGTTATACTTTATCGTTCGTCATTAATTTGACGGATCATCGTTAATTCGATGGATGAAGTATTGTACTTTATCGTTCGTCATTAATTTGACGGATCATCGTTAAATCGATGGATGAAGTATTGCACTTTGTCGTTCGTTGTGAGAATTTGATCTCGTGAGTTATCGTAATTGCTGGATTGATTACTAACCCAGTTTTGTGTGCCTGTTATTAAATTTAGGAAAAGGCTAAATCAGTAGGCCAAACTCTGCCCGTATAAATCTGCAAAGTGAGTCATTCTCCTTTTCTCACAGTTTGTGAGTCATTCTCCTTTTCTCACAGTTTGTGAGTCATTCTCTTTTTATCAAATATTTTACAATACCCCAAATTATTTTCAAGGTTATAATTACAGGGACTAAGTCGTGGATATCTTGAATTACTGGTTAGTGGGGTATTGTGCACATTACTAATTGTCTCCCAGTTAGGTTCATTGACCTACTCGGGATAATCACTGTTAGGTTCATTGACCTACAGGGATAATCGTCACTATTTAGGTTCATTGATCTAAATAGTGGTATGACCATCGTCACCATTGTGACATGTCACCATTGTGACAGAATACCAGATAAAAATAAGATAGAAGCCATTGTAATCGCTCTTGTGCTGTAATTAATAACTATGCATCATTATGCAAAATAGAATGATTCACTCAGTATTTCCCGCTGACAAAACCTTTTTCAAATATGTTTCAGGTGACCTGTTATGAACCAGGAAAAGTGCCATATAGCACTACAAGCTCAAAGAAGTGGCTCAGTATAAAATAAAGAAACATGTTTTGTAAAATAAAAGATTTCTTCGTGAAATCAAACTATTGTAAATTACCAGGGTTTTATCCCGCATTGTGAAATAAAATAATCGGGAAATATTTACATTTTAAAAGATCCTGATGAAAACTTCCGTTGTCAAACTCAATTAAATAAATACCGCAGTATTTTCTGTACCGCGGCTCCTGAAACGGGTCAAACCGGGTCGGGGGCCGTGACAGAAAAAGGTGGTATCAGAGCCACTTATCGAGCCACTGATTTAAGCCAATTAAGTATTTAGAAAAATACTTAATTTTTATTAATTGTTATTTTGTGATTATATGTTTTATTATCTGATTAATTTTGAACAGTATGGGCAGATTTTTATATATTAGCTACTATAATAGTAAATATAAATCTTTAAATATTATGATTCAAAGTTTAGCACTTTTATTATCTACAGTCTATAAACCTTATTCAGTAAATAAATTTACAAATAAAACCTAGTATGTTTTCATATTCGGTTGTTTCATAGTTACCCAATATGAAATAATATTTAAAAGTTTTCTATGAAATTTGATATAATTTTTAAACTTAGTAATTGTGTGTATCTTGCATAAACAGCATGAGTGATCTGTCGGAAGCCCTTCAGAATTTAAATCTCTATCCAGTAAGAATCGAAGTTTCCAGAGATTTCAATAGGTATATTCCAGACATAGAAAAACCTATAGAATTCAACGCTTTACCTCTTGAGAAACCTAAGCCTAAGAAAATGGAAATTGGGGAAAGCTCTAGGCAAATTGAGAGATTACCATCTCAGGAAGAGTTAGATTTTATAATGGCAACCGATGATACTATTGAGCCTATTAATGAAAATGATTTTATTCATTCTCTTGAAACACAACTACTAATAAAATTAGAACCAGTTACTCCAAACCTTTCAATCCACTCGCAAATAGACGAATGGGTGACTAATGAAATACTGTTACAAAACCATTCCTATAGGCTTTTTCCTAAGTTCAATCCAGAACCTTTACCAAATTTACCAATAAGTAACGAGAATAGGACTGAACTCCATCATTTTGACAAAATGGATGTTGGGAATAGGATCCAAGAGATTTTGGGACAGATCTCCTGGAAATACGATGAGAAGGAACGCCGTTACTAGAACATCACCTGACAAAGGATAGGGGATTTTGAAACTGAGGTTGTGTAATAGTAATAGTAAAATCAGTTTGTGTAAAATAAATAATAAAACGGGTGTATATAAGAAGTATGATATAAGGAAATTTTAGAAAGTTACAAATTTTATTTGTATATTCGTTTACGTAATTATGTGCAACTAAATTGTGACATTGGATTATTTCCTTTATACTAATTATGTATCTATAAATTAGATATCAGATGGAAAACGCTAATAATGAACCAGTTAATGAGGTTAATCAATCTGAGCAACAACCAGGGGATCAATATGTGACTAGGCAAGATATAGAAAATATCGTTGCTCAAGGGATAGCCAACGCTATTCCAGGAATAGTTGCTCAAGGGATAGCCAATGCTATTCCAGCAATCATTGCTGCTGTTAAAAATCCAATCGAACCGCAACAAATTGTTCCTAGTAAACGTATTTCTGAAGATAACTTCAGTAATAGCGTAAACGGAGGCAATAATCATGTTAATCATGACAATGAACCACGGCAAGCTCCGCTCCCTAAGAAAAGGAAAGTTGCAACGCCTGGTTGCACTTACAAAGAATTTCTTGCTTGTAAACCCACTGAGTTTGCAGGCAATGAAGGAGCGACTGCGGCACTACGTTGGTTAGAGAAAACCGAGGCAGTAATTGCCATAAGTAAATGTGCTCAGGATGATCAGGTTATGTATGCGTCAAACCTTTTCAAAGAAGTGGCGC
This sequence comes from Helianthus tuberosus, assembly GCA_030545235.1. Taxonomy (NCBI): domain Eukaryota; kingdom Viridiplantae; phylum Streptophyta; class Magnoliopsida; order Asterales; family Asteraceae; genus Helianthus; species Helianthus tuberosus. The sequence continues at coordinate 19,112,406 of CM060363.1, read as the reverse complement.
TAGAATGGTGGAATACGATGTTACAAGCAAAAGGAAGAAGGATGGCGTATGCTATGAACTGGGAAGAATTTAAGAGCTTTGTAGAAAGAAAATTCTGTCCCGAGTATGAAAAAGAACAAATGACAAATAAGTTTCTAACCCATCGGATGGTGGATGTAGATTGTCGAGGATATACTACGACATTCTTCGAATATGCTCGAGTGGTACCAGCCCTGGCTTCGCCAAAGCCGGTACTTATTTCTCGTTATATTTGGGGATTGATTTCCGAGATCCGTAATATTGTCAAGGCTGAGAAACCTCATACGATTGATGATGCAGTAGAATTAGCCAATACGATGACTGACGAGCTAGTACGAACAAGAGAAGAAAATAGAAGGAAGGAAGTAGCCCAAAAGATTACCCAAGAATTCAGTTCGGGTAACCATAACAATTTCAAGAAAGGAGGGAATGGGCAATCTTCTACTAGTCCATTTTGCAATTTTTGCAAAAGGAAGCATGTTGGAAGATGCAAAGGATATTGCAATTTTTGCAAGATTCCAGGACATCAAGAAGAAGACTGTAGGAGGAAGAAATTTTCAGTTTGCTACAACTGTAGAGAAACTGGACATCTTAGGCCAGATTGTCCAAAACTGAATAAACCATTTGACAATCAAGCCAAACCGTCAGAAGGAGCAAAAAGGAATGCGAGAGCCTTTCAGCTGACTACTCAAGAAGCCGAGATGATTCCAGATGTGATAGCCGGTATGTTCTTAGCTTACAACGTTTACACAATAGTATTATTTGACTCTGGTGCAAACCAAAGTTTTATAAATACTTTACTCTGCCAAACTCTTAACTTACCGTTAACCAGTATTAGATAAATTTCTACAGTAGAAACGGCAGATGGGAATTTAGTTCTGCAAAGTGTAGAAATAGAACTTTTAAGTCATATGCAACCATATTGGTTGAATTCGATGGTATGTTAGGAATGAATTGATTAGTAAAACCACTATGTTCGAATTCTTTGTGATAAGAATTCCATAGAAATTCAGGTAACTACTGGAGAAGTAATAATGATTGCAGGAGATAAAACCCTGTAAGCCCATAAAGTTCATATCAGTAGTGAAAGTTGCTAATAATAAAGCAAGGAGTAGTATATATGATTTCAGTAATCATTAATACTAAAGATAAAGAACTTAAGGAATTTCTGTAATTTCAGAATACCCAGATGTATTTCCAGAAGATTTACCTGGATTACCACCAGACAGGGATATAGAATTTAGGATTCATCTAATTCCAAGCCAGGGAACTTTATCGGTTAGCACAATATTGGTTGTTAAGAAGAAGGATGGTTCCATAAGAATGTGTATTGATTATAAAGAATTGAATAAAGTTACAATTAAGAATCGATACCCATTACTTAGAATTAATGATCTATTCGATCAATTCCAGGAAGATAGATAGTTTGCTAAGATCAACTTATGTTCCGGATATTATCAATTAAAAGTATCAGAGGAAGATGTACCTAAGACTGTTTTCAGAACTAGGTATGGTCATTACGAGTTTACAGTCCTGCCCTTCAAATTAAAGAATGCACCTGTAGCATTCATGGACATGATAAATAGGATCTGTAAACCATATTTGGATAAATTGGTAATTGTCTTCAACGACGATATACATATTTATTCTAAAAATCAGAAAGAATATTATCAGCACTTACACGTACTCTTAACTTTGTTAAGAAAAGAAAAAGCTGTACGCCAAATTTTCGAAGAATGAATTTTGGCTGCTAGAAGTGCAATTTTAGGTCATATGGTGAATCCCGAAGGTATTCACGTAACTCCTGATAAGATATTATCAAAATACAAGGTTCCCTAATCCGCAATGGAAATTAGAAGTTTAGTCGGATACTACAGACGATTTATTAAGGATTTTTCTAAGATAGTTATATCATTAACTAAGTTAACCTGTAAAATAGCTAAGTTTGAATGAGGATCTTAAAGCAGAAATTAACCAAATACTCAGATATTAGCCTTATGAACTAAAGATTTTGAAGTATAAGGTAATGCTTCAAAGTTAGGATTTGAATGCATGTTAATGCAACGCAAAAAGGTAATTGCATATGCATCAAGGTAATTGAAAAAGAACGAAGGAACTATACCACTCATGAGTTAGAATTAGGAACCATAATTTTTGCCTTAAGATTTGGAGACATTATCTGTATGGAAGTAAGGGTACTATCTATACGGATTATAAGAATTTAAGATATATATTTTTGGGCAAAAAGAATTAAACATGAGATAAAGGAGATGGATGAAAATCCTAAGTGACTATAACTGTGATATTCAGTATCACAAAGGAAAGGATGAAGACGACAAGAGATCTTCAGAAAAGTTATACAGATAATAGATGAAAGCTGTTGGAGTTCGAGTTGGAGACAAAATGTAATTGAAAGTATCTCCTTGGAAAGGAGTAAGAAAGGAAAGCTAAGTCCAAGATACATAGGACCATTTCAGTAATCCAACATATAGGACTAGTTGCTTATCATTTACAAACTACCAAGAAAGTTAGTTGGAGTACATGATGTATTTCATGTATCCAATCTCAAGAAATGTCTATCAGATGAATCTTTGGTAGTACCTTTCCAAGATATAAAGGTAAAAAATAAGTGTTAGTTTAAGTAAAATGGGATTCAAAGATAGGACCCTAATATACTTGGGAACTGGAATCCGAAATGAAGAGAAAGTATCCTCAAATTATTCCAGTAAATCTCGAGGACGAGATTTTTCTTAAGGTGGGGAGAATGTAACGACTCTCATCAAAAGTCATAATTATTAAATTAATTTGACCAATAGGAAACCCTAATTGAGACACTCAAGTGATTCTGCGCAAACCCTAAGATTTTCAGAAAAATCAGAATCAGGATCTGGGCCCCTAAAACTCAGGGGGGTATTTCCTAGTTACGATTATCCACTTAAAACGTAGGCAGAAAGGAATTTTCAAAAACCGTCGACTCAGTTGAGCTAGTTCCACACGTGGCAACCCTATGCATGAAAATAGTTCTCACGCGGGCCGCCTCAAGTTAGCTTAATTCTCACGCGGGCCGCCTAAGGGACAAAATTCACCTATAAATACAGGAGTTTGGGACTTGATTCTGGGAGTTGAAACGACGAAGAAATTCCAATTCTACACGGAGTTATGCTCTGTATACTCCAATTAACACACACGATTCACTAATCGACGCCGCAATCAGGGTATTAGCACAATCGCTGCTACGATTCATTTTCCGACGATCAATATATCCAATGAATGTTTAAGTGCCGCCCACATTAGGGTTATACTTTATCGTTCGTCATTAATTTGACGGATCATCGTTAATTCGATGGATGAAGTATTGTACTTTATCGTTCGTCATTAATTTGCCGGATCATCGTTAAATCGATGGATGAAGTATTGCACTTTGTCGTTCGTTGTGAGAATTTGATCTCGTGAGTTATCGTAATTGCTGGATTGATTACTAACCCAGTTTTGTGTGCCTGTTTTTAAATTTAGGAAAAGGCTAAATCAGTAGGCCAAACTCTGCCCGTATAAATCTGCAAAGTGAGTCATTCTCCTTTTCTCACAGTTTGTGAGTCATTCTCCTTTTCTCACAGTTTGTGAGTCATTCTCTTTTTATCAAATATTTTACAATACCTCAAATTATTTTCAAGGTTATAATTACAGGGACTAAGTCGTGGATATCTTGAATTACTGGTTAGTGGGGTATTGTGCACATTACTAATTGTCTCCCAGTTAGGTTCATTGACCTACTCGGGATAATCACTGTTAGGTTCATTGACCTACAGGGATAATCGTCACTATTTAGGTTCATTGATCTAAATAGTGGTATGACCATCGTCACCATTGTGACATGTCACCATTGTGACAGAATGCCAGATAAAAATAAGATAGAAGCCATTGTAATCGCTCTTGTGCTGTAATTAATAACTATGCATCATTATGCAAAATAGAATGATTCACTCAGTATTTCCCGCTGACAAAACCTTTTTCAAACATGTTTCAGGTGACCTGTTATGAACCAGGAAAAGTGCCATATAGCACTACAAGCTCAAAGAAGTGGCTCAGTATAAAATAAAGAAACATGTTTTGTAAAATAAAAGATTTCTTCGTGAAATCAAACTATTGTAAATTACCAGGGTTTTATCCCGCATTGTGAAATAAAATAATCGGGAAATATTTACATTTTAAAAGATCCTGATGAAAACTTCCGCTGTCAAACTCAATTAAATAAATACCGCAGTATTTTCTGTCCCGCGGCTCCTGAAACGGGTCAAACCGGGTCGGGGGCCGTGACACCAACCCACGCCCGCCATACCCCTCGGACACGTAACCAGGCGGTGGGGGGGGGGGGCTCCCATTCCACGTGTCAGCAAATGCCCCAACCCAAGCCCCACCATACCCCACGGTCTTAATCTAGAAACCATAAAGCAAACCCATTTTTAAATTGATGTCACTAACTATATCAAATCAAAATTAAAAATATACATGGCATCTTTCGTGATGTCGCTAACAATATCAAATGATATAGCATCTTTGGTTTAGAAAGAACAAAAAAATATACACGGTATCATTTAAGTTGGGAAACCACATCTTAACATAACTCACTCCTGTCATCCTTGGCGAAACTCTTGCAACAAATAACCAGAGAAATCGGGATGTCAATCCCCTCCATATCCACGTTCATTTCCAAATATTCAAACCCCATTACGCTCCAATTACTCCTTCATGAAACCCTCTGCTCTGACTATATTATATGCCCGCTCTTGAAGTCGTTGTACGAAGAAGTTTTGGCGGAGATTCACTCAGTCGATCGAGGTTTGCAGAAGGTTAAGGTATCAACAAATTTGACAATAATAGATGATATGTGAATATGTTTAATTATGCACTGAATACGATTATGATTTGTTGTTCGTAGATCGGTTAGGTTTTGTTAGATGTTTAAGAGAATGTGTGTTGTGTAGAGGTTTATGTGCTTGAGGTTAGTGTTTTGTGAGTGATTTTGGTTGTGAGTTGATTTTGATTGTGATACCGTTATGCTTGGTTTATTGGGTTTGCAACTCTGCATATATAATTTGGGGGCTTTTAAGAGGAGTTAGATTTTAGTCTCCTTGTCATCATTAATGTTTATATGTATTTTCTTGATTATCTATAAATTTGTTGTCAGTAATAGGACATTGTTAACAACTGTATTACATAATGCTTTCTTACTAGCATTTTAAAGTGCATATTTGATTTGAAATGGAGATCTCTGCTTTTATTCAATACAACATGCTTCGAAGGATATTCAATAAACCTGATTTTATTTTTATCAATTATAGTGTCCATACGTTGTGTAATGTATATATCTTTTTGTTATGTTAATTGACTATCAGTTTCCTTGTAGTACAATGTGGATGTTTATGTTAATGATGATGGTCCTTACAAGAGCTAGGCCTGAAGAAGATTCCCGAGCACCTACAAATCCGTTGGTGGCCGAGGGAAGTTCATCTGCTAGAGTGCCGAGGAAGAACCGTAGACGTAAGTCTAAAGAAATTACAACTACCGGTAAATATCATAAACCCTTGATTATTTAAGTTTTCTAATGTTTGTTTAAACATCAACTACAAGTGTAAATGTGTGGTAAAAAGATATAATAATTCAATGAAAATTATATCTATGATTATGAAGGGAATTCCTTCTTGACCTTATTTAGAGAATTGTTACTTCATATGCATTAAATTAAGGCTTAACTAGCAAGAAAAGTACAGTTTCATAAAATCAACTATTCATGGAAGCTTTCATTTGTATGTCAACTAGCGGGATTTCCCGCGCTTCGCGGCGGGCATTTGTTTGGTACTAATATCCTAATCAAAAGAGAAAACACGAAAAATAAAGTCCTCATATGCCAAAGAAGATATCAATACATGTTTTATATGAATTGAAACCATACAACAACTGATAACACAAACTCAAATCAGTAGCATCCGTAAAACAGGAGCTGCGTGTTAACAATGCTACTGAACTGAATAACATTAAATACAGTTATTACTTATAGCAATAGAAAGGTATAAAAGAAAAACATAACAAATAGTTTATTGCCTCTGTTAGTAATGGCACTCTTGTAAGTGGCAGATAATGATGGGCACTCTTTAAGAATTTTAATTGCCATTCTCAGAGTTAAAACCTTCAAGGTATGTATAAAGCAAACACCTTTAAAAAAAATGGAAAAAGCAAGCGTACTCTTTTAATTCACTACAAAACCACTATTGTACATATTATACACTGAATTAAATGCAAGTGGTTTTAACCTCTGAAAACCAAATATAAAATCGACTATAGTGAGTAGAGATTTGTGCTCAAGTTGGAAATTACATTCTGATTGGATCTTGTTGATAAAGCAAGAACAAAAACTTGAATCGTTACAATTGTTGATGCTTTCTATACATCTTGTTCGTCAAGATATGCATATCTTAGTTTGCAATTGATATGCTAATGTGCAGCTGCGCCCTCAACCAAGCGGCCGAAAAAAAAGTTAATTGTGTTAGATGGGATTCGAACCTGGTTATAGCAGGTTGATAACCAGCGTCTTTTTCACCAGACCAGTTGCCTTGTTGATGTTTTACTTTGTTTTCATATGTAAATATACCCAAATTGAGTTTGGATAAAACAAAAAAATAGCTTTTGTGGATGCCATGTATGTGGCTTCCTATGATTGGGCGGCCGCCCCTTTCAACCAATCGATGGAAAACACTATTCCCTGGCATTGTGTTTGTCTATATAGGAAATTCCTATGATTGGGCGGCCGCCCCTTTCAACCAATCGATGGAAAACACTATTCCCTAGCATTGTGTTTGTCTATATAGGAAATACATGACGTTCTACTTGGATATTTATGAGTTTTACTATGACATGTTCTAGAATGGTGAGGGCGAAATTGCCTTTAAGTATAGAAATTACTCATCTCAAATCAATAAATCGTCGTCTAAATTGGTTTCGATCGGTGTCATTTTAACATATAATCAACCACTTTTTGTCAGTTATAAAAGTTTTTTATATATATTTTCTGCTTTGATTATGTCCCGTCGCAACGTGCGGGTTAGCGTCAACTCGTTATATATATATAGTTTCTTTGACCCAATCTCGTTTTAACCTGAACCTTTCTAACCCGAACCAAATAACTCTTTTTATGATCTAACCCGGCCTGTCTATTTTGCTAGGTATGTAATACTATGATTTGACTTTTTTCTATTGACTTTTTACATGTACATAACTATAAATTTTGATTACAGCTAATCAATATATGTCATATTTATGAATAATTCTCTTTAGATTCACCTGCAGAACCACATGTAGATCAACATGTAGAACAATCTGTAGATCAACATGTATAACAATCTGCAGAACAACATGCTAATCCCCCAAAGAGGTGTGGTCCAAGTATAAATCATAACGTTACAAGGTATTTACAGAATATGCCGGAGGGTTTTAAAATTCCTTTGACACTAGATAAGGCCACAAAAGCCTTCATTAGGACTTCAGCAACCGATTTTGCAACCGAGTTAGGAATAATTGTTCGCGATGTTTTTCCGATGAGATTTCACAAATGGGATTCGGTACCGGAAGATGTGAAAACTTTGATGTATGAGAAATTAGAAGTAAGTTGTGTATATCATTCTTTTAATCATTGAGAAGCTATTATGACCTTACGTTTTCATTTCTATTACTAACATATGTATTCAATGCAGGGAAAATTCGAGTTGCTGCGAACATACAATGTATTAATGGAGTATGTAAATAGTCGACTACATATCCAGTGGAAACGCAGCAGAGGTGTTTTGAGTCAGCACTGGAAGAACAATGGAGGAAAAACGAATCCAAGGTTGGCAAGATCGAATATGCATGGTGATTGTCGGAATCAAGACGATTGGAATCATCTATGCGACTATTGGGAGTCAGAAAAAACCCGGGTGAGTATGCTGATTTTATTTACAAATCATCATTTATATTCACTAATTATGTTCTTATTTTTTTCGGGTTCTGACATGTATGCCAAGTTTTAATTTTGTAGAAATATAGTGATCAAATGGAACTTAACAGAAGAAAACAAGTAAATATAAGCAGGGGGCTCTCGGTCGATAGCCAATCATGCATTCAAAATTGTAAGTTTACGCTTTTCGACCCGTAATTTAATAAGTTATTGTTATGTAGTAGTAGAATGTTATAGAAAATTTTACTTGTTTGAATACGCAACTGGTAGGTTTATATATGTTATAAAAAGATTGATTTCACTCTTTTTTAGAATATATTTATTCCTCATCATATAAGTTTTATGATGGCAAAGAAATCCCGAGACTCAGTTGCCACCTAGCCCATTAGAAGTTTACTACAAGTTGCACTATAATGCCAAGAAAAAAGGATGGCTAAATGAAGATTCACGTATTGTATATGTAAGCATCTCCCCGTTAAAAGCTTTTGAATTAGATTTTTTGTCAAATATTTATTTGGGTCTCAAAAAGTTTTAAATGTTATTCTTCTACCTTCAATTATGTTAGGATAATATTTGTAAACAAAAAGAGGAGGCCATGGCTAGATTGAATACCGAAGGAACCATCGTTACTACTGCTATGGAACACGACGTGGAGAGAAAAGCCATCAAAAGTGTATGTTGCAGGGCTAAAACAATACAATCAGCATGGGAGGTAGGTGTTGGTCCTGTGTTAAGGAAAAAAGATAACTGGATGAAATCAGCAGTCGAATCATCTCAACGAGATTCAACTGAGAACGAAGATTTGAGAAATGAGGTTACTGAACTCAAGGAGGAATTGAAACAAAGTAACGAAAAATACGAAAGAGTGACACAATTCTTGAGCCAAAAATATCCAGATTTCGAGAGCACAATATCTACAAATGATGCTGGTGAAGATGATGGTTTGAATGGACTACACAACGAAAGTGACAACACTATCTAGGCAGTTAGTTAAGACGTTTATTACATTTTTTTTTCTCTAATACTCTTCTAAATTTCAGAATTGATGAACCGGTGTTATTTTGATTTTCATTGGCTATTGTTATGACATTAATGCTTGAGTTTATTGTGAGTTTAAGAAAGCTAGAATCATTTTGACGAATAATATTAATGTTGTGTTAATGAGAATGGTTTAATATATAAAACTATAAATTCTATCGGCGACTACTTTTTAGTCCTAGAACAAGTGAAAAAGGGGTTCCGTTCCGTTATTTGATCGATGTGAAACATAACAAACCTATAGGGGTCATAACAGTGACTGTCCCCTACTCGAACGTGAACTTTTCATTCATCTCTAGATCCCTTCGAATCTCGATGCTATCGAGTATTACCTGAGCACCCATCTGAACACCTAGCGAACCGTGTAGAATGTTAGGTGCTTATACGAACGTCCCTGAGTTGGATGTCCCAGCGTCGAATGGTTGATGGATACCTTTCTTACTCCTCTTCGCTTGCTGGAACTCATGTATTGACATCTTAGATCCCGAAGTGTGATCACTTCTGCAATACCCCCGTAACAGACCGTGTATTACTCAAGCAACTTACAACATCGATGGACAGAAGGATGAGCGTAGCATTTTACCGACCTCAGCACTTTGGCGGCCCTGATTACCGGCAATGAGCACCAGCGAATTGGCTTCAATCGAATCCTTAACCCATGTCAGCGACCCATGGGAGCCAACTCTTACGAATCCATAGAGACATAAGTGATGAAAATTGACTTTAGTGGGGTATGCGTAACTGCCAGCACCATGAGTAGTGCTTTAGGACGTGGCTCGGAATGTGAAAAGATGGACAATGATGGTGAAGAATCGTAGGGCTTCGTTTCGAGCAACGACATTGGGAGCAGCAGTCACAGCGACAACAAGGTATTCGTAACCCCAACCTACAGTAAGGAAATAAAGGTGCCCACAACACGGATTGGCCGTGGTTAAGATAAGAGGACAACGATCAAAGGAACAACGACAGTACTTGGAATCTTAGTAATGAAAACAGCAACACCAGAAATGATTAGTCCAAACGTTATATGATGCATTAACCATATGAAAACACACATTTCGACGTAGCCAGTTGAACTCAGTGTAACCTTTATAAGCATTGTGATTGGATCAAACGTAAAGTAAATGGAATTCATCTTGAACAATCATAACGTATTATATGTGACCCAACTCATACATAGAAAACGTAACGGGTATGAAGGAAAATATGCACATGTAATCGAAAGGGATTAATTAGAGCTTTCGGAAAAAAAGGGAGAAAAAGAAACCATAATTTAACTCCACTCGGTTCAAAAAAAAACTTTACAAAACATATATAAAATAAACACGAAAACATATTATATTTGACCTGAATCATTTCCCAAAAAAGTTTACGTCGAAACGCAGAACAACTTGAATTTATACCAAAACGTACATAAAAATATGCACGTAAAAATGGTTTCTTTAAACGAAAACGTATTATATTTGACCTGACTCGTCTACAAAAAAAAATTACGTCGGAATGTAGAACAAATCATATTTATACATATCCGTACATAAAATATGCACGTAAAAAATAATTTTTAAGTAAAGGAAGTATAGGGGTAGAACGAAACAAAATATTAGTAAAAAAATTAATAGGTGAAAAACTTTCGTAAAATCGTGCCAAGGAGCACCAATGCCACAACGACATCGACTCTCAACATCGTAAAAATAAAATAGAAAAATGGTAAAAATTACACTGAACGAAAAGGAGACTAAAATCGTTGAACCACGCACACCCGTTACAATGTCTTAATGCGAAGAAATTAACCAGAAACGTAAAACGTACAAAATAATAACTTAGTCGATCTAGGACCCGCCCGTTGCGGGGAAGTTTTCAAAAGGGAAAAAATGGATGCGTTGCGTCGGGTCTGTCAAATATGAAAAAATATAGCAAAAACGTTGAACCTCACATACACGCTACGACATGTTAACTCGCAAAATTTAGAACGAAACGTAAAACGAAAAACTTGTGAAAGATAAAAAGTTTGGGGATCAAAGTTGTAAATAATAAAGTGTTGTGTTAAATTACAAAAGATGAAAAAATTTGAGTTAAAAGTAAAAATTTCAAACGGGTTAAAATGTAAAAGAAAAAACTTTAAGGTTGAAAGTGAAAAAGCAAGTTTTTTTTTTCTTTTTTTTTTGAAAAGGTTCCCAAGCATGGGGTACAAGTCATGATGCACAAAAAACTTGCTAATTTATATATGAAATAATATATTTGTTAGGAATTGTAAATGCATGTAAGGGACTCAACTAAAATTGTATTTGCAACTATTTTTCAGTATGTAAAAAACCATATTGAAAGTGACAAATAGTATTAGAGACTAAAAGATAGTCACTAAAAAAGATATTTGGGACTAACTTAAGCGAGTAATTTTCAGACCCTAAATAAACATATTGGAGACTAAAAGTATTTGTTATCTTAAACTGATTATTAGTCCCTAAAAGTACATATTAAGTACTAAAATAAGATGGTACGTGAGACTAATTTTTAGTACTTAAAAGAAGCATATTAAGGACCGAAATCATGTGGTACTTGAGACTAATTTTTAGTCTCTAAAACATCTTATTGGATACTGATTTGACATGGAATCACGAACTTAACAAAACTTATTAGGGACAATACAAACATGTTTATAGGACCGATTTTCAGTCCTTAAAGTAAAACACCTGGGACTAAACTATCGTAGTATCTGAGACTAATTTTTTAGTCATCGAAGAAATGCATCGGTGACTGAAATGACGTGGTACCGGGAGGTAAGTTTAGGACTGAATTTTTATGTATTTGAGACTGACTATTAGTCCTGTTTGGTGTCGTACAGTAGGGACTGATTCTTAGTTGTTAAAACTAGTATCTAGTACTAGGTATCCAGGACTGGCTGGGGACTGGCAAATTAGTCCCTGATAACCATTAGGGACTGATTCTTACGCATCGGATACTGATTTTTCAGTCCCCAAAAGTCATTTTTTTTTGTAGTGGCAGCGTTTTGGCTTCTGTTCTCGAACAAGAAGCTGAAGTCGAACAGTTCTGAAACCTGCGTTTTCCCCCTTTCTGCAGTTCTGGCTTGTGGCTTCTGTTCTTCTGGTCGATGTCCCAAAGTAAACGAATTTGGGTTTTTTTATAGGGTGGGCTTTTAAGTTGGGCTATATAATGATTTGATTTGGGTTATATAATATACATTCTATTATTCTACCAAATATAATGATTGGGCTATAATATTTGGGCCAATTAAATATTTTATTTGGGCTATATAAATAAAAAAATTAAAACCGGGGGGGTCGAAAACGTATATACCTAAATTTTTTTTATAAAACCGGGGGGTCAAAAACGTATATACCTACAAAATCCTATACGAAACGTACATATATAACACTACTGACCGAAAAGTTCGGGGGGTCGGGCGCCCCTCCCCGCCCCTTAAATCCTTCGCCCCTGTCTGTTAGTCAAGGTCCATTGGTGGCCAATATGTCAATAGTTGGGACTGCCAGTTGTTATTTTTTAAGTTTGGACTGTTGGCGGCCAACGACAAATAGTTTGGATTATTAAATCCAATATTCCTTTAAGAATCAATAAACAACACAAATGAACATAATTGAAGAAACTAAATGAACATAATTTACAAAATATAAACGAACATAAAAATATTTTTCTTATTTATTTATTTTTGAACGGCGTACGGTTAGAATGTCGCTAATTAAAACTCATATTTATTACTAGAAAGCCCAATTCCAATTCGTTACATCTAATACAAGTAGTTAGAAAGTTACTATTATGTTTAATATTTATATAAATACAACCACTTTTGTATTTAATATTTATACAAGTAGTTAGAAAGTTACTATTATGTTTACTATTGTGTTTATGTTCGTTCGTTTATTAAATAAACGAACTTCCCGTCTAACAAGTTCACGAACAGTTTATGAACGTTCGCTTCCTTTATATGCCTAATCCTAATAAACAAATTCAGTGATACGTTCAAATTATCTATGCTCACTAACATCAATTTAATTTATAGTTTCACATTAAGTTGTGTAGATGTAAAATCTAAAGAACGGTAACTTTATTTCTTGTCCATCATAATTCATAAATAACGTTTTTCATTTGCCCTTTAAAAGTCATACTTGTGGAATCGTACGGGCTAAATGTACACCAAATTTGACCACATATTCTTAGCTTAATTCGGCAGCAAAGTTGCTAACCAAGTAGATTTGCCTAAATGGTTTGTATTCATAATAATAATATTAAAAATTGGTAGACTGGTGGGCCTGGACGAGTGTTGTTTTCGACCACAATATGAAGGATGTGAATTGTGAGCATAGTTATCAATAGCGTCCATAGCGGATGCAATCGTGAATGCCGTAGCGACACGGCCACATGCCGCTACAAGGTACTATGCGACCACATATCGACCAAATAGCGACGTCCGACGGCGAATTCCGGCGCCAGTACTGCAACTTCTGCCAGAAACGAGGAAGAGGGAAACCAAAGGCTCAAATTGATGGAAAGAAAGAAGCGATACCTTGTTTTGATGGGGTTCATAGTAGTTTTCCCACTGCTTTTCTTTAATTTCATGGTGATGGTACGTCACCTTGTTTTGATGGCATTCATAGTAGTTTTCCCACCGCTTTTTTATAATTTCATGGCGATGGTACGTCGTATACGGATCTGAATGGCGGAGGTTAAAATTGGGGTGTTGAATTAACTATTTTAGGTTTAAATTTGTTTGTGTAGTTTTACAATTTAACCTCTCTATCTATCTTTCTGTAGTTTACATTTATTCTCTAACTTATCATTTTTACATGAAACTAGGGAGAAAGCCCGTGCGATGCACGACATGCATAATAGCTATTGTTTGTTCATGGTAAGATGTCTGACACGGCCGGTGCATAACATGTAAGACAATACGCCTACAAAGGGGGGTGATTAAAGTTTATTAAACCATGGGCCATAAGTTGTTTCCTTGGCAAAACTTGCCGGCCAAAAAGAAGTGAAAAAAGATGTCTTCCAAGGGAAATAACGAAAAGAAAACTATTAAAAATGGTATACTATGTTTACGTATATATGCATCGAAAAGTAGTACGGGTTTTCATTACTAACACTAAGTGCAAACTGTATACCTTTCATGTGGGTCACTGTCAACTGTTTCTTTTGAATCCGAATCTGCATAAGCAGGCCTGCGAAGGAAAAGCACTAAACATTTATGTAGACGGTTATCCAAAAATAAATATGCACAATTACATTGTTTATGGAAATCAATCAATTATAGTTGAAAGTTTTTTTGTTGCCTTTTCATTTATAACGATACCAAGTTTATTTTTTTCAAAAGCCAAATTATCCCCTTATATGTCTTTACACATTCGAAGTGATGCGTTACCAAGTTTTTTTATTCCTGTTTTTTTTTTAATGTAGAGCAATGCACTTTTATATTTACGAACTCAAGTTTCCGACTGTTGTAGCCTCCTAATTTTAAAATAGAGTAAACATATACCAGGTATGTAAATAGCATTTCAGATCGAGTAGAAAGGTAAATAGCACATCTTTAATTAAAATGGTTTATTAAACAGGGCACGAATAAAGTGTAAGCTGATATATACCTTACGATCGCTTCAACGCGCTTAACTGGTGTCGGTATGGGTAGCACCCCCTTGTCTTTAGCTGGGATCGATGGAGGTGTGGAAGAACCAAAGGGCTTACAACCATCCCCATCTAGCAGGACATTCTTGCAGTTGAAGGATTCAAAATGGCCATGATCATAATACGTACACGAATCAAGCTGGAGGGCCTGAGTGCTGCCCACAAGAGAGTGCAAACAATTCGGCAGTGTTGAAATGCTTCCATCAGCGTTCCTTACCATCACCGGAGTGAACTTATCCTATATGTCAGTGGAATAAAGGCTGTAGACGCGTGACAGGCCAGACTCTGCTGTGAGTATACTGTGAGCAGTGGTCTTTGTCAAGCGTTGGGCGGTGTCATCAAAGCAGACAACGACAGCTTCGGCTGTTGAGTCAAACACCTCGAGTTCTAGCCTGAAACTGTGCAAGGTTTGTAATTTATTTTCAGTTATAAGCCTGCATGAGAATGGCTACAAATTAATACAACTAAACATTTTTAGAAACAAACCTTGCTCTCGGGAAGACAACGGGGTTTTCGCACCCATCACACCACATATCGTTGTCTTCACGCCCCACACCTTTCATGCAATTCCCACCGCCACATGTCAGCCTGAACCACTCTTGGCTATTGCGCATGCGTTTGACTTCAACACGACAGGTGAATTCAGCACTCTGCATATATTACCAGCATAACTATAAACTTTAACCATTTGATTCAAAAATGATAACCAATATTGTGCTTATCCAAAATGACATATCCTAAGTGTATATTACATTCTAATGCAAACCTGATTTGACCGTAACCAAAATGACCAACGTTTACATATGCTTGGTTCGCCACGAACTACGTACACTCTTTATCTACCCAATATTTAAATTACATTTTATGTTTTCAATAAATATTTATAAACGTGAATTCGGTATTAAAAAAAAAATTTCGGTATTAAAAATGTGAATTCGGTATTAAAAAAATATTTATAAATGTTAAAAAATATTTATAAATATCTATTTTAAAAAGGGGAAAGTGAATATAGGGCTGTTACACACCTAAGCTTAGGTGCGAAACCCTTAAAACTACGTAGTTTTGTTAAACAAAACTAAAATAAGTTAATATTCTTTTTCTTTTTATTCCCTCTTTCCATTTCAATTTCACAGCATTCATCTTTATAATCCGGGACGATGAATTCAAAAACAACCCTCGAAGCTCATAAATCAAAATCCAAATGGCTGGCAACTTCTAATCGAGATGGATAGAATTAACATTAAAGTCAAACACTGAAAAGTAATTTGATTATGTAAGAAATTTACCTGGATTATAAATTGGCTGAAATATTGGATAATGATAATCTTGAAAACCTAGTCAACAAATATGGTGGAATTACGCAGCTATTGTAATCTTCATATTTTAATCTCAAATTTAATTTTGAGATATTAGAATGACTATATTAGAATTTAATTTTAAGTTGAAAATTCAATAGACATATATTCTGGTTTAACAGAGGAGCAATTCAACATAATGAATTCACTGATGTCACATAGATATTTTGTGGAAACCCTAAACTTATTTTGATTCAATGGTTTGTATTAGATGCACTTAATCATGAAATACCACTATAATACATAAAATTGTAATCATGTGGAAATTCAGTCAAATCGTAAAATGAACATAAGAAGATTACAAAAAATTGTTAGTTGGGCAAGAGCCATAAATATAAACTGAAACTCGTTTACTACTCAGTTTCATACTAATATTTCAAAGATGAATCGTGAACGCTCTGAAATTGGAACCGAAAAAGGGAATAAAAAGAAAAATAGTAGTTTTTTTTAATTTTACTACCCAAAACTACGTAGTTTTAAGGGTTTCGCACCTAAGCTTACGTGTGTAACAGCCCCATATTCACTTTCCCCTTTTAAAAATACATATTTGTGTATATATATATAGTCTATTTTATAGTTAAACGAAGGAACCTAAATGGGTGAATGTAGAAAAAGAATTTGAACACTGTAACAAACTTACACTTTCTGTTTCGTTTTTTTTTATGTTGCCAAGTCGTCGGAAATAAAACAAAATTCACAGTCGTTTATTCCGCTTTCGGTTTGTTATGGTTTGTGTTTTTTTTCCTTAACACTAAGAATGAGTGTGCACATATAACTTAATAATCAAAGGAAAAAAGGATTACCGGAGCTTAAAGCTTTACGATCGGACAAAGCCCATTTACCGGAAGAAGGAGTGGTGTGAGACGGAACCTTCATCGGCTATGGGACCCGACCGGAACCTCATAAAAGCCAAGCATACTCGCGACTCAGTCATGGTTCATCTTGATGTCCAATTAAGTGGAACAAAGGTGGTAGCAACCGATGACATGTAAAGGGCCGGCTGCGTAAGTCACAGAATCAGCACTCCGACACTACACAAAACCTTAGTCGGTAGTATGGCACTGCATCAATTTAATCAGAAGGATGGATGTAGCAACAGTCGGTAGTTGCGGCCAACGATGGTATAAATGATGACTAACGGCTGCGACAAATGATAGGGTATGTATTGCGTAATGTAGTGTCGGTTTGTAAGCAAAAGAATTATGTGTTCAAAGGATGTTAAATATAGGCTTTAAAGAATTCTCCTTATCAACCGTTTCTACTCTTAAATAATCAAGTATATATGATGAATTAAATAACCAAATTATATGCGATGAAGGTTACAAAAGTTGGTGTAAACGAAAAGGCTAAGGCTACTCGGTATGGGGGTCATCCCCGCTCCGTCTTGCTTCGGCGACGGACCCAACACCGTGCCCCCCCCCCCCCCCCCGCGTCCCGTCTTCGGCGTCGACTTCCAGCCGTTTGCGACGATCCAAAATGAGTGGGGCCCAACCAAAAAGTAACCGTTTAAAAAAAAATTAATTTCTAATTAAAATTAACGGTAATAATTCAAAATATACCCCAATTCACTTCCATTTTTATAAATACTCACCTCTTTAACCACTTTTTTCATAACTTTTCACCCACTACCACCCCAATTCACTTCCATTTTAAGTTTATTTTTTTTTTAAGTTTATGTTTTTTAAATTTTTTTTTTAAGTTTATGTAATGTTTTTTAATATTAATGAAAATATTTTGTTACTTTATTTGTTAAATGTTAAAAAAAAGTTGATGATTAAAAAAAATAAAAAAAAACATAAAAGTGGTGGAGGATGATGACTAGGACCATCTTACCATGCCCTCTAGTTTTGGAGGATGGACCATCCTTGGGAGGATGATGACGTGGCGCCTACGTGGCGGATCATCCTCCAAGGATGGTCCATCACCATACCGAGTAGCCTAATGTTATGAAGAATTACATTATGGCTTGTCATAATAATTGCTTTTTTCATTTATGTATTTTTAATGATCAATTATTAATAATAATAGTGATCGAAAAGACACAAATGTATTTAAGAGGCTCAATAATGAAGGTTGTAAAAAAATTGATATAACTAAAATTTTAAGTGTATATAGATTATTTTAATCAATATTATTTTAAGTACTGCATTTAAAACATCATAAATGTTGATTTTAAAACAGAACATGTAACTAAATTTTAGATTATATATAGATATAGACTAGTGAAATTAATTTGTGTATTTTAACATTTAACCCCCTCTATCTTCACTAGTTTACATTTGGTTCTTAAACTTACAAATCTATACATATAAAGTATAAAATTAACATTATAATATATGTGTTATGAATGCACCATAATGTGGTGACTCTCCACATATGTAACCACCATCTATTGATTATCTTTGTATTAGTATAAGAACACTATATATATAGTTCTTTTGTAGTACATGTTTACAACTCAATGAATAAGAATTCACATTCTCCATATTCTCTTTTTCTACTTGATCTCTATAGTCTTGTTCTCATGTTGCTAATAGACCGTTATTTTACAACACGTTATCAGCACGAAAGTGCTCTCTAGAAACTTTAATTATTTCTTCCCAACTGCTTAGTTGAAAGTCGATATTCTGATTTTATATTAAAGATCAACAAGCCGCAACAAAGAACAACCAATCGAAATAGCATGGTGCTAATGTTTTGTAACTAAGTTGGTTACCATCTCTAATGACCACTTCAAGTCTTTGATATCAATATCTCTTTATCATCCGGTATGTATTCTAATTCTAATTACTAGTGTTTACAAATTAAAGTATGAATTTGATTAAAGTGTGCAACAATATTTGTTTAGAAGTATTATATTAGTTATGATATTGAATTCAAATTCCTTACAGTAACTATTATGTGTAATATAGAAAATATGTTGCTAGATGACTATGATTTCAAATATTTAAAATGATCGGTCGGTATGTTTCTTAACTTATCTTATGGTTATCTGATTCTTTGCGAACAATTGTGGCTTGTTCATATTTTCTACTCTAATGTTGGATTTCGTTGGTATGTTCATACTGGATTTCTTATAAGATTTAATTATTCGTTTTTCCTGTCTATATGTGCACACACACTCTCGTATTTGTCTACATACACACATCAAACCTAAAGATTAAAAGTTTTTAGTTTGTTATCATATCTTGTCTTGCCTTGTTTATGATAGACCCTTATTTTAGAAAAAAGTAACTGATTTGCACATTAAGTTGCATTATGGTATCCATATCTTTAGTTTTCGGTTTACTTGTTTATTATAGTTATTATATAATTTTGATTCTAAGGTTCTAATCATTTTGTTTAACATAAAAATTAAGTATGTAGTATATATTTATGGATATACACCTATAATTTATGATTTAAAAATGTATATTTTCATAGCCCTATTGGTTATCCATCAATATTGTAATTTAGGGAACAACAATGTTTTGAAAGTCTCGTGTACTTGATGCCTACAGAATATACCTAATGGTTTTTTTTATTGAAATAACTTTTGCAAATTACAATTGCTTGTCTTTTAAATGCTATACAATATTTGTTTAGAGATTTATGAATATAGAAACTAAAAGAACAAAGTTAATTGGTTGTTATTACTATCATGAAACCGTAATATTATTTATTGCATTCAATTATATAGCTATAAATGCTATTTTGTTTTAGAAAAGGGGGTTTCATAACTGAAGTTTGATTGAAACATTAAATATTTTTAAAAGTTCGTAACTGAAGCTTGATTAAAGTTAAAAGTTAAAACATTAAATAATTTTCAAAAGAATCGAATAAGGTGAACTATTTTCTTTAGTTTTTGAAAATTAACTTTTATCATAGAAAACAAAACAAAGTTTGGGTCTCAGTCCCCTATTCAATAGATATTTAAATGATGTAACTAATATTTTAAAAGCTCATTAGTTGAATATTTTTATTTAAGTATTTAATCATTCATCAGGTTGTTAGACCTGACAATTAGTAAACATTTACATGATGCTATACATTATATGATGCTATGATTATTTATTTTATGTAGACTGTAGTTACTAGAAAATGAACTAGTTTTCTTTCAAAAAAAAAATGAACTAGTTAGTGGTATCCATTATCTCAGATATCGTATTATTGGTTTTCATAAATTGAGTGGTATATGTTAACAAAATGAAAAATTATTCTAAATTATGGGTACCATAGATGAAATCATTAAATTTAATTCAAAGTAGTTGGTGGACTTCCATTAGCCTTGTCTTTGTTAACCACGTTTTAACTTTCACTATGTATGTGATTTGAGTTTCCCACGGGTCGTTCTTTTTAATGCTTTACAAATTCGACCTTTAATTTTTTTATAATTTGATTTTTGTTAAAGCTTATTATACAACAATTTACAACAAAATAAGGTTATGTGAGTATGTTATATCCCCAAAATGAATTAAGAAAACTTTATATCGATGTGTATGGAGTTTCTGGATCATGGGTTTTTGATATTACAAGTTTGACAACACGTACTGAAGTTGTTACAACATTGTCTTCTAGATGTTATAATTAGTTTTTATAGGCTTGTATCGTATAACTTGTCTTTATCATATACATTAATTGTTTGTGAAATTTAATTAAATATTTATATAGACATAATTGGATAAAGCCAATAAAAGACCAAATTTGGTTGATATC
This sequence comes from Helianthus tuberosus, assembly GCA_030545235.1. NCBI lineage: Eukaryota > Viridiplantae > Streptophyta > Magnoliopsida > Asterales > Asteraceae > Helianthus > Helianthus tuberosus. The sequence continues at coordinate 19,091,658 of CM060363.1, read as the reverse complement.
ACGCCTGAATTATCATATTTCCTAAATTTCATGATCAGTTTATAGAAGGTCATAAGGTGTTAAATCAAGAAATATTATATAACTCGGACATGTAATTACTTCTTAATTGATGTTATATGATGAGAATATTATTTATATGAAAATGTTGAATAAAACAATTCACATTCGTCAAACCTCAAATATATATATATATATATAAGGTTTGAAACGACCACCACGAAAGTTGAGTGGTTCAAATCCATTCGTAGAAGTGAATGTGATGATATAATGATTTGTGAAAAGGTCATGATTATATACATAGTTAAGGAAATTGTAATTATGACACCATGAAAGTTGTCCGATTATAATCCATTCCTTGAAGTGAATGAAATGATATAGTGATCATTGTAAAGTTCTCGATCATGGTAATGAGGAAATTGTTATGATACTCATGTTAATAGTGAGATCAACCTTTTTTAATAATGTGATGACTATACAATGATCGATATAAAGGTCGTAAGATATAAGATTGATAAATTTTATACGACTCAACTACTTCTCAATTGATGGTAAGCAAAGAGAACATTATTTACAAGAAAAATCGATTAAATTCTTTTCATTTGTCACACTTGAGACATATGCTCCTAAAGTAGCAAAATCATTATAAGAGTTATGAAAAAAAAATGAAATGATTTTATACTCATGTGAGTGAGTAAATAATGAAAAGTTGTGAAGCTTGTTTTGGTTCTACTCCATTCCCTAATATGAATGTGATGATGATCAATTCAAAGGTTATGATCATATACATAACCAAGAAAATTGTAATGATGCCACCATGAATGTTGTATGGGAGTATAGCAAATATGGTCAGAAGACTATACTAGAAGTTACTAGAAATGATACTAATTTTCTACAATATTCCATTAAATCAAATATGGTGAGTAACCAGAAGTTACTAGAATATTTATACGTTCACCACATGGCATGACCAAATAGGTCATCGAGATAGCATCATGATATGCTAAACAATCAAACATGCTAATCGGCATCTTAGCACCTCTAAGTAATCTAAAAACATTGCTCCCAAAATGCCTTATCATATGTCTAGTTAGTTTTTTTTTGTGGCAAATAAATTTTTATACCCTTCCAAACAATAAACTCCTACAAAGAATCTCTCTTATATGGGACCATTGAAATGTACAATTGTGTGGATTGTGGCATTCATACATGGTTACATGTGAGTTTTAGCTACCCGTATGTAGCATATGCCCAACACTATGGAACGTTGTTTGTTTTTGACATGGTTTAACACTGTTTTTTGACAACCCAATTGTAGGGACCATTGTTGGGAACAATGTGAAATATAGTGAGAGGCATACGTAGTCGAGACGGAATTCGTCGATTGATTATATCAATTCAAAACCATCTGCTTATCACAAATATTCCCCATTACAACTGGTCTCCTGAAGAGAACCAAGTTTTCATTTTTTTATATATTTTGTTGTGCAGCCTATGTACCAATAGCACCACCATAACATATAAAATGGGATATATACATCGTATTCCCAGTCTTAGGGGGAGACAAGAAAATGAAAGACCGGTAACACAAAAAATGCATCATATTATATATCGACCCCTGAAGTGGTCAATGAAAATTTGAAGTCCAAAAGAAAGAGCGTGTATTTGCAAATAATAACAAATAAAATACAAGATGCATTAATAACACAAATAAGGTGACAAAGTCACATATACCAGCTTAAACTTATCTGCTCGAATGGAAGTACTCACAAAATGATTATCATATTAATAAATTGTGAGAGATAAATCGGTTCCAAAAAGATAAAACTCACAAACACAAAAAGAGTAGAGTAACGCAGTTGGTGTAACCCCAAAAGAGGTGGCACATAAAACACCATAAGTGGTTGCATACAAAACCCCAGAAGTGGTTGCATGCTGTTAGTGCATTCATCTGTCGTCTTCGTCTTATGTCGAGTCTTGGTTTGCGTTGCAAATCTGATTAAGGCATGATGTCATCATCTAGAATGATGACATCACATTAGTGACATCATCACTTACATCATGGAAACAAGTTCACGTGATATTACATGCATACATGAAACAGATTGGATAGAATTGCTTGAAAGTCAACTGTCACATGTTTTGCTTGAAGTGATCTAGAGGATTTCGCTTGAAGTGTTATGTATAGTCTCAAGCGAAATCATGTATAGTATAAATAGGTTAGTTGGCTTGTCATTTGTAACATTTTCCAGAGAGTGATACCGAGGTGCTGCCGGTTTTCCTTTCGATTGTAAACATTGTTATATCAATATACAAGAGGATTAAAGTGATAAACAAGCTGTTTCATCGTCAGTTTCTTAGTTTCCGCATCTGAAACTGTTTCATCTCTTCTGAACGACTCGTTTGAGTCACAAAACGATCCTACAAGTGGTATCAGAGCTCAGGAGGAAGAGATTTCGCAAAAACAGCTCGTTTTCATCATTTTTTTCTGTTTCTACACCATTCTTTCTCAAAAATTAAAATTTTTTACGGATAAAATCGGCTCAAATTCTCACATAATGTGCGTAAACATGTTTTAACAAACCCTTGAGAGTTTCAGATCTAAAATCGGCTTAAATCTTGTTCAATCGGACCAAAATCAGATCGTTTTTGCTGACATCATCAGATTTCGCTTGAAACTTACTTGTTGATTTCGCTTGTATTCACAAATATCATGATTTCGCTTGAGTGTACTTGATAATCTTGCTTGAAAGTGCATATAATTCAGATTTCGCTTGAAAATATGTTGATGATCTCGCTTGAATATGACAATCTTGATGATTTCGCTTGAAATATTACTTGATTCTGCTTGAATATACTGACTGCTTAAATTGTTTAAAAGAAAGTTCATCGATATGTGTGAAATATAAAAAAAAAAATTGTTGGTATGCATGTGATAGGTATTAAAGTGTGTCAGTTGGTTCTGTTCGAGATTTGCATATGATATTAGTTTTCCAATAACAAGATAATCGGTTGCATGTGAATTGGTTTAATGAAGTTGTTGGCTTTGAAATGTTATCTGATCAAGTCGGTCCAATCAGATTTTAATTAAAAGAAGATGTCAGTTTTAGTGGGTGTGTTGATTGTTTTATGGTGAATATTGTTTTAAAGTGTATGTGTTAGTTGTTGGGCATAATCATAGATTGAATATTGACTTCGTATTATTTTACATGAGATATGATTGTTTAGTATGTTCACCAATTAAAATAGTAATACATTTGTCATTTTTAGTGTGTTTTGAAATAGTTTGTGACATATTAGTTTACATGTGTTAGTTGATCGAGTCGTGTGCAATTTTAGTTCAAATTGTTTGAATAGAATCTACAGGTCACGTGGTTTGTATTTTGGTGTTTTGTCCGATTTGGAGTTTGTGTCGATTAGCACGGTTCGATCAGTACGTTTGATCAGTCAAGTCATTTTTTTGTGATCAAGTCGCGTATTAAAGTCATCGACTCGCTTGAAAGTTTCGTACTGTTTGGAGTTCAAAGGTTTCAAAGGGTCAGGTCAATCGAATTCGATCTAGGTCATTCAGTCTGCACAGTTGGTCAACGTTTCGCACAGTGTGTCAACCTTCAATCCGCTCAAAATAGTCACCAGTCCGAGTACCAATTTGTTTCAATTAATTGATAAATCTTTAAACTGATTGTGTTTTGTTGGTGTGTTGTCATTTGTTAGGTACTTGTCGGTTTCTACAAGAGATTCAAGTTGCTAAAAAGGAATGGATTCCGAGTTCTACAACGCATTTGCTACACCCTCGACTACTCCAGCTTCAATTGCTCAAAACATGAATGCAGAAAACGAAACCGGAACAATGCAAAAACCCCCGAAGCTTATGGGAATTGAAGATTATCACGGATGGAAGAAACGGTTTGAAAATTGGGTTCAGGCGAATCATCTAAAAGCTTGGGAGAGCATCAAAACTGAGTATGAGAGGCCAAAGAATACAATGGGAGCTGATAAAATCATTTATGAATTTACTGAACAAGAGAGGGAAAGTTATAAAGGAGAGAAAATGATGATCAATTTGTTACAACAAGCAGTAAAAGAAGATATATTTGTGTTGCTTCAACATGATGAAAATTCTTATTCTATCTGGGAAGCTCTTCAAAAGAAGTTTGAGGGAAGCACTGAAATGTTACAAAGTAAAGCAGCTTTGTTGAAAAAAGAGTTTGAATTGTTTACGTGCATGCCTGGTGAAACAACAAAGAGTCTTATTGAAAGATATTGTCATCTTGTACGCACCAGGTCACAATTGAAGATTACAAAAACTCCAGCAGAATGGGTTGAAAAGCTTGCTGACGCGTTACCGCAAAAGGAATGGAGTACATATCTGATGATATTAAAGAATTATGGACAGTTTAAAAGGTTATCGATTGCACAGTTTATAGAAAAGTTGGAGGCACAGGATCTGGAGCAGCAGAAAATTGCTAGAATGAATAGTTCAACTCATCAACAAGATATTAAATTGTATTATAAAGGAAATGTTCAAACTGCTGAAGTCAGTCCAAAGATACAAACTGCATTTAGTGCTGGAAATCAGTCTACACCTAGCAGTCAAGGATCAGTCAACACTAGTGGGTTCTCAACGGTGAATCCTCCAAGTGTTCAAAGTTCATCTGCTGGAAATGGTCATCTAATTCAGTGCAATGTAGCTCTACATCTTCAAAATGGTCAAAATTATTCTGAAGAAGTTGTAAAGCATCATATGGGATTATTGGTCACTGCATTAGAGTCGTATGAAGGGTTGATTGCCGGAAAAATTGGCAATCCAATGCTCACAAAGGAAGATTATGACCAAATCGATGCAGAGGAGCTGGAACTGATGGATATTAAATGGGCCTTAGCTAGTGTTTTGAGGAGAGCAGAAAAGTTTAGATTGGTTACAGGAAGAAATGATTTCTTGGATGCAAACCTTTCTAATCTAGGATTTGATAAATCTAAAGTTGTCTGTTTTCGTTGCAGGGAGAAAGGCCACTTTAAAAGAGAGTGCAAGAATCAGGAGCCAAGAGGAGCAAAGGAGTCGTCTGGGAAAGATGATTATTATAGAAAATCCATTTATCAACAAATTACTCATCTACCACATCAACAAAAGGAGCCACAAACTGCACATGGAAGAATGATTGAAGGTGCAAACAAAAAGGCTTACTATGGCATCATGGATCAAGATGACGAGAAAATGGCTGATGGTTTTAGCTGGGACAAATATATTCCAGCTGATCCTAATGTTAAAGCTTTTATTGCTCAGATTGTGCAAAGGCCAGAGTTGGTGAAAGAAAGAATGGATGGCTGTGTTATCTGATGATGAAGAAAAAGATGAAGAATCTGTTTCCTCTGAAAACAGTTCAACAGACAACAGTGATGATGAAGAGCTTGAACAGATAAATGTTGGAAAAACTCATCTATCTTTTGACAGTTTTGAATTTTATTTTGCAGATAAATTGAAGAAACTCAAAGAGAGGAAAGCTGCAAAAGAAATGAAAGAGGTCAAAGTGATTGAGAAGATTGTGGAAGTTGAAAAGATAGTTGAAGTCGAGAAGATTGTAGAAGTCACAAAACCTTGTCTTACTTGTTTAGAGTCATGTAAACAATGTAAAGAAAAAGATGAGAGGTTTAGTGAGTTAGAAAAGTTGAAAGAAAAGTTATTGTTTGATGTAAAAAATTTGAAACAGTCATATGATGTATTGAACAGAACTGTGAATAGTCTGGAAAAGACTAACTCTGAAAGAGAGAAAGCTTTGAAGATGTTGAATGCTACCATGATGACAAAGCAGAAAGAGATCAACTTGTACATAGAAGAATGTGCAAAGTGGAAGAAAGAGTTGGATAGTGAAGCAACTGAGAATGAAAGAATCAGAAGATTGCTGCAAAGTTACAAAGGTTGTGATTACATAATTGATAGAATTTATCCAACAGTTGAAGGATTTGAAGCGTTTAAAGGTGAAGACAAGAAGTCAAAGAAGAAAACGGATACTGGTAAGAAACAGGGTGTCTGTTATAATAAGTGTCCGCCTCCGATTTGGGAAGGGTATTCGCCTAGAAAACCGAATGAGGAACAAGTCCAAAAGGCAGTTAATCTAAAGTTAGAGTCCGAGTTAACCGATGTTTTACCAGACAATATTGATGTCACGTTCACAGCGTCCGACACAGATCATGAGTCAGAACTGATAAAAAGAGTGGTTGATCAGGTGTTGGATAAGGATGAGGAGTCAGAGTCAAAGTCCGAGTCCAAAAGTTCGTGTCAGTCAGTTGGGAGTTCGAATTCGTCCGAAAGGAGTTCAAAGTCGTCGGGAAAACGGGTTTATAGTAAAGAGTTTTTATTGTCAAAATCTAATTTGGATGATGAAACATTTGAAGTTGTGTATACTTTGAATGATTCTGACAAATTATATTTTGATAAAGAGTTTCCAATAAGAGGTGTTAAACCTGATTTGATAAAAAAGGTTTTCAAACTAACAGAAATTAATATTTCTGAAATAAAAGATGAAAATCTTAATGTAAAACCTAAACTTTACACCTCAAGAGTACAACAACGTTTGAACAAGAAAAAGGGTTACAATTCTGGTTCTGGTTTTCAAAAGAAATCAAACCACAATCGTAGCTACAAAAAGAAAGGACTTGGTTTTATTCCACCTGAAAATTATAAAAATGAAAAATATGTTCGAGATTTTAAATCAAAAATGACATATGTTGCAGGAACTAGCCATGAAGAAGAAGCAAAGAGCTCATTCTGGAAACAGTAAAACAAGGAGTTTCTTGCTGAAAAGATGAAGAATGGAGCTTTTAAAAGGAAAGAGACAAGAACTTGTTACAGATGCAATGAAGTTGGTCATATTGCATGGAACTGTCCTCAAGCAACAAAAACAAAACAGGGAGTCTCAGAAAAACTCAAAGAAGTAGTTGTTGATAATACGGAACCACCAACTGAACGATTTAAAGTGTTTAAAAATTCTACATATGAAGTTGGTGAGTGTTCCAAAAGATTTTACAAGAAACGGGGAAATCTTGACAACCAAACTTGGGTTGTTAAGAAATCAGAGGTAAAATCTGGCGATGAATCTGATTCCACAAAATCGGAGGAGCCACAGGTTGAGGTAAAAAGTGAAAACTCAGTGCCTCTAATGGATGATGTTCATTTTCCACCATTGAGAGCTGAGAATTTTAAATCAAAGGTTGGAAAAGTTGAGATCTCTAATCAATTTTATTCTGATAAGAATGAATTTGATGTCGAGAAAGCATTTAATGCGAATGTTAAGAAAATTTTTGGAAAAATGGTTGAAGGGAAAGTAAAAGGGGTAAAAGAGTTTTATGCTAAAAAGAAAGCAACTTACACTCCAACTGCTTCTGAATTGAAAACACCCAAGGTTGGTCAGGCTTGGGTGGATATTTTCTTTGCTTGAAAAACCTGAATTGCCGGAGATCCCAAGTTTGTAATCGTGGATCAGGAATCGGCATCTTTCTTGATAATTGTTTTTGTGATTGAATTTTAAAAATGTTTAAATTGTTACAGGATAAGTGTGAATTGCCGGAGCTTCCAGGTTGGTAAGTGAGAAGCAGGAATCGGCATTTTGATTGGTAAAATGGTTTGTGTAGATGTTTTATTCCTACATGTGTTTTAAATGTTGGATATTCTTACAAGTGGTAAGAGGTTGATTCTGACAAAGTGATTACTCAAGGTCATTAGTTTGAACTTGATGTAATCCTGATACAAGAGATTGAATGGACAATATGATGAACCATACCCCTAATTATACAAAGTGATAAAATCAACAAAACTTATTTTCCGGAAAAATCATTTTGGTTAAAACAAACTTAAGTGTTTTGAAATCATAATGAGAAAATAGTTTTGTGTAAGGGGGAGTTCTGATTGTTTATGCCTAGTGGATGGCGATTTGAAGTGATTCGATATCAGTTGTCAAGTTTTTGTATAGTTCATTTTATGTTTCAAGTGGGTCAAGAGTCTAGTAGTTTTCAAATTTCCTAAAATGTGTTTGCATTTTAGGGGGAGTAAGAAATTTCAGAAAATCCAAAAACATTTGAAAAATTGAAAAAGCCAAAACATGATAAAATGAAAAATGAGTTTCGTTGTGAATAGAGGAAATGATAGTACATCAGTAGACTGTCACAACATGCTAAAGAAATGAAATGTTAAAATGTGATAAACAATCTCACTGCGGATATGCCAGTAGGTTTTTGCACATTTAGTAGATTGTGACGAGATATAAACCTAAATTTCAAACTTGCTTATATCGTGGGGAAACATCTCTCGGATATATGGGTAACCCCCGAAATCTCGTTTGAAAGGTCTCATAATCTGATATACTAGGTCTTTATACTCAATGATGTCTGGGGTATTATTCCGGGACTTCTGCTGAACGGTAGTTCTGACCTAGTCCTCGAATAATACTTTCCGCAAATGCTTGAAACATAGCATCACCCTCAGCATATATGATAAGACAATAAAATTGCTTAGCAATGCTGTTGTAAAAAAGATCCTCTAAAGGGGACACACCCACAAGTTGAGTCATGATCTCTCTGCTGAACGGTAGTTCTGACCTGAGCTCTCATGATTCTTCATAATTTATTAACCCCTACAGATATCATTTGTGTCATAATTACCTGTAATACTGAATATCGAGATCTGGATACGGGAGTATATTCAAGAAGTGGAACACACTGATAAGTTCAAGTCATTAAAACATTAACATCGTATCTCGGATCAATTGAACTTTGTGTGAAAATTTAAGTGGAAAGGTATACTGACAATCTAGGTGAATTGTTTAAAACTTAAAATGCAATAAAGCTTAACGGTGTTGGTGATTTGTCTCAAAAACTGATATGATCCTCTTACACGAACTCACAAAAATAGTGTCTGTAAATATTTCTTTACTGCATTTCTTTAAATTCAAAAAGATTTTTGGCAACTGATGTTGGAAAGCTGATTTTCAAAGTTTCAAGTGCTAAACATGATGACATTGATGTGAGGGGGAGTGTGTCTTAATTGTCAAAATATGTTTTTAAAATCAACAAGTGGTTCATCATGTATTTGTGATCTGAGGGAGAGTGAGTGTTGGTGCATTCAAATTGTTAAATTTAGAAATTCATTTCTGGGTTAAGAATGTGCAGGAATAGTAAAGTTTCAATTCTGAATCTGAAGACAGAGTGCCAGGTTCCGATACCTAAGGAATGTGTGATTTCAACAAGCCAGACTGTGATCTCAGCATATCGAAAGGGGAAGTCTGAAGACATCCAAGAAGAGATTGTTCCTGAGGAGTCTATTGATGCTGAAGAGAAGAAGTTAAAAGTTTGAGGATGCCTACAGCGTCAGACATTTCAAAGAGTTCGAAAAGACTGATTAAGACTGAAGATGCGAAGACTCGACACTTAAGACTCGTCAACATCTGAGGGGGAGTCTGTTAGTGCATTCATCTGTCGTCTTCGTCTTATGTCGAGTCTTGGTTTGCGTTGCAAATCTGATTAAGGCATGATGTCATCATCTAGAATGATGACATCACATTAGTGACATCATCACTTACATCATGGAAACAAGTTCACGTGATATTACATGCATACATGAAACAGATTGGATAGAATTGCTTGAAAGTCAACTGTCACATGTTTTGCTTGAAGTGATCTAGAGGATTTCGCTTGAAGTGTTATGTATAGTCTCAAGCGAAATCATGTATAGTATAAATAGGTTAGTTGGCTTGTCATTTGTAACATTTTCCAGAGAGTGATACCGAGGTGCTGCCGGTTTTCCTTTCGATTGTAAACATTGTTATATCAATATACAAGAGGATTAAAGTGATAAACAAGCTGTTTCATCGTCAGTTTCTTAGTTTCCGCATCTGAAACTGTTTCATCTCTTATGAACGACTCGTTTGAGTCACAAAACGATCCTACACATGCTAAACCTTAAAGAAGGTTGTTGTCAAAAACCCAAAAGAGGCTAATGGAGTTCTAAAAGAAACTCTAGTACCAAACAAATATGAGATCGCGATGAATTATGTACAAAATAAGTACAATATGGAACCGTAATGAAACACGTGTAAAATGATATATTTGAATATGCTATAGCAATAGATGTAATCGACGAAAAAGATTACGTATATGGAAACTGTGCAAGAGTGTACGCACATAAATAGCCAAAATGGCTAGATGACTTAAATGCCAATTAAATTCGCTCGATAAACTAAGCGTTTTCGAACCAGCAGTTCGAACACCCATAGACGTCAAACCAGTAGGTTATAAATGGGTGTCTTTAAATAAAAGGAAACGTAAATAATGAGTTTTTGCGATGTAAGGCACGCGTTTTAACATAAATATTTTTCCCAAATCCCAGCACTTGATTACAAGGAAACGTATACCCCTGTAGTGGATGCGATAATCTTTAGATGTTTAAGCGGCCTCGCAATCTTAGAATGACTTCAGATAAAACAACTTATGGATGTCATCATCGTATACATGTATGAGATAATTGCAAATGACATCTGTATGAAAACCCCCTGAAGGATTAAAAATGCTCAAAGCATTATGAAACAATAACCCCATAGGTGTTATATATATGAATCTTAAAGGAAACTACTCGTATGTGGTACAGTCGACTATACTCTGAAAAGAGAGGTATAATTTTGATAAAATGAGCTACATTTATTTAAACAAGATTTCGCTCTTACAGTGATAATGTAAACATCATCAAGAGGGAACTCTCAAAATAAAGAGGAAAATTTTGAATGACCTTTACAAAGTGTAGTTATTCTCGACCTGTAGTTCGAGTATATATGTACTATTTTTGCTTATCAATCTGACTACACCTAGAAGATGTTATATAGAAAAAGCTCATTCGTTGAGTACATGAACGATTGTCTGATCGCTTGACATTGAAAAAAATATTCTTATCAACCCCATGAAAGGGATGTTGAACTACTTAGTCAAAAAGTACCATGGCTAAAGTGCAATTGTGTATTAACTTAACTTTCTAGCTATGCATGATAGTGTATATTTTTTATTTGAATTTATCAACATGATATAGCACATGTTCAATGAGGAGACATTTAAATGGTAAATCAGATATGTCGATACCCTAAAAGTAAGAATGATATGTGTCTATATTTTACTAACCCATCAAAACAAGTTTGGTTAGTCTTGTAGATGCAGGAATGTAACAAAACACAGTCGTGCACATTAAGGGATCAAGCGACAAATCATTGGCTACAAAAGCTTTGTTCGACTTTCAAGGAAGATGGACACATGTCACTTAAGGATACATGTTAAAATGAGGGGGAGACTTATTCAAGTTGCACTCTTTTTCCCTTGACTAAGTTTTATCCCATTGGGTTTTCTTAGTAAGGTTTTTAATGAGGCAACATATCTGATCCAGAAGTATTAGGGGGAGAAAATACGCCCTGCACTCTTTTTTTCCTTAGCTATGGTTTTATCCCACTGGGTTTTTCTAGCAAGGTTTTTAACGATGCAGCATCACCTAGCGTATTAAAAGAATAGTAGACTATTATATTTCATCATGTGGATAGTCAAGGGAGAGTGTTATGAATGCACCATAATGTGGTGACTCTCCACATATGTAACCACCATCTATTGATTATCTTTGTATTAGTATAAGAACACTATATATATAGTTCTTTTGTATTACATGTTTACAACTCAATGAATAAGAATTCACATTCTCCATATTCTCTTTTTCTACTTGATCTCTATAGTCTTGTTCTCATGTTGCTAATAGACCGTTATTTTACAACAATATGTATATAATTATAAATAGCTATATTTTTATTTTTAAAATTTTCTGCTACCTTATCGATAAACACGAAATAGTGGGCGCTATTTCGTCGCTATCGCTACGTAGCATATAGGTCGTCTGTCGCTATTGACCGCTATTCGTTATCGATAACTATGGTTTGAGTAGAGGCTTGTATCAACAAAAAGACGATCGTTTTCTTTGGTCCAACTATTCAAGACCAAAACTAATTAATGGCTTAGTTAATCATAAAACTTTTCATACTATTTTTTAATCGTAACTGATCAAAGGCTTACTAAAAGCCTTCTATCAGGATAGCTTGAGTATCCTGAAAGGATTATAAGAGAGTATAAAATAGTTTTTTTATTTAGAAGTTTATATCCCCAAGTAATGGGTAAGTTGCAATATTGCATTGTATACATATTAATGGAGGAATACATTAGATATCCATAGATTTGTTTGATTATATGGAGTATGGATATATTTTGCGTTGTTGAGAATTTTTAAACCTCAAGTATTAAATACATGTAACAAACATCTATTGAGAAACATAGCTTGTAATATCGTGACTACATTTGGGCGATAAGGGCCATCTAGAATAGGATGCCTCTTAAACTGGGTGTTATGGGCTCCTGTCCACATCCACCACAACACTCACGGAGTCACGGGTGAAACAACTTCCCTAGGGGCGACTAGCGCGTGAAGGGCTCAACCGTGAGTGGGACAACGGACGCTGGGCAGGTATGTCGCATTAGTTATTGGACCAATAAAAACACCCCATGTGTCACATGGGGAGTTATACGATAACACTCAGGCTTAGCCTCCTAGACATCCTTATTGGGTCCCCAAACATCCAACTTACAACATCAATCACACCATGTCATTCATTCAATACCACACAAACTATAATTTATATAAATTTCTTAGCTTAAAAGAGATGGTTACATGGAAGAAAAGAAAGGAAAACAATATATGAACATCACTAACTAGACATCTCAAAAACCTTTTGACAATCCAGCAAGCATAATCATCATTGGGATCCTAATGTTAATGATGATGAAATTTGATTTTGATACATCTAATTATTGAGATAGAAAAGAAAAGCAAAAAAGAAGAAACCTTGTTGTCAAAAGTTTAACAAATAGCCCTTAAAGTTACTTTTATGAGACTTTGTACCCAAAAATCAATGTTAGTTTATGTCATTAGCTAGACAACCATGTCTCATGATAATCTTTTTTGTAAGTGTGCGTGTGTTTTGGTGGTTAAGTGGGATCCTATTGTCTTATATCTATAATTGCTTTATTTTTCTATTTCAACTTTCCTAATTCCAATTAATTCACATATAAGTTTATTAATTATGCCACTGATGATATTTAATTTTAATTTTTTTGACTTTTAGTAGCTAAAATAGTTGACTAGGAATAAAATTAATTATAAGAATAGTATAAGGATTAGCAACAAGAGCAACAAGATGGATGATGGCAAACCCACATTGTAAAGCAAAATCAAGTAATGGTCCACCATCATCACCTATATGGCTATGGGCCTATGGCCCGCTTCATCACCATCGCATATTTTTAATTGCTATTCAATTAATATATTTTTCTGGTGAAATAGGAATATAGGATTAAAGGACCAAAGACCATGTGCAAAGTCCTTATCCCATTTTATACATTGCATTGTACAAAACTAGATTTTGTCCCGCCCGTGTTGCGGGGTACTAAGCCGAATATTTCTCTCTCATAATATGTACGTCTGTGTTTCAGTTACCTGTACATACCACTAATAACACGATTCAAAAAAAAAAAAATACATCGAGTTAACCAATTAAAACAAAACATTACCATACTTTTGCTAAATTAAACTAAAACGATGGAAAAACTATAATTTTAAACTGGGGGCAAAATTTAAATTTTTTCAGGACAAATGAGAGTGTGTCAGGCAGTCGCCTGACTCAAACAAAAATTACATCGAGTCAACCAATTAAAACAAAACACTATTATAGTTTTGTCAAAAAAAAAAAAAAAAAAAAAAAAAAAAAAAAACTAAAGCGATGCCATGACTGTAATTTTACAATGGGGTAAAATTGTAATTTGACAGGAAAAAAACGATGACAAAACTATAAATTTGAACTGAGGGCAAAATCGTAATTTGGCTATAAGAAAAAAAAAAAAGAAAAAACCAAAAAACTGTAAATTTAAATGGGACAAAATTGTAATTTGGATGGACCAAAGGGGAGTTGTCAGGTAGCGGAGTAGGATCAAATACAAACCGCATTTCGTATACAAACTGTAAGAACCATTTAAAAAGTGACATGTAGCATCCAACTAATGATAGAGAAATGGTAAAATGATAACCTAAATAATATCAATTATCTTGGATTCCTTATATTTATGCTAACAAGCAATTAATTCTTTATTTGGATCTTTATTTTGTTTTCAATGTGCTGATAAAGAAAAGTGTTGATATCATTTCACATATGTGCTAAATAGGGGTGAGCAAATTTAGGTCCGGACCGAAAATAACCGAGAACCGAACCGAAAATATACCCAACCGACCCGAACCAAAGTACCTAGGTATTTAGATCGGTTCCAATTTTTCATATAAAATAGGGTCGGGTCGGTTCTCGGTTTTTTCATGGTGAAACCCGACTTGGACCTATGGACCGGAATCACCCTATATTTAGGGTAGTGAATCGGTTCTGTATTTTATGTTTGATCGGTTCTCGGGTCGGGTCGGGTAATGGTCGGGTAGGGTCGGGTTTTTCCTTTTGCTCACCCCTAGTGCTAAAATCAATTATCCTGATTAATTTTTATGTGCTAATATAATTTAAAAGTGCTACTTTATGTATGTATTGTTTTAGTATATGATAATTTAACTTTTTTTAGGTGCTAGGATCTGTTTTCACGGTTTGTAGGATAAATATGGTTTGTACCGGAACCAACCCCGTCAGGTAGCTGCATGAAACTATTCCCCTCCATGTAGTTTAAACACGCATATAAACAAAGTTAGAGCTAAATGCCCGGATAGTCCCTGCGGTTTGGCCTTTTTTCACCTTTAGTCCCTAACTTTCTAAAATTACCTCTATAGTCCCCAACTTTTTCAATTTCGTTCCCGGATAGTCCATGAAGTGGATGTCAGTTAGTTTGTTCAGTTAAATGTGTGTGAAATGACTAAAATACTCTTACTAATTAAATATAATAAATTAAAACATGAAGCGAAAATCAACTCTACAAAAGTGTAAACTGTAAACACACTTTATTACTCCATTTCATTTCACATTCCCCCTTTCCAATTTCACATATAAAATTCATAAAACATGAAGCGAAAATCAACAACAAGCTACATCTACAACGATGATGAACATGAACACCAACAAGACAGACTCAGCTCCTTACCGGATGTTCTTCTAATCTACATATTCTCCTTCATCGACACCAAACTAGCACTTCAATCTCAAATTCTCTCCAAACGTTGGGTAAACATCTGGACTCTGCTCCCTGTTCTCAACTTTGACTATTCACTGTTACAACGTTTCGATCATTTAATTCATAAAGTCTTAACTTACCGTAATGCTTCAATTAAGCTGGACGCTGTTAATATTAAAGTTGCCGATTACAACACAATGGCTACAATTTTTAACTATGTGTTGGTTAATCGTGTCCCGAATTTGAGCATTGATACGTCTGATTACTTAACGAA
Source organism: Helianthus tuberosus (assembly GCA_030545235.1). Lineage (NCBI taxonomy): Eukaryota > Viridiplantae > Streptophyta > Magnoliopsida > Asterales > Asteraceae > Helianthus > Helianthus tuberosus. The sequence goes on along the minus strand of CM060363.1, from coordinate 19,076,168 downwards.
ATACCGGCCGATTCAATGTTTGAATGGTACTGATTCGTTGGGAAAGTTGGAGTTTGAAGAAACACGTAACTAATTATGGACTAATCAGTTTGGTTTATGTTCCTACCATAGTGGTTAATCTTCTAATGGCTTTCTGAGCTTCATAATGATCGTCTAATCCTGCAAAACAGGACACCGTTACTCGTTAAGAGGGGAATGTGGGGGTTTCCCTCTTAACTAGGCTCCGGTGTGAGAATAAGCGACTGCTTTGGGGAGATAATTAAGTGTTAAGAGTGAGAGTAGAGGGAATGGAATGTTTAACCTGTGGACTGAGGTCTCTATTTATAGCCGGAGAGGTGTAAGAGGGTATGGGCTGATGGGCCTTGGGCCAGAAGGCGACAACTTGGAGGATATACTCTTTGTCTCACTGGTGTCGACCGTTAGTGGCTTCTGGGAGCTCGTTGTTGCTGGCGCACTGTGATTGGAGCCACGTGTCAAGGTTGTCGGCTTGGCCTCCCTTCTGCCATCAGCAGGTAAGTGGAGATCGTGGGTCAGTTGTCTCTACCCTGTGATTGGTGCCACGTAGGCGTCCTTAAGTACTTTTTGTCTCCTGCATGTCAGACGATCGTGGAGCACGATTGAGCAGGGCCAGAAGGCCGCTGATTGGTTCTTTTCTTGTGCCACTTGTACCTTGTGTACTATCCAAAACAGTCTTACGCCGTAGTCACGCACGATTCTTGCTGAGCACGTAACTACCCCGCGCAGGAGTATAGGTTACTGCATGCTCATTCAGAATACTAAGTGTTGAAAGTGGAGCTTCCTATTGCTTAGGCCTCGCGCCGCATCAAAGAATGTTGATGTAGCCCGCGCGACGTTGGCGATAAGAAATTTGTTGAATAAGGAGTATGGTCCTGCGCGCAACCTTGACGGAGGTTTGCGCGGCTTTTTGGGACCATACCCCTTCAAGTCCCCCCAGTCCAGTGCTGCACCATGCGCGAGGCAAGTGGTTGGAGCTCTGGACTTAGAAAAAAGAAAGTTGCAGAGTGTTTGTTTTTTGGTTGGTAGGCGCGCGCGTGCAAATGCTTGACATTTGTTACGGCGCGACTACATCTCTGGCAGGTGATGGCTCTTTGCTTTGTGTTGCTATGGCGCGTGTGCCTTGGGAAACTTCTTCATTAAGTTTGTAGTAATTTTGGGCGGGAAATCCCTTGAAATTTGAAATCTGACAAGTTGGTGAGAAACGTCATTGATGGTGACGTTTGAGTTGACCACTTACACGGCTGTCATCAAGTTGCCTCTGACGGTTTGTCATTCCGTCCGGAGAGTGAGCTCCACGCGCGCGTGGTAACCGTCACTCCGGGATTCTCGCCTTACGTGTCGTCGTCTGATTGGTCACGTGCGCGGCGATCCCGGCACGTTTACCCATCGCATTAAATGCGATAGGTATATATATCCGATGAGATGGGGAGAAGAAATCACTTTTCGTCTTCTGTTGCATTCTCTTTCCTATTTGCTCTCGAATTTCCTTTGAATCTTCAAACTTTTGAAGAACATATTAGCAGATCTTCAAGTTTCTTGAAGAAATATTCGAACTTTCTTCCGTCGTCTATGGCTGAAGAACATCAAAAGGATATTCCCGGAGAAGAAGGCCCTGTTCCCGTTCTCCGGTGGGACTTAGGACTTTTTGAACAGATAGTACGGTGTTTCCGGTTCCCACCGGAATGGGATGCCAAGTACCCCGGTCAGAATCAGACGGCCGCCGACGCACCACCGAGGTATATCACGTTGTATGAAGATTTCTTCCATCAAGGCAACTTCCGGTTGCCGGTGACGAATTTCATGGCACATATCCTGCAGTTCTATGGATTTCATATCTCCCAGTTGAGTCCTTCTGGGATGGTTAGGGTTCGACACTTTGAATTCCTTTGCCGGTCTCATGATATAGAGCCAACTGTGGAAAGATTTAGGGTCTTTTATCAGTTGATCCGGAACATGGGTTTCTTCTCGTTTGCCAGTCGGGGAGCTGCAAAGAAGATACTTCTTAACCCTCCCAAGAGTTTCCATGACTGGAAACCAAAATTCTTTTATATTCGCGAGGAGGTGATCCCGATAGCTATGACATTTCGCGCCTGGTCTGATTCGATCGTGAAGGAAGATCTAGCGATCCCCAAGACTGAGGCCTGGTTTACTGCCACCCCAAACCGAGTGTTTGGTGAGAACGTCTTGGTAGCGGCGCGAATGAGCGATCAATGGTTGCCTGACAGTGAAGAGGTTCCTATTCTGATGTTCGACGATAGAGGTTAGTAATTTCCTTAGTTTTGTTGATTTCGTTTTTCGTAACTTGTGTTTTATGTATGTAATTTGACGTGTAGAGGCGCATCTGTATCAAGCTGCCTTTCCCACCTTTAGTGGTTCCATGGGCGTGCGCCCGCTCCAGGCTGGAGAAGAATATTGGTATGAACAGATTAAGGGTAATTTCATGTACCCAGTTACTGGTGCATTCGCCTCTCCGCCTACTGCAACCGAAGGTGCGCATATACCTAACCCTCGTCCCTTGCGCTCTGTGACTTCTGCTGGGAAAGAGATTGTCTATCTTTCCAGCGAGGATTCTGTGGGATCCTCAAATGCAGAGCTGAGTTCGTGGTCTAACGTCTTTGCAGGTGTGTTGCGCGACTTGGGGATTGACCCTGAAGATAAGAAGAAAAAACCTGTGAGAAAGAAGAAGGTTATCACCCTGGATCCTGAGGTGACCAGCAAGGGAGCTGGGAGTAGTCGCGCAACCGCTAGCGCTGCTGACAAAGGTACTCTCCGCCTTCGTCAAAGTAACTTGGAGGATTACGTTATTATCAGTGATTCATTTGAAGGATTGTCGCGTATAGGCAAGAAGAAGTCTGGAGGAGCTGGTTCTAAGAGCTCCGGGAGCGCGGGTTCTCGCAACCCAGATGCTGGTGCGACTCCTTCCTCTGTTGCGCCTGATGAAGAAGAGGAAGAAGAAGCAGAAGAGGATGCTGCTGCAAATTTAATCAACAGGAAAAGAAATAGGAGTGAGACCACCGCTGGTGCTTCCACTGCGCCGCAGGGTGGTGATGTTCCTTTGATTGGGAAGCGGAGCAACCTGCGCTCCTTATACAAGTTTTCTCCTGGTAAGTTCTTACTCTCTTTTCCTTATGTTGTTTCCTCTTTTTGACATTTGATCTTCTGCAGAGGCCAAGAAGAAGACCCCTGAAAAGAAGGGTGTTGTGTTTACGGAGCCCTCAGAGCCGGCGCAAAAAAGGCCTAAGATTACTATCAAAGCTTCCCAGACTGCTGGAGTGGAGTCTGAGAAGGATAAACGAGCTGCTGAGGGGAAGAAGGAGAAAGCTGCTGATGAGGAGAAGAAAAGAAAAGCTGATGAGGAGAAAAAGAGGCGAGCTGAGCAGGAGAGAGAGAAAAGGGCTGCTGAGAGGGAGAAAGAGCCAACAGTTGATAAACCTACCCACCCATCGCAACCTCATTCTCCTCAACATTCTGCTAAAGTGACTTCTGCTGCGGGATCTGGTCCGCATGCTTCTGGTGGTGCGAGTTTCGGGGGCGCTGGGGGGTATAACCCCCAAACCATTGGTCCAAAGGATACTCTCGGGGATATTTACTATAAGACTTACACCGAGGTAGAACGTGGGAGTGCCCCCCATCGAGCTCCTTGGAACTTGAAGCAGAAGGACACTTTTCAGGAATTTGCCCCTTGTCGCGACTGGTTCTTGAATTCCATCCCTCCTGGTGAGGTTAACCGACAAAAGGCGCGTACTCATGATGAGCTGTATGCTGCGTATGTCATTGGGGAGGCCAATACTCTTTCTGCCAGCCATGAGATCGTGCGTGAGTGGCGCACCATGATTAGGGAGCGGTCAGATTGGGAGAACTACCGCCAGCGCCTTGTGAGGCAAGTTAAGGAGTTTGAGAAAGCTCATGCCAAGTTTGAGGACGAGAAGTCCAAGTTTGAGGCTGATAAGAAAGCGGAGGAATGGGGGTGCGAGGGCCTGAAAAGCAAGCTTCAAGCTGCCGAGGATCTGCTGGCGAAGGAGAAGGCTGAGTGGAAGAAGATCTGTGAGAGAGACAACCAGCGTGCTTATGCTGCTAGAAATAAGATTACTGAGCTCGAAGGCAAGGTTGCTGATCTGACGGCGAAGGTCGATGATGCGCAGGCTGCGCAAGCTGCTAAGGAGAAAACTGAGGTTTGTAAAACGTTTACTCCTTTCTTTGGTGTTTTGTTTGCATATTAGCCTAAGTCTTTTGCCCTTTGTAGGTTGAGCTGGCTGAGGTGAAGGCGCAGCTGACTGGTAAAGATAAGGATCTGACAGCCAAGGATGTCGAGATTGCTGAGCTGAAACGCCGTCTGAGCGAGCAGGTTGACAAATGCGAGTCCTTGGAAATCGATCTTGAGGCGAAGAAAGTTAAGGCTGCTACTGCTGAGGAGGCCAAACAGAAAGCTGAGGAAGCGCGGGACATTAGTACATCTGCTCTTAATGTGGCGCAGAACAACTATTCCAATGCTCAGGGAATTATTGATACTTTGGTCTCCGAGGCTGAATGGCTGCGCGGCAGAGGCTTAGTTCTGGTATGATATTTTTAACCTTAGCTTTACCCTTCAAAACCTGGTTACTCATGTGTTACGTTTGCTATAGATGGCCAACTCTATCTTAAATGCTGGAGAACTGGATAAGGCTGTTGTGGCCGTTATAGATGCTTCCCGCGCAGTTGGTCATCGTGGAGGGTATCTTGAATGTGCGCAACATGCTACAGAGATGCTTGGACAGGAGTTCGACACTAGTCACTGCTCAGAGACTGATCAAGCTGAGGCTGAGCTAGCTCGCGCTGAACATGGTTATGATCATCTATCGATACCTGTGATGGATTTGGTTAGTGAAGCGTTGAAGCATGATGATTGGTGTCATCGGCTAAAGACCATCCTTGACCCACCAGAGACCGTTGAGCTATCGGATGAAGAGGAAACTGCGGGTGATGATGGCGATGGTAAAGGTGATGGAGACGGTGATAAGCACGATGATGATGACGCCGGTGATAACTTTGAATAGATAGTGTTGGAGGTTTCGTGCCTTGTAATTTTGTTTAGGTTTTGAATATAGCGTGTCGCGCGGTCGCGCTTGATTTAGGTCAAATGAATGATAGGCTGTGTAACCGTTGCGCGTTTGCGCTTATCTAAACATGATGTTTATGCTTGTTCTGTCTCGTTACAATTATTGCATTGTTGTTAGAAACTTTAGTTAAGTTAGCGCGAATAAATGTAAGTGTAGTTCTGGTCTCGCGCTATGTTCGCCGAGGACCTCGGAGGCATAACTCAAGAGCTCGTAATTCACTGAAGTGTTTTCGTGCTAATCAAAAGTTTAACATGCATTTGTAACTCAAGAAGCAATATGATAAAAGAAAACATGTCGTATGCTTTCATTAATTGGGAAACAGGCGTATAGGCCAATCATACATTGCAGATAAGTAACATAGGGGCGTTTAGCCAACATAGGAAATTTAAATGGCGCGTGACCAGCATGAACTAAATGGCGCATGGCCTAGAGTAGTTACATATAGCACTTGCGAAGTTGTTGCGCATTCCATGTGCGCGGGATGATGTGCCCATCCAGAGTGCGCAGTTTGTATGCCCCCTTGCCTAGCACTTCGTGAACCAAGTATGGGCCTTCCCATTTGGGTGCTAGCTTACCGGGGCGTTCAGCGTTTGAAGCTTCGTTGTCTTGGAAAACGTATTCTCCTGGAGTGAAGGTACAAATGCAGACTCTCGCATTGTAGTACCTTTCCAGTTGTGTTTTGTATTTCGCTTCTTTGATACGCGCAATCTCGCATCTTTCTTCTAGTAGATCCAGATCGAGACGGCGCTTTGCTTCGTTATCAACCGTGTTGACTGCTGTCAAGCGCGGTGAAGGGAGTCCGACTTCCGCCGGGATAACTGCCCCCGAGCCGCATACTAGGCTGAAAGGAGTTTCGCCGGTGCTCGTCTTCGGCATGGTTCGATGAGCCCACATGATGCTTGGGAGCTCATCTACCCAGCCTCTTCTCTTTGTGCCCAGTCGGGCTTTGATCCCCTCGACGATACTTTTGTTGACACTTTCCACTTGCCCGTTGCCTTGAGGATGCGCAACGGAGGAGAAGGTATGCTCAATCTTCATCTCCTTCAACCACTTCTGGAGGTCTTCAGAAGCAAAGTTAGTACCGTTGTCTGTGACAATTTTGAGTGGGAGGCCAAACCTGCAAATGATGTGCTCCCAAATAAACTTGTGCACCATCATTGCAGTGGTTGAGGCGAGAGCTTTGGCCTCCACCCATTTAGTAAAATAATCGACGGCCACGATTATGAACTTGACGGCGCCAGGAGCGTCTGGGAAGGGTCCCACCATATCAATTCCCCACTGTTGGAAAGGCCAAGCAGTGGATACAGGGATAAGCTCGTTCTTTGGGCGCAGGGTTTTTGGAGAATGTCGCTGACAGGAGTCGCATTTGCGCAGCTCCTTCAGGGCGTCGACGTGCATCCCTGGCCAATAATATCCAGCGTTCATAATCTTCGCGACAACCATGCGTGGTCCAGCATGGATGCCACAGATCCCTTCGTGGATCTCCCTGATCAAGTAATTCGCATCTTGGGGGTCTACGCAACGCAGTAGTGGCCCCAAGAAGGACTTCCGGTATAAGATACCGCCATTCATCTCATAATGCAGAGCTTTGTTTTGAATCTTTCTTGCCTCCGCCTTGCTCTCAGGGAGTATTCCTTCTTGCAAATACTGAATTATAGGGGTCATCCAAGATGGCTGCCCTATTTCGATCACATTTACCTGGCGCAGCAAAACTGAAGGATTTTTTAGTACTTCAATCCTTACATCTTTTGCGAAATGCTGAAAGGAGGTTGAAGCGAGCTTGCTCAAGGCGTCAGCTGGTTTGTTTTCGGAACGATTGATGTGTACTACCTTGTATGATTTGAATTTCTGAAGCAGTTCTTTCGCCTGATCCAAATATAAGGCCATAACTTCGCCGTTTGCATCATAGATTCCGTTGATTTGACTGGCGATAAAAAGTGAATCAACGTGCGCTTGAAGATTCTTAGCTCCCATTTTTATGGCGAGGCGTAAGCCTGCCAGAAATGCCTCGTACTCCGCCTCGTTGTTGGTGTTCTTAAAATCCAACTTGATGGCGTACGTAAATTCATTTTTTTCAGGGCTCACAAGGCGCAATCCTGCTCCTGCGCCATCTTCGTTTGAGGCCCCATCGGTGTACAGCAACCACAACTCATCAGATGTATCTTTCAAGGGAGTTTCAACAATCTCGCAATCCTTGATTTTCTCCGCTGGGACTTCTGTGATAAAGTCGGCAAGGACCTGGCCCTTGATGGCTGGGCGCGGCCTGTACAAAATGTTGTGGCCCCCCAACTCGATCGCCCACTTTGCTAGTCGCCCAGATGTTTCTGGCTTTTGCAATATCGTGCCAATGTGGAAATTGGTAAGTACGGTGATCACATGCCCTGTAAAGTATCTGCGCAGCCTCCGAGAGGCGTGTAGCAGTGCGAGTACCAGTTTCTCCATTCTGGAGTATCTTGTTTCTAGATCAGTAAGCACCCTACTGACGTAATAAATTGGAGTCTGTACTCCATTTCTCTCCACAAGTAATACCGATCCAACTGCCTTGTCCGATGATGACAAGTACAAGATGAGCGGCTCCTTTTCGAACGGTGCAGTCAGGGTAGGGAGCTCGATCAAACACTCCTTCATTTGTTGAAAAGCCTTCTCTGCTTCAGGGGTCCACCAGAACTCTTGTTTCTTCACACAGTTGCGTAGAGTGCTGATAAAAGGGTATGACTTCGGGGCATGGTTTGACAGAAAACGGTTAAGCGCGGCTAGGCGGCCGGCCAACCTTTGCATCTCTTTGATTGTTCGTGGTAATGGCATTCGTTCTATTGCCTGGACCTTTTCTGGATTCACCTTAAAGCCGCCGTTTGTGACTATGAAGCCTAAAAACTTCCCTTCTTCCATACCAAAAGAACACTTGGCTGGATTCAATTTCATATTCACGCTGCGCAATGAGTTGAATGTTTTTTCGATGTCTTTCAACATTTGGTCCTCTTCAGGACTTTTGATCACCAGATCATCGATGTAAACCTCGATGTGCTTTCCGATATCTCCTGCGAAGGTCTTATCCATCAGGCGTTGATACGTTGCGCCAGCATTTTTCAGGTCGAAGGGCATCTTTGTGTAGCAGAAGATCCCTAGATCGGTTCGAAAAGCTGTCTTGTCTTCGCCCTCTAGCTTCATTTGAACCTGATGGTACCCTTTGTAGCAATCTAAGAAGCATTTCCATCTGTATGGCGCGAGAGAGTCTATCTTTTTGTCAATCTCAGGCAAAGAGTAGCAATCTTTAGGGCATGCCTTGTTGAGATCGGTATAATCAACACACATTCGCCATCCTCCACTAGACTTCTCCACCATCACTGGGTTTGCGACCCAACTTTGATAACGTACTTCTCACAAGATTCCAGCTTTGAGTAGTTCGCATACTTGCTCATTCATTGCTTTGGTTTTGTCTACCCCTAAGCTGCGCCTTCTTTGGACTTTCGGCTCAACAGAGGGGTAGGTGTTTAAACAATGCTCGGTAATGTCATGCGGGACACCGGTCATGTCGGCCGGAATCCAGGCGAAGATATCCATATTCTTGAACAGGAGTTGCTTGAGACACGTTCTGATGTTTGGTGAGATTGCATGGCCTATCGTCACCGTTTGCTCTGGGTACTTGCGATTTAACACCCATTTCTCTGGCTCGGTTGTTGAAACCTTCGCCGCTTTTGTTGGGCGCATCTCTTCCGTGGACATTACTTCTTTCTTGGCATAGATAATAGCTACCCCTGTCTTAGTTGGAAACCCTATTGCTGAGTGGGGCGTGGAAGTTACCATGTTCAGTTCGCCTTGGGTTTCTCTCCCAATTAACACATCATGTCTCGACTTGACAGGCATCACCATGAAGTTTACATTTGTTGTTCTTGAATGCTTCCCGTCAGAGAGCGTGACGGGGAAGCTGATTTGGCCTAGCGGGAAGACCATTTCATTGCAAAATCCAGACAGTGGGTAATCAACTGGCTCAAGTCTCGCTTTGTCATCCTCATCAAACTGATTAAAACACTGCTCATAGATGATATTAGCCGTACTCCCTGGGTCAATGAAGACATACTCCGTTTCATAATGGCCGATAATGCCGGTAATGACGATGGGTCGAGTGGCACGAGGGCCGCCGCGCACTACCGGGAAAATGACCTGTTGCTCTTGCCATGAGGGTTCGTAAGGGCGCTTGCCTTTCTCTTTTGCGCTGTATCTTGGTCCATTGACCATATGGGTTTCTAGGCGTCTGACTTTCTTGTGATTCCCCTCATCATGGCGTTGTAGCTGTCGAGTTTCTTTGCGCACGTTTTTCACCAGGTGGCTTAGCTTCCCGCTTTTAAGCGCTCTTTCGATCTCTTGACGTAAACTGTAACAGCTGTCTGTCAGGTGTCCCGTATCTTTGTGGAAGTCGCAGTACAGGTTGGGGTCTTGCCCCTTCTTGTTTGTCATAGGCCTTGGAGCCTTGAAATCATGATTCTCCGTCATCAACACCTCTTTCGGTGTTTTTATGAGCGGAGTCCAGTGCTTTTCTCGGTTGTCATCCCTGACTGATTTCCGATAACCAATGCGATCAATGGTGTCTCGTGCGTCTTCTTTATAGCGAGACCGTTCTTCATAACGAGATCGTTCGCCATAACCGTTGGGGTGGTTGGCTTTCCACCCAGGGTTTTTGCCCTTGTTTCGTCTATTGTTGTCGCGCGAATGGCCCCCTTTAGAAAATCGATCTTCAGCATAATAATTCTTGTTTGCGGCGAGTGACTCTTCAGTTTGCGTGACTATTTTTGCGGCTTCCATGAGCTTATCCCATTCTTTGGGCATCCCATCTTTCCCGGTGATAGTTCTGATGAAACTATCACAGCGAATGGCTTTCTTGAAGTGGCAACGCATGAGTTGTTCACTTACGCCACCGATTTCCAAGCACTCTTTGTTGAAACGAGTGATGAAATCCTCCAAACCTTCGTTATCTCTGCGCCAGATGTCCTCTACCTCGGCTGTATCGCGCTGGTAACGTCTCTGTTGACTGAAGTGACTTAAAAACTGTGTCCTGAAATCCACCCATGACTTGATCTTTCCCGGAGGAAGGCTGTCGAACCAGGCGCGAGCAGCGCCTGTAAGCGTTTGAATAAACAGATGGCACCACATGGGCATATTCCATCCTCCCATGCAACCCACGCTTGTGAAAACTCTGACATGATCATCGGGATCAGTCAATCGTTAAACTTTCCAACTGTCGGAGGTAACTTTTCTCTTTTAAGCGGCGCCAGCGCGATCTTTGGAATGAACTTTGAATGTTCTACGGCTTCAGCTGGTCGATAGGCGAGGCGAAAGTCTTGCTCTGCCTCTTCGGTGTACCCAACGTGTTGTCTTGGTTTGTAGTATTCATGGTTCCTCTGTAAACGATTGAAGACTGGAGATCCTTCATCGTCTTGCCAAGTTGGATCATTCGGGTCAGTATCTTCCCATTCATTATTCATGTTGCGCGGCGTGAGCCGGCTATGAACTGGGCCTCTTTGGACGTTTGACGGATAGTCATAATAACTTTCTGTTTCTCCCCGTGTATCGCGCGTGTCCTGCACGCTTAGTCTTCTGGTAGGGGGAGGTCTGTTAGCTCTTCCTTGGATGTTTTGCTGTGGTGGTATCTGGCGCGCCCCGTGACTGGGGCCTGTTGGTGTAACCAAGGACGGTTCTGCCGTTAAGACTGCTTGTTGTGCGATCAGGGATTGATACGCCACGTTAATGGTGGCAATATTTTTGGCGTACCACGAGGCTGGAGTTTCGCCCTCTGGTAGCCCTAATAGCGCCGAAACGTTCTCAGGTGGAGCTGGGTTTGAAGGTCCAGCGCCATTGTTTCCTGGGGTTACCGTCTGAGTGATGCGGGTGATGCTCCCGCGCGGTCCCCCAGTGTTGGTTACTTCGATTTCGCCAATTTCTTCAATGTGTTGAGGTTGAACGTTTTGATTGTCCTCCCCCCAACGCTGCATTAGAGTTTGCTCCGAAACCAACAAACTCAGGAATAATTCCTTGACCAGCCATGATCGAAGGAAAAAACAACGAAAACTCAGAAAAAAGAAGATGAAAGTGATTTGTAGAAAACCGGTGGGCGCCAATGAAGAAACACGTAACTGATTATGGACTAATCAGTTTGGTTTATGTTCCTACCATAGTGGTTAATCTTCTAATGGCTTTCTGAGCTTCGTAATGATCGTCTAATCCTGCAAAACAGAACACCGTTACTCGTTAAGAGGGGAATGTGGGGGTTTCCCTCTTAACCAGGCTCCGGCGTGAGAATAAGCGACTGCTTTGGGGAGATAATTAAGTGTTAAGAGTGAGAGTAGAGGGAATGGAATGTTTAACCTGTGGACTTAGGTCTCTATTTATAGCCGGAGAGGTGTAAGAGGGTATGGGCTGATGGGCCTTGGGCCAGAAGGCGACAACTTGGAGGATATGCTCTTTGTCTCACTGGTGTCGACCGTTAGTGGCTTCTGGGAGCTCGTTGTTGCTGGCGCACTGTGATTGGAGCCGCGTGTCAAGGTTGTCGGCTTGGCCGCCCTTCTTCCATCAGCAGGTAAGTGGAGATCGTGGGTCAGTTGTCTCTGCCCTGTGATTGGTGCCACGTAGGCGTCCTTAAGTACTTTTTGTCTCCTGCATGTCAGACGATCGTGGAGCACGATTGAGCAGGGCCAGAAGGCCGCTGATTGGTTCTTTTCTTGTGCCACTTGTACCTTGTGTACTATCCAAAACAGTCTTGCGCCGTAGTCACGCGCGATTCTTGCTGAGCACGTAACTACCCCGCGCTGGAGTATAGGTTACTGCATGCTCATTCAGAATACTAAGTGTTGAAAGTGGAGCTTCCTATTGCTTAGGCCTCGCGCCGCATCAAAGAATGTTGATGTAGCCCGCGCGACGTTGGCGATAAGAAATTTGTTGAATAAGGAGTATGGTCCTGCGCGCAACCTTGACGGAGGTTTGCGCGGCTTTTTGGGACCATACCCCTTCAGAGTTGAAAGGGATGTTTGAGTTTGGTAGGTTTTCGGTTTGTTCGGGTTTATTTAAGTTGAGATTGGAGCGGGTTAAGATAGTTGAATCCGACCCGTTTTCATCAGACGATGACGGTGGGTCGCCGGACATCAGACCCGCTTCCGAAACATGTTCCGATTTTGTACCGCCGAAGAAGACGAAGACGACAATTGTGTCATTGTCGCCACCACCGCTGCGGTGTTGATTTGGTTACAGTTGAACATGATTAATGGTGGTGGTTGTGAAGACGATATGCTGGTGATGATGGCGGCGATGCTGGTTTTGGCAGTGATGGTGGTGGTAGCGGCCGACAGGTGACGGCGGTTGTGGAGGTGGAGGTGGAGGTGATGGTGGTTGTGGTGATGGTTTTTCAAAGGAGAGAGTGTAAAGAGAGAGAGGAAGAGAGTAGAGAGAAAGATATGAGGCTGAATTAATTTATTTTGTTTTATTTAAGGGTATTTTAGTCATTTTACACCAACTTTAGTGATAAAACTAACCTCCATGCACGCCAAGGACTATCCGGGAACGAAAACTGAAAAGTTAGAGACTATAGAGGTAATTTTAGAAAGTTGGAGACTAAAGATGAAAAAAGACCAAAAGACAGGGACTATCCGGGCATTTAACTCACAAAGTTAACCAATAAAAAGATTTTTTTTTCTAAAAACAAAGGAGCTAAACACCTATATTAGCGAAGTTGAAGGTTTAAAAGAAAATTACAAAAAAATAATAAAAATAGAGGGACTAAACATGTACATTACTAAATTAAGACAGAGGGACTAAACACGCATGTAAACAAAGCTAAACAATAAAAAAAATTAAAAGACAAAGGAGCTAAACACTTATATTAGCGAACTTAAAAGTTTAAAACTTAAATACAAAAAGAAACGACCAATGAGGGGTGTCAGGCACTGCCTGGCACTAATCCCCCTCATGGTTGTCGTAGATATAGGTAATTTGTTAATGTTTTTTTGAACGCAAACATTTGTTATTCTTTGCGGCATCCAATTGAATGTCGAATACGGGTGGCGTCGGTTCATTTTAAATGGGAGACAAGGTTTTACCGATTATTCCACTGTCGTGCATTCGGGTGAGTGGAGGTCGGGTTTCCACGCATCTGGGAGTGACAAGAAGCTGGCGGTGGTCGAGTAGTCGACCTTGGTCACAGCGTCCAGTATCACGGTTAATTATTGACAAGTTATTCCTTGCCGTTAAAAAAAAACTTACACTATTTATTATAGGACTCTAACTATTCATCACACTTTATTAACGGTGGTAAACTGCAAGTCTTTTGGTTACAAATTTTCTTAATAGGTTTTAGTTTTAAAACTTGGTTTTCCATCTATAAACTAATCAATTATTTTCTTATGACTTATTGTTATGTATTTATGATTTTGTAATTAATGGTAAGGCGTGGCTGGGTGTTTAAAAATACCGTATCCGAAAATCCGATCCGAACTATCCGATATCCGAATCCGAAATATCTGAAATTTTGGATATCCGAATTTTCGGATTCGGATAGTGATTTTGAAAATTTTCGGATATTCGAAACATCCGAAAATTTAATTTTTATTTTTTATCGGATATCCGAATATGCGAAACATCCGAAAAATATCCGATATATCCGAAAAAATATCCTAAAAATGTCTGAAAAATATCAAAAACATTTATATTCGGATATCCAAAACTATCCGAATATCCAGCTTGAAATATTAAAAAAAATAATTAATGGATATTTGGATATCGGATTCACTATCCGATCGGATATCTGAAAATTCGGATATGAATTCTGAATGTGAAATCAGGTATCTGAAAATTTCGGATATCTGGTTTTGAACACCCCTAGTGGCTACCTCTCAACTTTTTTGATGAAGTATAAAATTAGGGTAATTTTTTTTCTCTTTGTTTTATGTATCGGATACCACTTAGCAGATATTAGGATACCTCCACGTCAAAAAATTATTTTAGGATACCTTTGAAATTTTATTTTTAGATCCGCCGCTAATTAGAGAGATATACCATTGTGAATGGAGAGATTATGTACACGTATATAATTTGAATCAAATGAAAAGGGGAAACAACTTATTAGAGGGATATACCATGATGAATGGAGAGATTACTATGCTAATACATCAACGATCCAAATTTACCGTTAGAGAAATAATTCATAACTAATACGTCAACGATCCAAATTTACCGTTTGAAGAAACACGGAACTAATCTGGTGATTAGCTTGGGATTGTGACTCGACAAATAAGGTTAATCTTATTTGTCTCGTCCAAGTTGTGATGGATTCTCCTGTAAAACACTAAACACCCCGTTAAGCTCGTTACGAGGAGGGGAATAGGGGGGGTTTTCCTCGTAACCAATCTCCGGCGTGAGAATAAGTATCTGTTTTGAGGATTAAGGTATGTAATTAAGAGAGTGAGAGAGCAAGAAGTGGATCCTTAAACCTGTAGATGAAGTTTCCTATTTATAGCCAGTGGTGTGGAAGGAGATGGGCTGATGGGCCTTGGACCTGAAGTCGACAACAAGGAGTATTCGTTTTGTCCCCTCTGCTACGACCGCTGATGTTTCTGATCGTTGTCCTTGTTGTTTGTTCTGTCATCGGCGGCTAAGTGGAGATCGTGGTACAGTTGTCGGCGCACGCTGATTGGTGCCACGTAAGCGTCCTTGTGTACCTTCTTGTCCCCTGTACGATTTGGCAATCGTGAAGCATGATCGGATACAACCTGTTGGACGCTCATTGGTCCATTGTTCTGCCACTTGTACCTTTGGTACTTGTCCTTAGATCAGCTGCGCCTCTGTCCTCCGCGCGGCTACAAGGAATGTCCCGTGCAGCCGGCGCAGGGTCCATGAGGTGAAGATTTTCATCTAAGGAGCCAAGAGTGAAATCTGGACTTGTGTTTTCCTTGACCCCGCGTGCGACCTAGGCTACACTTGTTTGGTCGGCTCAAGGTTGAGAAAGCTATCAAATTAGTCGATTAAAAGTATGGTCTCGAGCGTGACCTGCTTGGTCGGCGTAGAATTTGAGACCATACCCCTTCACCGTTAAAGAAATAATTTGTAACGGTGTCCATACGTCCAACATATCAAATATTTATTGTACATACAAACTATGAAATACAATAATGTACTCAAACCATTAGGGTATCCGGGGCACTCTCGGGGAGTGGGTTCGGTGACCACATGCCCCGATCGGGAACACCACCGCCATCACCGCGGGGACCCGATTCGGGGGTGGATTCGGCGCTTGTTCACCGCTTTGAAATGGCACAGATATTGAGGAACGGCTCTTTCTTTTGAACGGTCATAAAACAAAAAAAAATTCACTTTTTATACAAATATAAATAACCACACCCACCACTAATTATTTACACTCTCATCAAACCACACCCACTTCACTTATTTTTTATACTCTCAAACCACAACCACTTCACTAATTTTTTATACTCTCAAACCACACCCACTTCAAACCGAGCAATGGAGAACCAACCCCGCGAAGCCAAGAAAAAAACTAAGGGACGGGGCAAGCAACCGTCTCGTGGTGGTTCGGGCGGTGCAAGTGCACAATCACAACCCCCTTTCGGATATACTTCACAACCCCCGTTTTTTTTTTCCAACAACCTTCACGCGATTGAATTGGAGGTGATTGAATTGAGGAAGAAAAGAGAGTCGCAGGCTCTCGAGCTCATATCGGAACAACGCGAGACGATGAAAAACTACAATTACGATCGAGATATGGAAACATTCATCAAGCCGCACGACGATGCTCCGCCAAATATGTTGCCGTTCATCCTCGCCCGAAAACGCGACATCGCTAACAAGTTCGGGTGGCCGTGCGATTTCTAAAATTTTTATTTTCTAGTTTTAATGTAATTTTTATTTTCTAGTTTGAATGTAATTTTAATTTTCTAGTTTGAATTTAATTTTTATTTTTATTTTCTACTTTGAAATGTCTTTTGTTAAATTTTATTTAATTTTTATTAATATTTTTTTATAAACATGCATAATTACAACAAATAAAAAAAAAAAACACCAAGTCCCATAAGAGGGGAGTGCCGCCATCAATTTAGGGTGTTAGGGGAGTTTAAGAGGGGAGTTGACGTGGCACACAATGATTGGTTATGCGTAAGAGAGGGGACTCCCCTCTTAGACCATGTGTAGTGGTAGTGGGTTATAATGCCCCCACCATGGGGCATTATCCGACACGTGGCGTCCTAGTCAGCGATGTGGCATTATAGCAAAAGTGGTGTAGTGGGTATAATGCCCCATAATGCCCCATTCAATTATTAAAAAAAAAAAAAAAAAAAAAAAAAGCAAACACACGAAATACATTCAAAAGTCAATGCATTTTCCAAAGTTGTCAGATATCCTCAAAAGGGATTGGTGCATAGCTCAAAAGTGGCCCACATGCAATTGCAACTTCGGCGTTTTAATTCAAACGCCCAAAACCAATTTTTCCAAAAATAACGCCCAAAACGCCGGGTGTAATGGGGTGGGGGGCGTTTTGGGGCGTTTTTTTTCAATTTTTTTTTTAAAAAACGCCCCACTACGGGTGGTCTTAGGGGAGTGCCCCTCTCACCCTTACATATACACCCTGTTTCTAAAATACACGTACCACGTAGTGAGGCTTTTGAAAAAGATGCATTTAAAGAAAGTATAAACTTAAAGAAATTAATAATTATTATAGGTTCGTTAATAGTCTTAGCAGAAAATGAATTTTGGCCCTACCACTAAAACTAAACAACTTTCCCCACCACTTCATTTGCATAAATTATAATAAATAATAGAGTTAATTGCCATTTTCGCCCGTGAGGTTTGAGCACATTTGCCATTTTCGTCTAAAATGAAGGTTTTGTACCATTTTGCCCCCCACGTTTGTAACTTTTTGCCATTTTCATCCAAATACCTAACCAAGTTACTTTATATCTTATTATGGGTTATTTTTAATCTAACCAAGTTAGTTTATACCTTATTATGGGGTATTTTTGAAATTTATCAATTATAAGGGGGTAATTTATAAATTATCTTCTAGTTATCAACAAAAATGGATACAAATTTCCTATTTTTTTACCTTCTCTCTCTGTTTCTGTTTACGTTTTCCATTGCTTTCACACCCCAAGACAACTTCCTCATCAACTGCGGTTCAAACACCAACGCCATGGTCTCCGGCAGACAGTTCGTGGCTGATTCTGTTAAACCCGGGTATGGTTTTCTATCTCCAGAAAGATCAACCACTCTCTCAAACCCGAACCCGAATTCTCCCAAACTTTACACCACTGCCAGAGTTTTCACTACTGTTTCCAGTTACGGTTTTGAGATCAATAAAACCGGAACCCATTTGGTAGGTCTCCATTTTTCTCCTTTTAACAATTTGAATTACAACTTGAGCAATTCAAATTTCAGTGTGTTTTAGTAAATGGGGTTTTAATTTTACCCAATTTTTGAGCTGAGGTCACTGTTGTTAAGGAGTTTATACTCATGGTGGATAGAACTCATCTTGATATAACGTTTGATCCTTTGGGGAATAATGGGGTTGCGTTTGTTAATGCTTTTGAGGTATTTTCTGCTCCTGTTGATCTTATTGTTGATGGTGGAGCAAAGTCTATTGGTGTGAGTGGAATTCAAGAATTTAAAAATTTATCATCTCATATTTTAGAAACTGTTTATAGAATCAATGTAGGAGGGTCAAAGTTGACACCTTTTAATGATACCCTTTGGAGGAATTGGGTTCCTGATGAAGAGTTTTTAGATATAAAATCATCTGCAAAAACTGTTGCCACCACACAGCTCCCAAATTATCAAAATGGTGGTGCTTCAAAAGAGATTGCTCCTGATAATGTTTATATGACTCCTCAAGAAATGAATAGGGGGAGTTTAACTATAAATACTACTCAAGAAATGAAGATAATTTATAAATTACCCCCTTATAATTGATAAATTTCAAAAATACCCCATAATAAGGTATAAACTAACTTGGTTAGGTTAAAAATAACCCATAATAAGATATAAAGTAACTTGGTTAGGTATTTGGATGAAAATGGCAAAAAGTTACAAACGTGGGGGGCAAAATGGTACAAAACCTTCATTTTGGACGAAAATGACAAATGTGCCCAAACCTCAAGGGCGAAAATGGCAATTAACTCTAAATAATAACATTTGTTAAGTTTTATTTCATTTCTAAACATTGTGTCCGAGATTAATAAGAGTCACACTGGTATGTTCGTGTGTCACTGTGTCTAAGTCCTTAAGATCTGATTTACATACAAACTATGCTAATACAATAGTTTATTTAAAGGTACATATAAAATATAAAATTACTTATAATCTTTAAAAAACATATATATCTCCTTCCTAAAATACACAACTTTTGTAAAAAATATATATGGTGAGGAATCCTGTAAAAATGGCAAGTATGTGACAAGTGTAAGAGATATTATGGTGAGAACATATGCTTTTAATTAAAATTAGAGATTAAGGGTAATAGAGTAATTTCAATAACAATCATTTTAATTAACAAAATCTTTCCATAACTGTCCTGAGAAATTTTAGGAAACAATATATATGGTATCTTTGTATTATTCGAATTCTGGTCTCAACTATTGTTTAATCCATAAAATTCATATCAACATTTTTGTTAATTCACAGGTATAAAACACCATACGTATTCCAGAAAACACTACAGCTTGAATCAAATACAGTCATAGTGTTTTAACATCTAGAATGATTTTGATTATTTTGGAAGTATAAAACACTATTCAGATTCCAAAAACACCACAACTTGAATCGTAATACAGTTATGCTGTTTTAACATCTGGAATGATTGCACTGCACATTATGTGTGGTGTTTTAAACCTGCGTTCATGGTGTTTTAAACCTGCATTCATGGTGTTTTAAACATGCAGTCTAGTATGTGTTCTTCGTATGGTGTTTTAAACCTGCATTCAGGGTGTTTTAAACTTGCAGTCCAGTATGTGTTCTTCGTATGTTTTTCGCATGGTGTTTTAAACCTGCATTCCAGTATATATTCTTCGTATGGTGTTTTAAACATGCATTCCAGTTGACTTCATATCATGCTATACACAAAAAATTTTATCTGTATAAATATAACAATATGATACTCATATTAAAGATAAAAAAACTCGTTATTATACTGTAATTAAAAAAAACGTTACGTATAAAAAGTTATTGGCGTTCAAAAAAGATGGGTGGAACTTGCATGTGCATTAAAGTTGATGACAGTTTCTTTATTTAAACAATACAATATAAAAAGACACTATTACCCCTAATCTAGCCAAATTAGTAAAAAAAAAAACATAATTTACATTTTAAGCCCTTCTTATTCTCAACAATTAACTACAAGATCCAAGGTGTAACACCCTTACTATTATTTTACAGTTTTCGTTCACTTTACGAAAATACACATGTAATTATAGTTTTATATACATTGTAAATACAGGTTAATTAAAACTTTTCTAGATTTTAATATGTTACAACATAATGTAATTGAGTTCGTCGTTTAAAAGTTACGACGTAACGCCGTGCGGAAGCTTTAATCTCGTGTGTTCGGTTCTTCGTTGAGCTTGATCTTCACCCGGAAATCCCTTGACCTTCACCTATGACCAAAACCAACATAAAAGTTATCTTTGGTAGTTAAATAACATGTTTAAACAAGTCATATGGGTCAAAACAACAAAATTCAACAATTTTCGTAATTCATGGCGCCGTCGTACGCTAAGGGGCGTCGCGCTACGCCTAGCCCTATTTTAGGGCGCCGCCGTACGCTAAGGGGCGTCGCGCTACGCCTAGCCCTGTATTCGACAGAAAGATCACTTAGCTGGTGCTGCAGATGCCCATCTCAAATTTTCACCAACTTACAAACTTATAATTGCCATAACTTTCGTTCTACATGTCAGTTTTACGCGATTCTTTTTCCTACGCGTCCGTAATTCAATTCTCCATCATATGGAGTTAAAATCCGACATCCGGCTTAATAAATTTGAGACTTTTATGCCTTCGGCTTATTATCTTTTTACAAAATTTTGACCCGTTTGTGTTTAAAACCTCCAAACTTGTTTCTAATTAATCATAAAGCATATACCAAATTATTTAACTCAAAATATCTATCTTGGATTCATAACTTTTGTGAATTATGCGACAAACGCCCAGGTTACGCGCGTGATTCATTTTGACCCGTTTAGGGGATTTTTATGCATTAAAGCATCAAATTCGCTCTTCTCTTTTCCCACTTCGCGTTCCCATATATAAATTACTACTTATATTCCACCACAACTATTTTTGTGGTGGATCTAACATAAGGGACCTATAATCCCAATTTTACCCTTTTGTTAGTCATTTTACGGAAAACCCCAAACTTAGGCATTTGATCCACAAAAGGCTTATACCGATAACTTTTATGTCCGTCGATATCTAGCATGATCATATTACATGTACTTAAACAATCCCCAAAGGTTGTTTACCTGATTTACCCACCATGGGCGTTTTGGTCAACTTTAGTCCTTCAATTTACGACAAAGGACTTACACCAAATTTTGACCAACATCGCACGTTTAACTATAAATTGTTTATGCGTACCTGGCTCGGGTCAACATGTGGACCCGTTTTAAGACCGTGTCTCTATAATATGCTAATTCATAGCCTTGCTAATTCATAAACCATTCATCCTGCGAGCATGAGACTCGACATACACTTTTTAGTCATAAATTGTCAAATGGTGTCAATATTATCATTTGACCCGGTTGGTCTAAACTACCAAATGATTTGCGCTTAATATTAAATGGTGTTTATCCACCATTTCATTAAATAACTATCCTTGGATTTCTAACCATTTAGTTATGTCGCCCTAACCCATTTCTTATGCGTTAATCCTACATAGTTTAAGTCCCTTGGCGTCGTTTAAAGCTTTGACTTTTATCATACACACGTGATTAAAATCACCGGTTTACCCTCTTTACTTTCTTAGGCTTACTTATAAAATAGTTATTCAAAACTTGTTTTAAATATGTCACTTCAATGACTATTTTGAGTTTTTCATCATTTTACCAATAGTAATGTTTTTTTTCATCATTTTGGTATGTTCCGACCCGTATCAATTCGCGTTGGGAACCATACCTTGGATATTATCTTTATCATATAAATAACTTTTGAACAAGCACATATGCTACAAAAAGGGTGTAAGTTCCACTTACCTCGCATCCGAACTACGCTTTTCCTTTCCTTCTTGATTCGTTTGACCCGCTCACTCATCAAGCTTCCACCTAGCTCGTTAGGCGTCAAACTATCATCATAATTCGTAAGATGGTTAGATTAGTCATTATCAATTATGACTACTCCATCTAACGGGTCTTATGTCGACTTTATCACTCGATCAAATCATTGGTTAGTTTGACTTCCTAAAAGTCAATTGATCTATCAACATATTCAAATGCACATTTCACACGGAATTTCAACATTTTAGCTTCATTTAGGCATTTTAACAAACACCTAGTGGGCATAATTTCACTAAATCAAAAATCAAGTTTCATGACTAACTATTTAGCCAAGATTAAACAATTTTTGCAAGTTTAATATATCTAGTATGCATAATAACATCTAGATTCACCTTATGTAAATAAATAACACTCAATTTATAATCAAATTTCTAGTGTTCTTCATCATTCTACTACACCCATTTAACACTTATATGAGTGACCATGAATTTCACAATTATAAACATTAATTCAACAAACTATTGACTAGGGTTTACTCCTAGACATGATTTCATCCTAATTTCATCCAAGCATCAATCATGCAAGCCAATTTCTCGATTTTCTATGTTCACCAAGAATTTGAGATGGAACTAAATAACGAAAATTTGCATACCTTATGATCCCTTCATGGAGGTGATCACTAATTTGAGCTTAGATTTTGATTTGGACTTGATTTGCCCCTTCAATTTGTTGATTTTGTGCTTGTTAGGGTTTGAGTAGGAGAGCCCCTTGGCACCTGTGATTGTATCGACTAGAACACACACTTATTGTGTGTGTTTTGGTGTAGGATTTTATTTAATTAAAACTAGTTTCCAGTTTTTCATATTTAGCCCCTCAACTTTCCCCAAGTTGCATATAGTGTGTTTTAACCAATTTCTTTATTACTACAATACTTGTGACTAACTAGGTTATTTATTCCTAGTTATTTTATCTTGTTCATACTCCGTTTTATTTTAAGTCCCGTTAACTCGATCCCTTTTATATACTTTGTTTTCTCAAAGTATTTTTCATCCTTTTAATAAATATTAGATTTATTTATTTAAATCCTAATATTCACCGGGTTTACTTAACCACCTATGGTATTTTACCCGTTCATTATTATTAACATGGTTTAATTACCAACCCCGATTTCGGGGTGTTACAAGTCTACCCCCCTTAAAGAGGTTTCGTCCCCGAAACCTTTCTCATGTACTTTCTTAGTTTAAAATCACCTGAACCTTAGTTTCGGTGATTATTTGAGCATTGCCCTCATATAATAATCTTACCAAAAAGTATGGTAATGTGTTTTTGGTTTTAAGGCATATACGCCTTTCACGTGTAAGGCCTCGTAGGCCATTACTCTCAGCTTGTATTTCTTATTCTGGTCACTTATTTAACCGAGTTGTCATTTGATTACTCGGTCGTATTTATCATTCAACGGGTTTACTTCTAGCTAATTTTTATATTGACAAGCGCATTGCATAAGTCATAACACTATTTTGACTTTGAATGATTTTTACTGGCTAGACTGATTTATCGCTGTCACTTTATACCCCGTCACTCGGTATATCATATTTCCATCTCGGCCTTTTGCGTGTTTCTGATTTCATATCTCGTAACTCACGTTACAACGTGGTTACATTCTATGTCACTTTTAGTGACCGTAATCACCTCACATCTTGTTTAAGTTTATGTCGACTTTCCATTGTTGAAAATCTTTCTTTCGAATGTATCGTTTTAAACCTTTCAATGTTAAAACCTTTATCCTTTAATTTTAACCAATCCGAGTTCGTCTCCTAATATTCATATTTGTTAAAATGTTGTTTCACTTAGCCTCATAGGCTATTTATTTAGATTTTCACCCTTTTTAAGGTGAGTCACTGACAGTTCGTTTCTTTTTATTTCTGATCCCGTAGATGATCTTTTATTCGTGTCTTTATCCGATGTACATATATGTACATATTTTGGTGTCAAGGCACCCCTTGTTATTCCTGAAATTGTTTATTTTCACTTTTGAATTTCAGTTGACCTTGACCGTAGTCCAAGCCTTCATTCATTTACTTTCGGACCAATCTTTCGAATTTATGACTCTTTACGTCATTTACATGTCAGTTTGTTATACTCCTATCGTTTCTCGGTTCATACTTATATTTCTTTGCAACCCATTACCCGGGTTCTTTTATCTTAGAGTTTTTAGCGCCAATAACCCCTTGCATAGGTTTATTAATATTTCGCGCTTTCATCTATTTGATTCACGCTTACTTACATCAGCAAACGTTATTCTTTATTTAACTCGTTCGACTTGTTCGTTTGAAATTTCATCACTTGTGAACGTCAAACTTCATTCTTTATTCGACCCGTTCAACTTTAAAATAGTTGAACGTAGTTATCAAAATTTCTATTTGCAATTTCTCATCGTCTTTTAGTCATGACTCATAATCCAAGTCTTTTGACTTTCTAATTCGCGTTCCCGTTTCTTGGTTTACGCATACTTTCAAAATCATACCCATCTATCGGGTATTTTGCCGAAGTCGCTTCCAAAGCAATCGTCCCGGTATCTATTAAAACTTTGTTTTAATTTTATTTGGTCATCTTAGCGAAATCCATTGCTTTTATTCAGTTAAATCTTTTATTCTTTATTTAATTCGTTTGACTTGTCCGTGTGAATTTCATCACTTGTGACAGTCAAACTTTTATCCTTATACTTTAGCATTCCTATTAGTCGGTCTGTATTTTCATTTACTTTAATCCGTGTCCCTTCTCTCGGGCTCGTTATTCTAACGTAATACGCTCCCGTCATCCGACTTGCGTTTACGTGTACTATCAAACATCTTACTTGTTTGATTCATTTGGGTACCTTTTTTATTCGTCCCATTCACCCCGCCCCTACTACATCGAACGTAAATGTGTACGCTATAAGAAGTCCATGGTATCATATGCCACTACCTACTTGGCCAGAGTAAGCGATTAACACATGACACACATGGCCTTTCTATAGTTTTCACATCACGTCCTATGTAAGTAATGCCTCTATTTAGTTTTCTTGGAATAATATCCTGGATAGGTATTCTATTCAGGTTTTCCAAGTTTCTAATTTACATTTGCAACAATCATCCTCTACATGTTTGTTGCATATTGCTATTTGTGCGATTATATTTAAAAGCACGCACCTGGTATGCTTGCCCCGATGGGCGTTCCTTGCCATTAACCTTGTCCGCGGTCGTTACGCGATTTAGTCCTTGGTGAGCATGCTCCTCTTGTCATACTTCGGACTGTTCCTCTATCATATCCGTAATTTGTTTAACCCTTGTCATCTTTAAATGCAAGTGTCCTCCAATTAAGACATTCACAAAAGTTAGTAATGCCAACTTTACTAAACGCCCGTATCATAATACAAGACTTTTCTACTATATGTGTCAACGCACAATTTGTTAGCTATATCTATCATTTAATTGGGGTAACGTGTATTACACGATAACCCTATGTGTTGTTTATAACAGTTTAACACACTAAACCATTAACATACATGCACTTACCGGATTTGCGATCAAGCCTCGAACCGAACACCTTTATTCTTTTAACCTTGAGCTCTGATTACCAACTTGTAACACCCTTACTATTATTTTACAGTTTTCGTTCACTTTACGAAAATACACATGTAATTATAGTTTTATATTCATTGTAAATACATGTTAATTAAAACTTTTCTATATTTTAATATGTTACAACATAATGTAATTGAGTTCGTCGTTTAAAAGTTACCACGTAACGCCGTGCGGAAGCTTTAATCTCGTGTGTTCGGTTCTTCGTTGAGCTTGATCTTCACCCGGAAATCCCTTGACCTTCACCTATGACCAAAATCAACATAAAAGTTAGCTTTGGTAGTTAAATAACATGTTTTAAACAAGTCATATGGGTCAAAACAACAAAATTCAACAATTTTCGTAATTCAGGGCGCCGCCGTACGCTAAGGGGTGTCGCGCTACGCCTAGCCCTATTTTAGGGCGCCGCCGTACGCTAAGGGGTGTCGCGCTACGCCTAGCCCTGTATTCGACAGAAATATCACTTAGTTGGTGCTGCAGATGCCCAGCTCAAATTTTCACCAACTTACAAACTTATAATTGCCATAACTTTCGTTCTACATGTCAGTTTTACGCGATTCTTTTTCCTACGCGTCCGTAATTCAATTCTCAATCATATGGAGTTAAAATCCGACATCCGGCTTAATAAATTTTGAGACTTTTATGCCTTCGGCTTATTATCTTTTTACAAAATTTTGACCCGTTTGTGTTTAAAACCTCCAAACTTGTTTCTAATTAATCATAAAGCATATACCAAATTATTTAACTCAAAATCTCTATCTTGGATTCATAACTTTTGTGAATTATGCGACAAACGCCCAGGTTACGCGCGTGATTCATTTTAACCCGTTTAGGGGATTTTTATGCATTAAAGCATCAAATCCGCTCTTCTCTTTTCCCACTTCGCGTTCCCATATATAAATTACTACTTATATTCCACCACAACTATTTTTGTGGTGGATCTAACATAAGGGACCTATAATCCCAATTTTACCCTTTTGTTAGTCATTTTACGGAAAACCCCAAACTTAGGCATTTGATCCACAAAAGGCTTATACCGATAACTTTTATGTCCGTCGATATCTAGCATGATCATATTACATGTACTTAAACAATCCCCAAAGGTTGTTTACCCGATTTACCCACCAGGGGCGTTTTGGTCAACTTTAGTCCTTCAATTTACGACAAAGGACTTACACCAAATTTTGACCAACATCGCACGTTTAACTATAAATTGTTTATGCGTACCTGGCTCGGGTCAACATGTGGACCCGTTTTAAGACCTTGTTTCTATAATATGCTAATTCATAGCCTTGCTAATTCATAAACCATTCATCCTGCGAGCATGAGACTCGACATACACTTTTTAGTCATAAATTGTCAAATGGTATCAATATTATCATTTGACCCGGTTGGTCTAAACTACCAAATGATTTGTGCTTAATATTAAATGGTGTTTATCCACCATTTCATTAAATAACTATCCTTGGATTTCTAACCATTTAGTTATGTCGCCCTAACCCATTTCTTATGCGTTAATCCTACATAGTTTATGTCCCTTGGCGTTGTTTAAAGCTTTGACTTTTATCATACACACGTGATTAAAATCACCGGTTTACCCTCTTTACTTTCTTAGGCTTACTTATAAAATAGTCATTCAAAACTTGTTTTAAATATGTCACTTGTGACAACTGTGCTCTGTAATCGATGAACAATGCAAAACAATGCTAATTATCAATAAAACAATGTGTTTTGGTGTTATTATATGTGTAATTGTAATTGTGATTGATGATTTTACAATTCGATTCGATTCCGATTTCAAGCTTTAAATCGCTTTCTGGAAAGTTATACGCAAACTGGTGCGTAAACGCAGTCAGTTTAATGCGAAAAACACTCCGGAATAGTGACATAGGCTTAACATACTTTAAATATCCTCCACATAACTTAGAAATAAGTTTTGGATGGTTTGGTGTGTTGAAAACAAGTCTATTCGACCGCAGGGACTATTTGTGTCAAACTGCGAAACTATACCGATTCGTATGGTATCGAAGAGTCCGGAACTTGATCATAAGCTAAACATACCATAAATACCCTAAAAATAGCTTAGAAATAAGCTTTGAGGGGTTCGATATGCGAAAACATGCTTATTTGATCTTACAGGGACTAAAAGTGTCAAAAAACGACGTAAGTTTGCATTTTCGCGCATATCTTACGTTCTGATCACATCTGGACACCCAAAATTTTTGTAGACACTAAAATATTTTTATTTTAGTGATCGGCATGCAAAATACCGTTCGTCGCTTAATTTGGTTCGTCGTAATTTAACGAACAACGCGACCGTACGACCAAACAAGCCAACATCCGAGAGTGTTCCAAGCATATTTTGAGTCCTCTAAACTTTATTAATATTCAAACACATGAAGGGACCTGAACTGTCAATATTCAAACTTTGGCTGATCTGGGAGGTCCAGGCGGGGCGCGTAAGCCCCCTCCCATATCTTACGCGGGCCGTATGAGTTGCCCAGCGACCAGAATTTGATTTTCAGCAACTGTTTGATAGTTTAGGGGCTGTTAATGCAAATTCTTGGTGTGGTAGCCAAGTTAACACATCTCCAAGGCTTCTAAGCTGCTCATTACACTTTTATGGATGAGATTTAATGCTTGGAGGTTACACAAACATGTGTAATGATCTTGTGAAGTTGCAACAACTATAAATAGCCAAGCAATTTCATTCATTCTTTGCTCATTTCCTCATTCTCTTCTCTACAATCTGATTTGGGAGCTCTCCCAAGTGTTTGGAGCTTTCTAATCTGATTATTCTTTGTAAAAAAGATAACTAGGACCCTTTGTAAGTATTCTTTCATGCTTATTCTTTATGTTTAAGCAGAAAGTCAAACAGTTTGGCCAACAGTTTGACTTTCGGTTTTGACCATCAATTGGTCAAGTCAAAGTTCAATTGAACTTTGCAACGTGATTGTAATCACGATGGTTATAATCCTTAGCGATTATACCTACTGATTACCACGTTGACTAGGCGTAGTGACGAGTAAAAGTTTCGGTCAAAATGCGTTTTAGCACGCGTTTTGCAACGAAACTATTTTCGGGTATCAAAACCCATTGTTTTGATACCAAATCAGTTTTATAAGCT
Organism: Helianthus tuberosus; assembly: GCA_030545235.1. Taxonomy (NCBI): domain Eukaryota; kingdom Viridiplantae; phylum Streptophyta; class Magnoliopsida; order Asterales; family Asteraceae; genus Helianthus; species Helianthus tuberosus. The sequence continues at coordinate 19,048,054 of CM060363.1, read as the reverse complement.
AGTTAAACATGTTTAACTCGTCACTATTAGTTTAGTGCTTGTTTAAGGTCGTAAGTTAAGCGGTCTAAACAACCGTTTAGACTTTCGAACCCGACCCGTTTGGTCGATCTTTAGGATCCGATCAAGCTCGATTAGTTGCATAGGGAATAACCACTGAGGTTATACCTTATGATCACATAGGATTGGTTAGTTATTTGTTAAGTAGCTTGTATGCCCATAGGAAATGACCAAAACGCCCTTTTGAAGCTTAAATCCGAAATTTACATATGTGAACATGTTTTTGACATATAATCTGATTTAGTAACATGTTTAGGTATTATTGGGCATGTAAGACTTGACATAGCACATAGTTAACCATCCGAACATAGTTTCGCGCGAACGACGCGTTAAAGTAGCATAAGCTACCTTAATGGGTCGTAACGGGTCGAAAGCACTTAGGCTAAGTTCCGATTTAGAATGTAGGCTTTGTTAAACCATATCACATGAGTTCCACACTCATTTGGTTTACAAGACCTTATTCTATCCGATCTCCCGATTTAGGTGTTGATTTATTTATTAGTGATCCGATTACTAGGTACTACTTGAATTTCCTTGGTTTGTCTGAGCTTCGCTAAGTTCTTTAGATCAAGGATACCCTTCTATTCAAAGTGAGTACATAGTTCCCCTATTTTACTGTTTTCAATTGTTTTGGGGTGATTCATATGTATTAAAACGATTTCGATATTTTAACGATATTTTCAAAAACGATTAAGATGGTTTATATTAAACTAAATACGATTTCGATAATGTGAACGAAACTTGTTGGTTGTAACTACATAACGAATGACATTCATTAGCATTGATCAAGCCGACCAGTATTAGGTTATGGTACCATAGGATCTGACAAATCCCGTTATCAGACTACACCCATGGTTATGTATGAGGGTTATGTAGGTAACGACCGAATCTGATGATTGTTAACTTACCCTTTGGTGGTTTGTTAATACGAGAAGCGAGGTAGTCGAGTCACGAAGGTTTGAATGTTATTAGCGAGACGACCATAAGTAGTTTCACAATTAAAACGAAAACGATTTTGGGACGAATTAAACGATTTGGAACGACTTGGACGAGATAAAACGATTTGAACGAACGATTGGTTTGGGTTGTGATTAGGTAATGGGATGGGTGTAACATGATAAAAGCATGGTAGATACGCCGCTGGTACATCTTATATATAAGTGCTTTTATCATATTACATTTCATGTCATTATTTAGTTCACTTGGGAAACGATATCACACAACGAGGTTTACGAAATGATATAAACCATACGAGTTTTATTAACGAGTTTTAACGAGATGTTTTACGAAGTGGTTTACTAAAACAAAAGTTTTTTAGTTAAGAATCATGGCTACGAGATTTTATAAATTATAACCATCTTGATTTGAGTTGGTTAATCATGTTGCAATATTATATACTTTTCAAAAACAAGGTTTTCGAGGTATTGCAATATATATAAACGAGCCATGATTCCGATACTCTTATAAAACCTATGTGCTCGCCAGCATTTCTTTGCTGACTTTATTTTTACATATGTTTCAGGTGATGTTGCATGATGATTGCTAGGGAGCATGTTCACTTAGGATCTGGACGTGGCCTTAGTGATATAAAAACGATAGTAGACAATGTTTAATTTGTTTGTTTGGTTTTAAGACAATGTAATTTACTTAATGAATCAATAAAACGAAACTTTTAATTACCATGGTTGTTGAAACGATGATTCTGTTACAACACTCCCCGACGTTTCCGCACAGTTTTGTTGTTTTAACGTGGTCGGGGTGTGACAGAAGAGTTGGTATCAGAGCCAATGGTTATATGGAATTAGGTTATTAGTAATTCTTTGACCTAGACTATAACTTTTTAGGACCCTAACGCGAGCTATCTTGCGTTTAGATTTTTAAAACAATACCATCACCTATCCTTAGGTGATAACCACAACGAGAACACAATAACAAATCCGCTTCGACAATTAATCATCTATCCTTGGATGATTGATTGTAAGGTTTTGAACCCTCTGAATTTTCAAAATATCGTCAAAGTTTGGGTCTAAATAATGTGAACACGTGCAAACTGGAAGAGTGAATGCCTGTACCCTGAGTTTTCTGTCTAAGGCTAGAGTGTTCGTACAAATCCGCAGTAACAGACCAGTCACTCTTACCTGGGAACTCTTGGGGTGAGTGTTCATTTATAGGCGAGCATGTCTTCAGCGATACATTATTATGATCCATTTACTTTGATTAGTCACTACGTGTCGTTTGTTTGTTCGAGGTAACAAACGAATGATCGCACTCCTTGTATTTTGTCGATGTTTTCAATACCTCTTTTGTTTCTCCAATTGTCGACCTCACTCATTTCTCATGTTTCCTTATTAGACAATGCCTCCTCGACGCGATGCTCAAACTTTTACTGCTGAAGAAGTCGCAGCCCTTGTCTCTCAGCAAATGGCTGCTGTACTTCCGGGCGTTGTGACCCAAATCCACGAGTTATACAACAACAATAATAACAACAATAACGCACAGTGTAATTTCAAGAATTTTAATTCTGCGAAGCCGCTTAAGTTTTCTGGGTCATAAGGAGCAATTGCGCTCCTGCAGTGGTTTGAGAGTATCGAGAGCACATTCAGACATGTGCAGTGTCCGAATGCGCGTAAGGTTGAGTTTGCTTCAAGCGTGTTTGAGAAGCGAGCTCTTACATGGTGGAACGGAGTGATGCGTGATAGGGGTGCCGAAGTGGCATTAGCACAAACTTGGGATGAGCTCCGAGCTCTCATGATGAGAGAGTTATGTCCCCGTCACGAGATTCGAGCTTTGGAACGAGAATTCGATGATTTGAAACAAGACGGGGGAGAACACCGTGCTTATACGGATCGATTTGAGGAGCTCAGTTTGTTGTGTCCTACGATGGTTACCCCGTTGGAGAAGGCAATCGAGAGGTATATCGATGGTTTATCCGATTCCATTCAGGATATTGTGACCGGCGTTAATCCTACTACCGTCCGTCATGCGATCGAGTTATCGGCTACCCTGACTGAGTCGGGCCCTTTTATATACTTTGTTTTCTTAAAGTATTTTTCATCCTTTTAATAAATATTAGATTTATTTATTTAAATCCTAATATTCACCGGGTTTACTTAACCACCTACGGTATTTTACCCGTTTATTATTATTAACATGGTTTAATTACCAACCCCGATTTCGGGGTGTTACACAAGGGCTTAAAAACACACCTTTTTAATCTTACCCCACCCTATATATAATATATATATCACTTTGAGGCATTTAGAGAAAGTATAAAGTTAAAGAATCTGATAATTATTAGATGCTCGTTAGTGAGCAAAACGAATTTTGGCCAAAGTAACCAAGTAAGCAACTTCCCCCACCACTTCACTTGGATAATAAATTATAATAATAAAGAATAACATATAATTTTATTTTATTTCTAATTTGATTAATTGCATTTAGAAATGGATCAAATAGCTATTTATATATTTTTAAATAATAAGTTAGAACCAAGTTTAAAAGCCTTTAATTTTGTCATCATATTACATATTTTATGTTCAAACTTATATATTTTTAAATTATAATTTAAAATAAGTTAACATAGTTTAAAAGCCTTTAATTTTGTCAACAACTTACATATTTTATGTTCAAACTCATACGAATAGTTAAAATTGAAAAATATAGTTGCTTATTAAATACATATTGAAGTGAAACTATATTGCTATATAATATAATCATTTTTAATATGATAGCAAGTTTTATTGTAGTTCATATATTTCTTATTCCTCTTATAAGCTATATACTTTGGTCATGTTTAATCGAGAAAACTTCAATAAAAGAGTCATCTTTAATTATGTTAGGTAAATTTTACCTTTATGGTTATAAAACACGTTAACAAGTTCTAAGCACCTTGTTTATTCACATGCATTCACATTCCATACAAATGTAAAATATTTGAAAAACTATTAATTTATTTTTTAAATCTACTTTTAGTATCTTTTGTGGAGGTGCTTTCACATGTATATATAGTGTAAGTATCTATGGAAACCCTATTTAATCTAGAAAACTTGAGAAACCTGAATTGTGTGGTCAAGATTGATCCACATCATATCTTTAAACACATGTTAAAAGGGCAAAATAGTCATTTGTTCAAGCCATCATTTCACCATCTCCCCCCATCCCATCAAGTCATTTATTACCCATCATTTCATCACTTTTTTAAAACCAACAATATACAGAACTTGCATCTCTTTCTTTCTTATTTCCCCCCATTCGTTTCTTCTTCCAAAACCCTAAATACCTTTGCTTTCTCCCATCTTCCATGGCTGATTTTCAGGCTTGTTCTCCTAGAGAGAGAAAGCTAATGTTTTTTTAGAGAGAAACAACAATATTCATCTTGTTTATTTCAGATGTGTTCATGCTTGTTGAAAGCTGATTTCGGGTGTGTTCATGCTTCATCTCACGTCGTCATCTTCATCTCGGGTGTGCTGATGCTTGTTGAAAGCTGATTTCTAGAGTGAGAAACAACAATCTTCATCATATTCATCAAGAACACATAGAGAGAAACAAGTTTGAAGATCTTCATCGTGTTCATCACACGGTTTCTAGATTCGGTAAGTGTTTTTAGAGAGAGAAAGTTGCTATTTTAGAGAGAGAAACAACAATCTCTTGAGTATTTTATTTTGAAAAATCATTTCACACTTGATGTTTTAGTTAAAATGGTTGTTTATAGGTTTTTGTGTAATGGATGTTTTAGAGATGAACATGATTCTTTTGTTAAAATGGTTCTAAAAATGGGTAAATGTTTATGTAATTTGCAGGTTTTTATTTTTGTGTTAAAATCATTTTTGTGGTAAAAAGTTGTGTTTGGTTTGGTTGCTTGTTTGAGGCTTTTGATCTGAATAGTAACTGTTTTTTTGTTGGGTTGGTTGCTTGTTTGGGCTTTTGATCTGAATAGTAACTGTTATTGTCTGTTATACTAGGAGGTAACACATGTTACATGTGTTACAATAAAATTTTACACGTGTATAACACGTAACACATGTTACATACCTGTAGTTACATTTGTGTTAATAAGTTTAACTTTAGGGGATTAACACTGATGTACTTGTTTTGTTCATAGGTGAATGGATGTTTATGTTCAAGATAAAGATGGTTATCAAGACGCAAAGCGTAGCTAGATTTTTGTAACCTTTATGATAGTTTTGGATCATTTTTATATGTTTAAGTTTTTATAAAGATTTTTGTTACCTTTAAGTATGATTGTAATGTGTGCAATTACTAACAACCCATGATGACAAGTGAGTTTTGTTTTGATTAACATTTGTAACTGGTGTTGGACGTAACATGTGTAACCTATGTGAGGTAACTAACTAATAGCAAAGAATGACCTGATAAAATGTTGGTCATATGAATTTGGTACACATGTGTTACATACGTTAAAAGGGTAATATAACATTAACTGTAACCCTTAACATTCCTTTGTTTGATGTTGGTCATACCATTACATCAAACATAATATAACATTACATGTAACACATAACATCATTAAAAATAAACAATAACATCATTAAAAGTTGTTGTAAACTACTACATTAAACGTAAACCATAATGTCAAAAAAGGGTAATAAAACATTAACTGTAACCCTTAACATCATTAAAAGTGGCAGCCTACCAAGGCTTTTAAGGTTACAAACATCATATAGTTATGATGACCACAAAAGGGTGATAAAACAACCGGAAATGGATAGTGACTGTTACATTTGTCAACATGTTGTTCATTCATGTAATAGTGACTGTTACAAATGGTACAGGTTCTGTATAACATGCGTAACAACTATATAACATGTGCAACATGGCTATACATGTGTTACCATCTAGTGTAACACATGTTACAACTATATAACATGTGTTACCATCTAGTGTAACACATGTTAAAACTATATAACATGTGTTACAACTATATATACATGTGTTACCATCTAGTGTAACACATGTAACAACTATATAACATGTGCAACATGGCTATACATGTGTTACCATCTAGTGTAACACATGTTACAAATATGTGTTACATATACGCAGCCCTGTTTTGTCCAATAAAGGGCCGCTCTTACCGTAAGTAACATGTGTAACATTGTTACTACATATGTAGCTAATTACAACTTCCAGGAACCAAAACCCTAGAGGTGTTACATATGTTAACATAAAGAGATTCTCTTAAAATCAGAAGAAGTATTACATCTCGTAAAGAGGAGTATTGTTGAATGTAGGGTATGATCTAGTTCTTCAAACCATTACATCAAACATAATATAACATTACATGTAACACATAACATCATTAAAAATAAACAATAACATCATTAAAAGTTGTTGTAAACTACTACATTAAACGTAAACCATAATGTCAGAAAAGGGTAATATAACATTAACTGTAACCCTTAACATCATTAAAAGTGGCAGCCTACCAAGGCTTTTAAGGTTACAAACATCATATAGTTATGATGACCACAAAAGGGTGATAAAACAACCGGAAATGGATAGTGACTGTTACATTTGTCAACATGTTGTTCATTCATGTAATAGTGACTGTTACATGTTACATATACTAAGTGTTTTATATATGCCAAGTGTGTTTCATACACACATGTAACATGCGTATGCCTTTGTGGTGCATATACTCATGTTACATGTATACGTATGTTATTCACTACATCGTATGTAACACATGTTACTCATGTTACATGTATATGTATGTTATTCACTATATATGTGCCTTCTTTTTATTCACTACATCGTATGTAACACGTGTTACTTACATGTTCCACCATGTACTGCATTTACTTACGTAAGATGTGTAACACATGTTACAATTGCTTATTGTTTCCAAGTAACATTAAAGGTATGTACCTTGTTTTCTACTTCATCCTGTGTAACACATGTTACACTTGTTAATTAGTATCAAAGGTTACAATTGAAACAATATGTTGACCACCCAATGCTCGTCTACTACTTTTCTTACAATTGGTAATGAATAAAACATGTTAACTAATAACACATGTAACTGATAACTGGTAACCAAATACATTTCCCACCATAATTATTTAACATCCAGACACCAACATATTACAGAGAAGACCAGAATGGTCATATTGTATTTTGGGTTATGGCCATAATTTATCCCATTCATCGTCCGTTTCTTCTCTTTCTTCATCCCATTCATCGTCCGTTTCTTCGTCTACTTTCTTTCACTTTTTTGGTATCTTACCAGTTTGCGATCTTGTTACTCTCTTTGTTGCTGCAAATAAAACAGGTTTAACACATGTTACTTAATTTCATTAACACTTGTTACATATGTTAAGATAAAGTCAGGTTTAACATATGTTACTTAATTTCATTAACCTAATATGTTTTTGATAAAATAAAGTCAGGTTTAACATATGTTACCTATTTTTATAAAAATAAGACAAGTTTAACACTTGTTAAATAATACAGGTTTAACACATGTTACATAATTTGATAAAAATAAGACAGGTGTAACACATGTTACACTAACATGTTTACCTAATAGGAGAGGTTTAACACATGGTAATAAGACAGGTTTAACACACGTTTACATCATTTGATAAAAATGAGACAGGTTTAACACATGTTACACTAATATGTTTACCTAATCAGGGAGGTTTAACACATGGTACCCTAATAAGAAGGTTTAACATATGTTACGCTAATATGTTTATATGCTTTTTAGTCCGTTGACGTGTACCCTAATATCAGACAAGTTTAACACATGTTACGCTAATATATTTATATGCTTTTGAGCCCTTCGACTTGTACCCTAATATCAGAGGTTTACCTAATTTGTTTTTGACAGAAAACAAGGCAGGTCTAACACATGTTACCTAATATGTTTTTGATAAAAAATATAAGACATGTTTAACACATGTTTTTGACAGTAAACAAGACGGGTTTAACACATGTTACAAATCAATAGTTTTAACGTGCAGTTGGCAATCCAAAAAAAAAAAAATAACCCGAGACTGTTTCTACTCAAAATAACTAACACTTCCTAGTCGTATTCAAAACAAAAATCACCATCGATCGGACCAAAAAACACCTACCGATTGGAAAAAAAAAACATAAAAACCAACATTAACACTTTCTAGTCTCATTCAAAACAAAAATCACCACCGATCAAATCACACACCGATCAGACCAAAACACCTACCCATCGGAAAAAACAGAAAACCCAACATTTATCCGATCAAAACACCTACCGATCGGAAAAAAGAAAAAATCATCACCGATCAAAACACCTACTGATAAAAAATCGAACCAAACTTACTTGCTTCTGCACTTAGTTCTTGCTTTCTTCCATTTCCGGCAACTTTTACCGGTCAGATCATCTTCTCCGGTCAGATCATCTTCTCCGGTCAGATCATCTTCTCCGGTCAAAACACCTTTTTCCGGTGCCCCTTATCTTCTCCGATCAAATCATCTTCTCCGGTGCCCCTTTTCTTCTCCGGTGGGTTTTGGGAAGATCGATTGTTTTGAGAGAGAAAGAGATGAATTAGGGTTGAGTATTTTGAAATGTTTGAAATGAGGAGGGGGTATTTGATTAGTTCTTATAGGTATTTGTGCACATCCTTTAATGCATGTCAAATCACATAATATTATAATATATATAATGTACTACAATTATGGTTGATTTTACCTAAATACCCTTCAAGTACTTTTGTTGACCTCATCGTTCTATTAAATTTAATTCAAAAAGGCTTCAAAATTTATGAGCCATTGGATGATCTTGATCAATGGTCATAGATTGGGTTTCCTAGGTTTTCTTAGTAGAAATAAGTTTTCTATACATCCATGCCCTGTATATATATCTATCTTCATGTATCTGCTTTATTTATTTTTTTTACTTTTTTCCAATGTTTTAAAAACCGGTTTTTAAAACAAACCGGATTAGACTAAAAAATGGTTCAACCGGTTGAACCAGGTTGTACCGAGCGGTTCAACCGGGTTGACTAACTAACTCTGTAATTTCATAAATTACAACATCAACTCAAAAGTCAATCCAAAAATGCATGATTACATATTAAAAGATGATCCAAAAGTAAATACATAATAAAAAATAATCCAAAAGATAATCGGAAATCATTCAATTTTTCAACAAGCTCTTTTAAATGAAAGTGTACGATATGTTTAAACCATTTGAGTGTTGAATACATCAAGTTCACGATCGCATAAAATATGAAATTCACTATTATCGTCATCCTCATCAACTAGAGGATAACTATTTTCGTTTCATACAATATTAAATAAGAACTTTTAGTTACGAATAATCATAATATATAAAAATTACGTAAGATAAGTAACATATATAATAAAAATAAGTAACAACCCAAACTAAAATAACACTGGGCCGGTACCGGTATTACGTTTCAAACCGGTATACCGGATTTTACCGCCGGTACAAACCTTATGCCGTTTAACTTATTTACCGGGGTGTTTCGTACCAGATTTACATCGGAAAACGGTAATACCGGTATAACCGGCCGGTATTTACCGGTTTTTAAAACATTGTTTTTTTCTTGACAATGTAATACATATATAATGACATGATAAATGAATCAGATATGTAATAAGTATGAAGTTATAACTTTAGAAGTTAGAAAACATGTAAAGGGTTGTTTGTTTACCTCTTAATGAGGCTCTTAATGGTTCAGACTTCTTACTGATTCAGCACTTAATGGTTCAGACTGTTTGTTTCACGAGCAGATGTTTGAATGGTTCAGACATTTGCATCTGAATGGTTAAGATTTATACAGAGTCTGAATGGTTAAGACCTCTAATCTGAATTGGTCAGACATTTGCCTTTGAATGGTTAAACATTATACAGAGTCTTAATGGTTCAAACCTCTTACTGGTTCAGCACTTAACCATTCATATGTTACCAAACAGCCCCTAAGTCATAGTTAAAAGTGGTATGTTTATTTTTCTTTACCTAACAAATAAAATATATCAAGGTTATCAAGTTGTGGACTATATAAGATTATAAGTTGCTTCTTTCATAAAGTTTTATTAGAAGTTTCATTATATTTCTTATTACAAAGACATTTTCCCTACATTTACGGAATGTGTTGGTTTCATACTTTCATATGATATATTTATATATTTAATTCAACAATTTGTGGCCTAACCTTTTCTATTCTTAACATAAAAAGCCATCGTTATAAGATTTTTTATCAATTAAAATTACAATAATTTAAATAAAATGTAGAAGAAAATCATTGTATGTTTTTAAAATACTTTTTGTGTGCATGAGTCCCTTGCGTAAAAAAATAAACCTTAAAAATCAATTTGTAAGTTTAATCCTCAAAATTCAAGGTGAAAATTTTAAAAATAAACAGGTAAGTTATCGTGTTTTTATATTTTTGTTACTTGAGAAAATAATATATCATTTACAATATTAAAAAAAATAAATTAATCAATGTCTACAGTGTTAATTGTTATACCACCCTTAATGCTAGTTCGTAGATTAAGATTAGTGATCGTTAATCAGACCTGTAATTTTCCGTATTTCAAAAGTGTTTGAGCCCGTCAAACATTTTTAATTTTTTAAACAAAAATATGTGCTAGATTACACACTTCTTGCGCTAATAATTACTTTTAAACAAGTATAAACCATAATAAAAATATTTCAATTTGAAAAGAACTCTGCTACGGTGCTTCCGGTGGTGGTGCTGTACCATTTAGCGTCTCTCTCTCTATGAAAACAGTTTGACACGTCGTATCCGCCGTTTAGCGATGGTGGTGCGACCGGAGATCATGACGGTCTCTGTTGGGAAGTGTGGGTTTTGTCGAAATTGTTGTGGGGGAAGGGTTAAAGGAGTGTGGGGATGTGTCCGGTGGCCGGATTTGGTGGTGCCGAAGATGGATGGTGGAACAGTGATGGTGAGTTGGTGTGAGGGTTTCTTAGATGAGATTAGAGTGAGAGGATGAAAACGTGACGATGGGGTGTACGTGTCTTGGGGTTATGATGCAACTGTGCAATGAAATTACCAAAATGCCCTAATACTATTCACAATGTTAGTTTATTAATACATAGATAATATATAGATACCTAAAAGTATATAACTTTAAACATTAAGTGACTGGTTGACCGGACCAAAGCTCGGCGTTTTGATCCGGTCAACAGACCCGTCAAACACCCGTCAGTCTTTGTCTAGTTGACCGGACCAAAACGCCGCGCTTTGGCCACAGTTCGACACTGCAGGGTGTGCATATAAGACAAAAACACCTTTTTGGTGTGCCAATAGGCAAATGAGTGTGCAAATAGGTACACCCTAAATTAATCTTGTCAAATATTTAATAATGACTACAACTACCACCACTAACAATTCACGTGTTAACCTTTTAATTTTATAACCCTCAAAATTTGGGAATGCTAATTGTTATTGGAAAATGAAGCCCAACACTTAATTGGGCGAAAATGAAGACCAACACTTAATTTGGCCTTACTAAGGGGCTGTTTGTTTGGATCTGAACTTAACCATTAAGAGGGAAAGGGTCTAATTCGGTCAGATGTTTGTTCATTGAGACTGTTTGGTTAAAAAAAAAAAACATCTGAATGATTAAAGTTAGGTCTGATTCGGTCAGACATTGGTTGATATCTGACTGGGCTAGAGGAGAAATGAGAGCTTATTTGGTCAGATCTGACTGGGCCAAACAGCCCCTAAACAAGTCAATGGGCCGGACAAAGGGAAAACAAAATCTCCTAGTTTTTTTTAAACGCAAAGTCGCAAACTAGGTGTATCAGCCGTCGCGCGGCGTTGCGCGACATTACAAGCTAGATTCAATTAGTTATGGTTGCACACATTAGTCATATTAATAACAACTTGTGATTAGGTAAGCATGCGCCTTTTTATATATGCAGCTAACAAAAAATGGTATGGCTAGGCGTACATTGTGTTGTCATTAGCATAAACTTTAAAAGCTGCTTATATACTCAGTTAGTAGGGAGTGGACAAAAGGAATTAGGCGATTTTAGTTCAAGACTGTTAAGTGGACAAAAGAGAAGGCTTCAGCAAATCAAGCTTTATTCCATGAATCCGTCCTAGCCTGACCTTTTTGATGGTGGATCAGAATCTGAAAGTGAACAAATTTAGTAAAGGTTATTACAATACATAAATAGCAAAAGTAAATGGATTTAGGATACATGAATAGAATCCCTTGTAAAATGATTTTTGTACTCTCTTAGCCTGACCTTTTTGACGGTAGATCAGAATCTGAAAGTGAACGGATTTAGTAAAGGTTATTACAATCATCAATCAAATCATCAAAATTCTAATAAAGAACTCCAATTAATGCCACATGGCAATACCTCCTCCAATCCAATTTTTATTTAAGTTTTATATATATGTTTTTGTTTTGTTTTTTTTTTTATATTCAAAATATATAAAATCGCGTTTATCTATAGATTAAGTTTTATATTTTTGTTTTGTTTTTTATATTCAAAATTTATCTATAGAATCATAATTTAAAATTTTGATTAGCTTAAGAATGCCATCTAAGCTGTCTTCTTTTTTTTTTCTTTTTTTTTAGATATATTTTTCATTTACACCCACTGATATTTAATAATTTTATCATACAGTCCATCAACTTTGGTAATAGCGTAATGTTTTCCCCTTTTGTTTTAACATAGCGTAATGTTTTTCAAAATTCCATATGTACCGTCATAAGTAGGTTAGTGTTGATGTTGTAACGAACGAAACCAATAATTTTTCCATAACATTTGAATATATCGCCATGACATGGTCTTTTTATTGTCGCATAAAATGTCCCTTAGTGGTTTGCTTATTTTTATATACAATGTTTTTTTTTCCTTTTATGTACCTCTACTTTGAGCATCGACACTTGCACACCATCGACATTATAAAAACTTTGTAAAATGTCATTTTAATCCTCTCAAGTTTTACGTGCTTATTTTTATGTTCAATTTCGGTTGGTCTACGTTTTGATATAAATTTTGTAGGGATACAAGTAGGCAGTATAAATTTGAGTTACCTTACGTTTTGACGGTGTTGCAACGCGTGGTACCATAGTTTAATTTTTAACTTAAAAAAATACTATTTTACGTGCTTATTTTGAAGTACGTTTCGGTACAAATCTAAGTTGATTTATGTTCGACGCAATTTTTTTGAGCCAAGTCAAATATAATACGTTTTCATGCTTAGTTTTATGTGCATTTTCAGTTGGTCTGTGTTGTGATGTAAATTTTGTTCGGAAACGAGTGGATAAATATAATAAATAGCAAAATTAAATGGATTTAGGATACATGAATATAATCCCTCGTAAAATGATTTTTGTACTCTTAGCCTGACCTTTTTGACGGTGGATCAGAATCTAAAAATGAACGGATTTAGTAAAGGTTATTACAATACATAAATATAATAAATAGAAAAAGTAAATGGATTTAGGATACATGAATAGAATCACTCGTAAAATGATTTTTGTACTCAGGTACTAAAATAGTCCATACATAAATAATCAATTTGTCACAATACATACAATTCAAATAACAATGGAAGTACAACACAAAATCCGGTTTATGTCTCTAAGGCATCATCCCTAAATGTCGTCATCAAGTCTTCAAACCTTGTAACCTGTATCATGTGAAAAAATGGTTTCTGGGTCAATAAAAGTTGGTGAGTAAATCTAAAAGGTTTTTTAGTAAAAATGTTTTGTTTATTTGTTTTAGAGAAATTATTACATGCGAATACAATGGTAATCAAATGACGAGTTGAACAATATGTAACAACCAACAACAATAATGTATTGTAGTGTCATGAACGTAACTAAATCTGTAATGTAAATGAATGTAAGTGTAATGTAAATGAATGTACTATACCTGCAATGTAATGTATCTATGATGCCTTGTACTGCATCTGCAATGTGAGACTCAAGCCCCGGATAGCGAGTCTTATGTGCGGTGGCATACTAGTTACAACCCATGGCCGTGGGGAACTAGTCAGTTTATGGATCCATGTGTAATGTATATTTGTATCTTAACTTGAAATGCAACCAATGAACCGAACAAACCAATGCATAATTAGAAATGTAAACAATGAACCAAGCAACACATATCACGTAATCACACATTGACTTGCATGCAATTGTAATGAAATTTAAATCGCAAAATGTTGTAAATAATGCACATGATACACCCCAAAACCTGTAACTGTAAAAAGGGGAATTAGGAAAGATCTACTCACCTCATTGATGCTCGAGCAAACTAGCATGATAGAAAAGAATCAAGATCAACAACTATATCAAGCTAGATGCCCTGGGTTTGAACGCATGTGATTAGACATCAGTTCAAATGAACAAGTGAACGATCCGAATAACAAGCGTGATTCAACCTAGACAAACTATAACCTTTTCATACGCTAATACTTTAAAAATAAACTACCTAACAAAAACGAGCATTTTATTCTCTTTAATTTTAGTATGGTATTACTATAGTTTTTTTTTTTAAATTGTATAAGAAACTTAACATGTTACGTGATTACCCGCTTTACCAGTGTATGTGCTAGTGTGTTGTTGATTTATTAACCGTATGTTGTAATTTATTGGACAAATAATTGAAAGTCGGTATCTCACCAATTGCAGTTCTGGTTGCCGTTAATAGTTATGTAGAGTGATCAATTTATAAAAGAAGAAGATGAGAGAGCATTGATAGTACAATTTTATGGCTGAACTAGAACTCATACATGCTAGAATACTTATTTGCTTCATACTTGTCATTAACTTCGTACAAGTCTCACTTAACATGTATAGCGCTATAGGATTAACACACCACCCGTATTCTTGAGGTCATGTTAAGTTAAACAAAACGGTCTTATCGTTGTTACGCTAAGATTACGCTAGTGAGAAACTTTGGGTTGACAATTATAAGTTGCATGCTAGTATTGTTATGTTAAGTTTTAGTTTACGATTATCCATGTGGATTTGTTTAAAACGTTTATACTTATGCTAGTACTCAAACTTGTATGTCCGCTAATACTTTATGTGTTGACATGTATTTTTATACGTATTGCAGGAAATTGATGATGAACTGAATCTAGTAGGATGACTAGAAACCCACTTTAATTTAGTATTTGTTATTGTATTTTATGTCTTTGTTTAACTTGTTGTATTTGTTTCAAAACAATGTATTTTGACTTAGCAATGAAATAAAATCTTGTTTATTAAATACTTGTCGCAAATAGTTGTTATGAAGTCTCTTGCAATTTCGTTTTCGTCTCACTCCTGTGTTTCCACCATCGGTTGGGGTGTGACACGTACACCAAAACCACTTGACACCTCTCATTTGTGACAACCAATCCGCTAGACACATTGCTAATAATCCAGTCTATCATGAACACACGAAAAACGTAGAGATGGACTGTTTCTAATTTGTTCGAGAACGGGTGGAATCAAAAGAGATTCAACCGAAAGGCTTTGACACTAAAATGCAAATCGCTGACTTGTTCACCAAAGCTTTGGGCTCGCAACAACTAATATTCCTATTTGGCAAGTTAAGTGTTTGTGACCTAGACGCTCCAACTTAAGGGAAGTGTAGATTGACGCCTATTTCTCCTCCTATCTTTGTTGTTTATCTTTCAATTATTTCTTTCCTTGTATTGAGCACTAATTTAGAAGTGATTGTTGGTAGGCTCCATGTACTTATGATCAATCGAACACAACTTTTTTATGAATAAAGAAAATTCCCTTGATTGTTGGTACATTTATATTCTCACTCTATGGTGAATGATCAATCAATCACAACTTTTGTTATGAATAAAGAAAATTCCCTTGATACCAAAACTTTATTAGGCTTTATTTTTCTCACCCAAAACTTTATAACGACTTTATATTTATATATCATATTACAAAAAAAAACATTTAATTAATAATATCCTCTAATAATCGTATTTCAAGGATTAATTAGTTATTAATTTAAGATATATCTTACTGCCCGTATCATCATATTTTAAAAAATAATTGAGAAAAATAAAAACTTATCCCGGTTCCTTTTCAAAACTATTAAGATGATGTTTATCCATATATTTGTGTACTTATAAAACGTAACAAAACAAACCAAACCACCACATTCTGCGTGAAAACAAGTTCGTGTGTAGCGTTTTGAAGGTAATTTTTTTTTATCATAAGTTGCATGTTCATCTCGTATTAGTTTGAAGTTTTGCAGCTAGTTTTTTTTTAACATAAGTTACATATTCATCTCATAAACTTGTCACGTAGGAAACTCTGGATATGTTAATGATCGTTATCTATATAGAAAATTGAAGTCTGATACTGTCAGTTTTTTTTTTTTTTTTTTTGAAACATCTTGTGAAATTATCTACTTTAATTTTTGGTTTAAAACTCATGCTTAAACGAAATAATATGCAGCATTCAAAAACAAATTTAAATTAAAAAGTCTTTGTTAAAACAAATATCAAACATGATAATTTATTTGTTTTGTTTAATGGTATTACTTAAATAACAGATTTAGCTAAATTATCGAATCTTAATGTCCTGATCTGCTAATATCACTCTTGATCTCATCCTCATCTAAAATCACTATAAAAGAAAAAATAATCTGCAACACAACCAGCTTGTGTTGGAATCAAGATTTTTTAAACTCAGGTAAATATTTGTGATTTTTTTTTTAAATACAGATGGTGATGGAAGGTGGTGTGGTTAAGCCGGATAAAACCGAGTTCAGTGAATGCTATAAGGCGATATGGCGCGCGCCTTACATAATGAGGCTTGCCATGAGTGCTGGAATTGGTGGGCTCTTATTTGGATATGATACAGGTGAGTTTTTTTTGTTTGTGTTGTTGTTCAATTGTTGTTTTGGGCTTTTGGTTGTATTTATTTTGGTTAATTTAATCCCAAACAGGTGTTATTTCGGGTGCCTTGTTATACATCCGGGATGATTTTAAACAAGTTCAGAAGCATACTTGGTTGCAGGTTAGTTTAGTATGTTTTTAAACATATAGGTGACAAAACGGGCGGGTTAGGTCACGGGTCAGATTATGTTGTTCTATATGTTCGGCTTATAACGGGTTAACGGGTCAAATTATGTTGTTCTATTAACGATCATTTTTGTTCGGGTCAGAACGGGTTTTTGACAAAAACAAAATGTGTAAGGGTTAGAACGGGTCGGGCAAAATGGTCGGGTCAGGTCGGGTGGGGTAACGAGTCAAGAAAGATTTGGGTCAGAATAGATCGGTCTATAAAAGGATTATTTTGGTTTGAGTCGTATCATAGTTGTTAATGGCGAATAGTGACAAATAGCGATAAGGTACCTATATGCTACATAGTGAATAGCGATAAATAACGGACGCTAGAAATTTTCTTTTTAAATTATAAGTATATTATATCAAAATACCCTGGTATATACGCTATTTTACATATATATTTAATGAAAACCTAAAATCTACCTATTTTATAGCTATATTAATTGCTATTTATATTAAAAAAGTTAAAGGCCGCTATCTATCGCTATAGACCATATAGCGAGCATGGACCTATACACCACGCTATTCGCTATAGCGACCGTAGCGATCACTATTGACAACTATGAGTAGTACAGAAAATGTGTACTAGTTAGAACGGGCTGGGCAAAACCGTCGGGTCTGATCGGGTTGGGTAACGAGTCAAGATAGGTTTGGGTCAGAATAGAATAGATTGGTCTAGAAAAGGATTATCTTGGTTTGGTTCGTACAAACCATTTGGATCGAGTCGGGTCAAGACGGGTTCAGGAACATGTTCTAAAAATGGTCACTTTGGTTCAGAGAATGGGTTCCTTTTTGAAAAACAGTGCTTTGTTGACTTACATATGTAAGATTTGCATATAAGAACACATGTTTTTTTTCTTTTTTTTCAATAGGAAATGATTGTTAGCATGGCCGTAGCGGGAGCTATATTTGGTGCAGCAGTTGGTGGATGGATGAACGATAAATTCGGGCGGAAAAAATCAATCATGTCTGCAGATGTTTTGTTCTGGATTGGTGCAATCATTATGGCTTTTGCTCCAACCCCATGGGTCATAATCATCGGTAGACTTTTCGTTGGTTTGGGTGTCGGCATGGCTTCCATGACCGCACCGTTATATATTTCAGAAGCTTCACCTGCAAGAATTCGTGGCGCACTTGTGAGCACAAATGGTTTACTCATAACAGGAGGACAGTTTTTATCCTACCTTATTAATTTAGCATTTACCAAGGTAAAGTTATGCATAATGTTGTTGTTTTCTTGATAGATTGGTAGTTTTTAAGATCATGTTGTTTGTTGTTATGTAGACGCGTTTTACGTGGCGTTGGATGCTTGGAGTTGCTGGCATTCCGCCAATGATACAGTTTATCTTGATGTGGTCTCTACCCGAGTCGCCAAGATGGCTTTATAGACAGAACAAAGTGGATGAAGCAAGAGATATACTAGAAAAGATCTATCCAGCCGATGAAGTCGAAAAAGAAATGAAGGCATTGCAACAATCCGTCGAAGAGGAAAAGCTCGCAGAAGAATCCATGGAATACGGCATCCTTTCGAAAATAAAGAACGCATGGGGAAACAAGGTTGTTCGTAGGGGGCTTTACGCAGGCATTACAGTTCAAGTCGCGCAACAATTTGTTGGAATCAACACTGTAATGTACTACAGCCCGACTATTGTACAACTCGCGGGATATGCTTCCAACAAAACGGCTTTAGCTCTGTCGTTGATCACTTCAGGCCTCAACGCTGCTGGCACGATTATTAGCATGCTATTCGTTGATAGGTGTGGGAGGCGGAGATTCATGATTGTTTCAATGTTTGGAATCATTATATGTCTCGTCGTTTTATCGTTCATGTTTTTTCAAGTTTCGACGCATGCTCCTCCTGTGAGCATTCTTGAGTCGAATCATTTTGGAGCCAACTCTACTTGTGCCGCTTTCAGTTCGGCTCCCAATCCGTCATCTTGGAACTGCATGACTTGCTTGAAAGCCTCATCAAGTTGTGCATTCTGTGCAGATGGAGCTAACAAAGTAAGTATACATTTTTAGTAATGGCTCCCACTATTCCCACACCCCTAAAATCTTATTTTCACACCCCTACATCTATACGGCCCGTATAGAGTTATACGGGTCATATAGGAGAATGTTGCACAAAAAAATGTCCGAGAGTGTTTTTTTTGTCTCCATGTATACGAGCCGTATAACATTATACGACCCGTATATAATGTTATACAACCCATATAATGTTATACGACTCAAACCTCATATAATGTTATACAACCCGTATAATGTTATACGGCCCGTATAGAATGTTATACGACATAATATTTTCTCCATCTATATGAGCCGTATAACATTATACGACCCAATATTTGTCATGTCAGATTATTCTATACGGGTCGTATAGATGTAGGGGTGTGAAAATAAGATTTTGGGGTGGCTTTAGAACAGAAGGGTAAAGTTCTTGTACAAATAATCTTAACATACTAAACATACAAATTGAAGGAAAACTCAAAAAGATAAGGTGGCATTTTTGTAATTATCAATAACTATCAAAGTTACTCTACAAATATACCTAAAAAAACCTAACCACTCCCCCCCCCCCCCCCCCCCCAAAAAAAAAAACCTAAACCCCCCACCCCCAAAAACCTAAAAAAACCTAACCCCCCACCCCCCAAAAACCTAAAAAAAACCTAACCCCCCCCCCCCCCCCCCACCCCCCAAAAACCTAAAAAAAAACCTAACCCCCCCCCCCCCCACCCAAGCTAAAATGCTAAAAACTAAACCCCAAAAAAACCTAAAAAAAAAAAAAAAAACACAAATTATTTTATTTTATTTTTTTAACATTTTTTATTAAAAAATCGCTACTTTTAGTAGCAGCAGCAAAAAAAAAAAAAAAAGTTTTTTTTTTTTTTTTTGCTAACGAAATGTAGCGATTTTTTAATAAAAAATGTTAAAAAAAAATTTGTGTTTTTTTAGGTATTTTTGGTTGTAACTTTGATAGTTGGTGGTAATTACAAAAATGCCACCTTGCCTTTTTGGGTTTTCCTTCAATTTGTATGTTTAGTATGTTAAGATTATTTGTATTTGATCTTTTGCCTAGAACAGAAAGTTTTAGTTATTTTATAACTCGTAGTTTTACTAACTTTTTGCTACAATGCACTAACTAAACAGTATAACCCGGGTGCTTGTTTGGTTCTTGATGACGCGACAAGAGGAAGTTGTCGAGCAGAACATCGAAGTTGGTACACCCAAGGTTGTCCAAGCAAGTTCGGGTTTTTTGCTGTATTACTTATGGCATTGTACATAATATCCTATGCACCTGGGATGGGAACCGTGCCTTGGATTGTGAACTCGGAGATATACCCGTTAAGATATCGTGGGTTTGGTGGCGGGACAGCAGCAGTTGCTAACTGGACGTCGAATCTAATTGTGAGTCAAACTTTCCTAACTCTGACCGAGACGTTAGGGACTGCTGGAACATTTCTTTTGTTTGCGGGTTTTTCAGTCTTAGGACTCATAGCTATATTCATTCTTGTACCCGAGACGAAAGGGTTGCAATTCGAAGAGGTAGAGAAGATGTTGGAAAAGGGCGATCGACTCAAGTTATATGGCAACTATAAGCGGGATACCACATAATCTTCGTCTTAGTTATATACATTTTCATCGAAAACCATCCTTTTAAGCTTGTTTATGGGACTTTAGTATTGTATTTATCTTGTTCATTGTCTTTTATTATCATTACTATTACCATCATCACACTAATTGGTCTGCAAAATGTTTCCCATGTATCACTTTTAGACATTACCAATATCTAGTGCTTCTCCTTGACCCCTATGAAAAGTTAAGTGATATTATTCCATATATAAATAAACAAGTTTTTTGTGCATAACCATTTGTACCTTGTGTTTTGGGAGTTTTTCAAAAAAAAAAACTTGATTTTTTACTTTTAACCTAAAGGTTTTTTACTTTTGTAGTTTTACTTTTAACCTAAAGGTTTTTAACCCAAAACTAAACTTGATTTTTTACTTTTAACCTAAAGGTTTTTAACCCAAAACTAAACTTGATTTTTTACTTTTAACCTAAAGGTTTTTAACCCAAAACTAAACTTGATTTTTTACTTTTAACCCAAATGTTTTTAGCTTTTGCAATTTTAACCTTACATAATTTGTTTTTTTAACTTTAACCCAAAACTTTTCATTATTTGCAATTTAACTTCACAACTTTTGTCACTTATACTTTTTATCTTTGGCAAATTTTCGTTTTACGTATAGTTCTAAATTTTTCGACTTAATACAACGCAACGTACGAGTGTGTTTCAACTTTTTTATATTTTGTTTCAAATTTTGCAAGTTAACACGGCGCAACGTGCATGTGTGGTTCAACGTTTTTACCTCTATTTTTTCATGTTTAATAGGTTCGTCGCAACACGCAGATCCTAGGTCGAGTCAGTGTTGGTGGTCGATGACGGTTGTGTGACATTAGTACTATTTGACACCGTTTTACGCCCCGCCGCAACGCGAGGTGTGCTTTGGGGGTTTTCTAAAAAAACAATGGTTATGAATATGGTTGTCGTGACCTTGGCTTTGGGGGTTTTCCAAAAAAAAAATTGATTTTTTTTACTTTTCACCAAAAAGTATTTCATAAATTACTTTTAACCCAAAACAATTTGTTTTTTTACTTTTAACCCAAAACTTTTTATCTTTTGCAATCTATCCTCGCAACTTTTTTTTTACTTTCAACTTTGGTCCTTTATAGTTCATTTTCCGCAAATTTTTCATTTTATGCTCGGTTCTAAATTTTGTGACTTAACACATCGCAACGTGCGTCTTTGGTTTAACGTTTTTACGTTTCGTTCTAAATTTTGCGAGTTAACACGACGCAACGTGCGTGTGTGGGTGAACGTTTTTACATTGTCTGTTTTTTTCCGTTTGACAGGTTTAACATAACGTACGGGTCCTAAATCGACTTAGTTATAACTAAAGAATCCCCGCCGCATTGCGGCGGGTCTCAATTCTAGTTATATAAATTTTCCATGATAACACTTATAATAATCATATTGCTACGCTTCATGATTCAAACATTTTAATTGATTGCAATAAGTTAAAAAGTGAAAAATGGATTGTATATTTCGATTTATATCTCTTTGGTAAAAAGGTAACATTTGTTTTCATGTCAAATTAGTGGATAGTGGTTTTATAAAGTAATTAAAAAAAATAAAGTTATAAGCGACACTATTGCTTGTCGCTTCCACGCCATCACTGCAATATCAAGCATTGTCTGCCCCCAACAACATCTCCACCTGTAGTATAAGTTGTTAAACTCGTACTTGTTGTTATACCAACATCATCCGCACGCAGCCACATTTGTAGTCATTGCTTATTGTTTTTAGTTTTTACCAGAAAGTGTTTTACAAAAAGAATGTATTCTCTTCGATCTTAATGGTGAGGATGTTGACAACTGAATTGAATGGTCAACCATTTTGTTTAAGAATGAATTCAAGAGGAGGACACCAACTAAAAGGGCTCTGAATACCACCGAAAGAGTCAAGTGGGGTACTGTGGGCCGTCACAAATCTCATCTACATTTTGTTCTTTTCCAAGGGGGATGATTTGATACATAGAAAGTAGCCAAATTATCGAGTCATAGTGTTACTTCTTTGGTCAGTTTGGAAAGTTATTTTGTTTATGCATTTCTTGGTAGGGGTATTCATCTAATTAGATAAGGTATTATTTAGATTTCAAAATTTCATAAACCTATCTGAAATTTGATCCGATCCGAATTGGAAATATTCCCATCTGATTCAAACCTATCTGTATTCAACTTGGATCGGATTCGGATTTATCGAATTGGAAATATTCCCATCTGATTCAAACCTATCCGTATTCAACTTGGATCGGATTCGAATTCAGATAAATCCGAATAATCTGAAAGGATATCCAAATAATTTATATTTATTTATATTATACATCTAATCTAAATATTAATAAAATACTACAAATTATGCCACATGGCATTCTCTAATGAGACCTCATAATTTTTTTTTGTATTTGTTTAATATATTTCTTTAATATTAACTAGGAATAACACCCGCGCGCGTTGCGGCGCGGATACATCGCAAACATCGAATGGATTAGTCTAAACGTTATGTGATGCGTTAACCATATGAAAGCGTGCATTTCGACATATCTGATCAAACTCAGTGTAACCTATATAAGCATTGCGATTAGATAAAAACATAAAGTAAATCAAATTTATACCATACAATCATAACGTATTATATAGGATTCGACTCATACAAAGAAAACGTAATGGGTATAACGGAAAAACTGACACGTATAATCAAAAGAGATTAATTAGAACTTTTGAAAAAAAGAAACCACAATTTGACTCCACTCGGTTCGAAACAAAATTAACGAAACATTCATAAAATAAGCACGGAAACAGATTATACTTGACCTCACTCATTTCACAAAAAAATTTACGTTGAAACATACGCCAACTCGAATTTATACCGAAACGTACATAAAATATGCACATAAAAGATGTTTTTTTAAACAAAAAGTATTATATTTGATCTAACTCGTTTCCAGAAAAAAGTTTACGTCAAAACGTAGAGCAAATCGAATTCATACCGACACGTACATAAAAATATGCACGTAAAAATAGGTTTTTTTAAGTAAAGGATGTATAGGGGTTAACTCGAAACAAATTATTTTTAGTAAAAAAATTAATAGGTTAAATACGTTTGTAAAATCATGCCAAGGTAGTATTATTATTTACCAATTCTGTAGGTAGGATTATTCTTTACCAACTGGTGAAAGGTTGGTTTATTAATTACCAATTTTCCTAAAATAAAATAAATAAAAAAGAAAAAAACAGCACTGAGCGAAAAACAGAAGTAAAATCGTTGAATCACGGACGCCCGTTGCGGTGTGTTAATGCGAAGAAATTATGCCGAAACGTAAAACGTAGAAAGAAAAAACTAAGTTTATATAGGGCCCCGCGCATTGGAACGAACTTGTCAAACGTAGAATAATAGACGTGTAACGAAACGTAAAACGAAAAACTTACAAAAGGTGAAAAGTATAGAGGAACAAAGTTGAAAATAGAAAATGTAAAGGTTAAATTGAAAAAGATAAAAAACTTTAGGTTAAAAGTGAAAAAATTAAAAATGTTTTAATGTAAAAGTTGAAAACCTTTAGGTTTAAAGTGGAAAGTCAATTTTTTTTAAATGCACCCAATGGTTGGTGTATAACTCCTAAAGCATCATAATGTTGCTTCTTTATAGTAATAAAATAACCAGTATATAGATATCACCTGTCTTTATCTTTATCTTTATCCTTATCTTTATTTTAATATTAATAAACTCAATTAATAATATTATAAATATCTAAATCTAATATCTGACTAGCCGCCGTCATCGTTCAGTGGCGCTGTTAGATCGGTCGGCCGGAGGCCATGACCGCAGCTACTCCTCGGAGTACCAAAAAAGGGTCATCGGAACCTTAAACTCCACCGTCGCCGCTGCCGTGTCGAACCAAAGGCCCTCTGCAGAAAACTTCCGCCTCCTGTAGACATTCTGGTAACCCTAGCCGCCGTCATCGTTCAGTGGCGATGTTAGATCGGTCGGCCGGAGGCATGGCCGGCTACAATCGGTCGGAGGCGATGAACGCAGCCACAGTGACTATCTTTCTCTCTCAGTTTCTTTTCTCTCATTGTTATCTATGTTTTAAAATTTGACCAAAATAACCTTCAACTGTTCATTCCATTCGGTTTTTAATATATAGAAGAATAAATTATTAATATATCTTGAACTAATATGAAAATAATTAATTCATAAATATTAAACTAATCATAGAATAATAAATAATTTGAAATCATATCGTGTATTATGCAAATAATAAATAAGTATTTAACTATTAACTAGAGTTTACTCTATTAATATAATAGTTTATTCAAGTTTATAAAAATTAAATTTTTAACTTTTTTTTGTAATTTATGGGGTTGTACCTCGTGTATAAGGTTTTTTTTTTCTTTTTTCATTTCTAACCCAAAACTTTTACTCTTTTGCAAATTAGACCCAATTTTTTTTTTACTTTTAACCTAAAGTTTTTCATCTTTTACAATTTAACCCCAACTCTTTTTATTTTTCCATTTTGGTCTACCATACTTTTCATTATTCCCAAGTTTTTCGTTTCGATTTTTATGAGTTAACGCATCGCAACGTGTGTGTAGGGTTCAACATTTTTTCGTGTATTTTTCCCGTTTGGTCCGTCGCAACACATAAATATTTCTCCATTTGACAAGTTCGTCGCAACGCGCAGGTCCTGGATTGACTTAGTTATGTTTTAACTCTGTGCGACTTTCCCTTTAGTCGATCATGATGGGAAGATCTCGATGCCTATGTTTTATGTTTTGGTTTAATTTCTCTGCAACGAGCGTGCGTGATTCAAAGATTTTACGTCTGCTTTTCGCTCGGATTTATTTTTTCCGTTTTTATTTATTTTATTTTTACGAGCTTTTCCGATGTTGGTGATCGCTGATAGTGGTATAGCATTGGTACCACTTAACACAGTTTTACGACAACCGCTGCAACGCGAAGATTTAATATATACTAGTACTAGTACTAGTACTAGTATTAATATAAACTCATGATGAATAGTAACAAGTACTGAGCAAACGGCAGTAGACTTTAAGCATATTACTCTAAATAATAATAATAATAATATATAATATAATAATAACATTTAAAGTATGTTCTTAGGAATAGTACTCAAAATACCCAATTTTTGCAAATTAATTACAAAATTGCCTGGCAATTAACAAGGCAAAATATGAGTAAGAGTAGAGATGTGGAAGTAGACATGGGATAAGAAATGTGGGGTCCACCACAACAAATAAAAGATATAAACAAATTGTACATTATTTTTATATTTTGACCACCAAAATTTGTTTGGCAGTCAGTTTTGATCTCTCATTTTTTTGTCTTTTACTTAAACTTTTCTTTCATATCCCTTTAAGTTTCAAAGTTGTCACTTTTGTCGTCGTTTTCTAAAAATCTTATATTAGTCGGCGTTTGCTTACTACTACTTTACACGGTTTTATGTCCTCCATGCATGCTTTCTCGGGTTTGTCTAAAAACCTTATATTAGCGGTTTTGGGTCTTTTGGTTAAGCTTTCTCGGTAAAAAATTGGGTTTCTCTATGTTTTACGCTTGCTCGCGGTATAAGTTCGTGTTTGTCTTTGCTTACGTTTTACGTCACATGGCACTATAAATTCACATTTTTGTTTTATGATTTTTTTTTTCCGGTTTTGATCGTCGTTTGCTTACAATTTAGCACGGTTTTAGGACCATCACACCCGCAACGCGGGGCGGGTTAACCACTAGTAAATCACAATTGACGTCAAGATTTGTTTGGTCTTATTGTAGATGTCCCTGATTTGACTAACAATTGGTTGATAAGTTCGTTAATTTGAAATGTTCATGGGTCGGCTCTAAAGGACCGACCTGTTTGGACCTGTATTGAACATTACCCGTTTTGACCCGTTACCCGCTCGACATATTTTTGCTTTCATTTAATGAAAACGTGGATATGTCATAGTTTTTTATATAAATAGTTAAAGTTATTTACGTTTTGAAAATGAGTATTTAAGTTTAAATAAAACTACTTGAGACAACCCACGTTGTCCCAAACAATTAAAAAATACGAATTTGCTGATACAAAGGTTTACATGAATATGCGAAATCGGGTCAACTGCCAATTGGGCTTGATGTTATGATTGATGAAAGAGTTCCTACATAAAGGTAAGATTTCTATTCAAATAAATTTGGGTTATTGTAGTCATAAGTAATTATTTAACTTTAATGCAAAAAATAAAAATTAATTTCCTTTATAGATTGAACTCTTTCTTGCCCATACATAACTATTATAATTATTATTATTAATTCTAACCCACTTGAATAATGTTCTTTACCATTTCGGCTTAGTTATTCTTTCGTTTCGAGTTAAATTTTTTTATAAATTAACACACATACTAGTTTTTAACTTTTTATATATACGATACACTTGACTAAAACTCCAAAAGATTATAAAGCCCATATAAAAAACAAAAATGTACCCAACAAAAGCATCAAAAATCAGAAGAAGCCCATATAAAAAACAAACCTGAGCCCAACAAAGACCAAAGTCATGGTGGTTTGTCAATTATCTTCCTTGAACTAATCTGACGTGTCGGTACATACCGGACACGTGTCTATCTCATTTCTTTATCTGTCCGTTCGTTCACAACACCTTCCAAACATAACCCCAATCTTAGCTAAACAAGCCCTTTTTTGCTTTTCACTCTTTCACTTTTACACACACATCGTCGGATTCCATCGGAAATGAGTCACGATTACTGGCTCCCTGGTGACTGGTCCGTTCATATCAGAGAGGTTGACGGTCGAAAAGTCAAGGTATTTCTTATTTTCACTTTTCGATCTCCAAATTAGGGCTTTTTTTGTACCTATTTTATTTGTACGGTTTTTGTGCTTTTTTCTGTTAGGTTTTTGGTTTTATTATGAATGTTTAGTGAAATGACAACATGCTTGTGAAATTGTGATTTGTGTTGAGTTAATTTTGCATCTCTAGGGTTTTCGGTTTCGATTTTTAACGATTTTTAACGAATTTTGGGTGATGCTGGTTGATTTTATGAAATTAATGGAAAAACATGTGTGTATGATTTGTGTATGTGAAAATGACAGTAATGTTATTGTGAGTTTTGATATTATCTGGTTTGTTTGTGGATGAGTTGATTAGGAACCTGAATTTAGGGTTTGTTTGTTTCGTTCTAGTAACACTTTCCTTTTTCGGCTAAGTAATGAGGATGATTGATATTTTGTTTGTTTGATGGTAATAGAAATGAACATATGTAGATAAGTTGTGAAATGTAGAAGTAATAAAATTTTAAAGCTACTTTTGGAAAAATAAATACTTGTAGGAAATATCTATGTGATGTTTGATTCAGTGTAGGTGAATATTTCTTATGAGATTTTTAGACGGATCTCTCATTTTTACTTTATGAAAGAGTTTATCTGAAGTCCCAGACCGAAGTGTAGCTGGTTATAGTTAAACAGGAGTCGGGATGTGTGGTTATGTCTTATGAACTCTTTAAATAATTCATTTCAACACTGAAACTAAAATATGCTGATTTTGACCTAGAAAATGGAAAGTTTATTCCGTAGGATTAGGATCAAATACAAAGGTTCCTAAAAATAAGAAGTGTACAAAGGCTCCTACAAATAAACCCACTACAAAAAAAAAAACCCTAACCCCCCCCCCCCCCCCCCCCCGGTTTAAAAAAGCGCGCTTTAAGCGAGCTTAAAGCGTGAGGCGCTGGGAATGTTGGCTTTTTTGCTCTGAGGCGTCACAACACGTGAAGCGTTTTGAGGCGAGCTTTAAGCGCGAAGCGACCTTGGTTTGAGGCGACGCTTCAGCCCAATCAAGTCACATTTGGGTCATTTATTTAGGCCCAATAGTCTTTAAATAGGGTTTAAACGAGGCCGCTACTTCTTTACCCTAAAAAAAGAACGTTAGCTATCTTTTAACATATTCAGCCGCTCCCTTCCTCTTCTCCTACGATTCTTCATACTTTCTCCAATAATCAGCATTCAAAGAGGTTTATTTCTCCTGCGATTCATCATTCTTTTAACGAGATCGGGTGTGCATGAGCGTGTTCATTTAACGAGATCATCTACTAGAGGAAGAGGCAATGGTGCTAGTACATCAAGATGAGCTTGAAGAAGATATTGGATTGAGTGATGTTGATGGAGATGAATACGTAGTACTTGATTATGATGATTATTGATTAAAGACTATTTTTATGTTTATGTTTTAACTATGTTTTTTTATGTGTTAAGTGTGTTTTTTAATCATGTTTTTGTGTTTATTATTGATTAACAAGTAGAATAGGTCATATTGATGTGTACAATATTTTTTTATTAATTTTTTTTAGTAGACTGCAATTTTACCCCCTGGGGTTTAGGCCAATTGGCACTCTGACCCCCTCTAACAAAAATAATTGCAATCCCCCCCCCCCCCCCCCCCCCCCCCCCACCCAACCAACGTTGTTGTTATGTCGCACATTTACCCCCTGGTGTCAAATAAGTTAACAGATCTGTTAACTGGAATGTGAAATGACTATGTTGCCCTTTCATATTACCCCCTATGGTTTGTTCTAATCTGTAATATTACCCCCCTGATGTAGACTAAATTGTCCTTTCTTATTACCCCCTATGGTTTGTTGTACTTTGCAATATTACCCCCCGGTGTTAAATAGTTCTTGCAAACCTTACCACCTCCACCACCATCAGCCGCCACCACCCACCTCCACCTCCATCGCCGCTACCCACCTCTTAATTTAGTTTCAAATTCTTTAATTTCTTGATTTATCTGTTGCAGAAGGTTTCAATTCATAATTGCTGAACTTCAATTACTTCCACATGGTGCCCTTTTTACATGCCTTGTTTTCAAAAAGAACTAAATTAATTGGACAATTTGCAGAGTGTAGAAATTCAACATAGTATCACAGCAAAGTATTGTCATTGATCTTCGATTTAAACAAAAAACATCACAATAAAAACTTCAGATAACAAACGAAGAACATAGTGGTAAAACTTACAATAACATCTTCCCTACGACGACGCCGTTCCTTAACATTATTACAAAAGCAGCTCAAGAATTCCTCATTTAAGAACACCAGTTTGTAACAGTTGCTTATTTTGACCATTTACCTAAAAAAATCAACTTCTTTTTGTCTCCCATGATCCTTCAGTAACCCTTTCTTTGTTTCTTATTAATTAGATGACATCGGTTTATGGGTTTTGAATCTTTGATCCAAACAAACAGAGCTCTAAGATTCATATATGAGAAAGATGACGAAACCCAATATTGATATGCGTGAGATAACAGAGTTCTTGAATCAGATGCTGGTGGAGAAACCACTTTTTCCATTGGTGATTCCTCTGTTATTTGTTTTATGGAGTATTGAGAAATGGGTTTTCAATCTTTCCAATTGGCCGCTAAATGCTGCTTTGATTTTTCACTGTCATCATCGATGACCACCTCCATCCATCGTTCATCATATTCAGTCACCGTTGTTCGTCGTCGTTCACCATAATCACCATCGCCTATCATCATCTCCGGTCGTCTTTTCCTCACACCTACAACCTGAATCACCTTCATCACCACCGTACACCTTCTCCGACAACCACCGACGACTGTAAAACCTTCACCATCTCCATACTGCTCATCGTTATGTCGCCGGAGAAGGACGAAGGAGAGCTTAATAGGTGGGGGGTAAGATTGCAGCAAGTGTGATATATTAGGGTGTTATGTTGAGTAAGATATAAAACTAGTGTGGAAAAGACGATTATACCCTTTGACCGTTAATAACTTATGTTGACTTTAAACAGAATTAGACAGCAGGGGGTAAAATTGCAATTATTTCGTTAGAGGGGGTCAGAGTGCCAATTGGCTTAAACCACAGGGGGTAAAATTGCAGTTTACTCTTTTTTTATTTTGAGCGCTTCGTATACGTGAAGCTTTCGCTTCGCGCTTGAAGCTTCGCTTAAAGCTTTTGGAACCAAAATGCTTCGGAGCGCCTCGGGCTTTTTTAAACCAAGCCCCCCCATCACCCACCCAATTTTTATTTATTATTTTTTTTGGTTGGGGGGTGGGTGGGTTAGGTTTTTGGGGGCGGGGGGCGTGGGGGTGTTAGGTTTTTGGGTGGGGGTGGGTGTTTAGGTTTTGGGTGGTGGTGTAGTGGGTTTAGGTTTTAGGTTCTTGGACACTTGTTATTCTATAAAGCCTTCTTACACTTCTTACATTTAGGAGCCTTTGTAGAATAACTTAACCCTTAATCTGTAAGGGAGGTGCGATTCCTCCTAATGTATAGTTTAAGCATAGTTTAGTTGTACGGAAGCACTTGAACACGTGTTGCAAGAGTATCAAACATGTAATTGTTCATTTATGTGATATCGATTTTTTATTAATCATATATGATATGCCTATTTTCTGTTGCAGTGTTATGTTGACCCTGATGGACACAAGTGCTATTCGAAGCCACAAGTGTTTGATTATCTTAAGAAGACCAACAAAAGCCTACCCGCAGATAAACCTGTAATTCCCACATTTTGTTAGCATTTTCTTTAATGTATTTTTCTTTATTTCTAGCACTCTTACATTCTGTTTTTTATTCAGCAAAATGCCGAAGGCCCAGCGATAGACTTATCTGCGGAGCCAACTGCTCCCCATACAGATGAAGGTCCTGAATCCACACCTGGAGGACCTCCTACAAAACTGACACCTAGATCTAACAGAAGGAAATCCATTTCCACGGTATTAAACAGTGGTCTTTCCCTATTCGTGATGTTGGTTAAATGCTTTTTCATTACGTATTTATATATATATGCATCTGTTACAGGATTTGTCTGAAGATTTTCTAGGCGGAGATGGTTCTTCCTCTGAGCCATCGTCACATAAGAGACATAGGGCCGATTGTAATTGGCTACCTGAAGGATGGACTGTGGAAGATAAGGTTCGGCAAGGTGGTAGCACTAGTGGAATAAAATATAAGGTAATTTTTAAACAGATTTTGCTAATATATGGAATTAGATTTAACTAGTCGGCAATTTACAGTGTTTTTTGTATTTTTTTTCTTTTTCATGATCAGAGGTTTTCTTTTTTCAACAGTTTTTTTATTGTTCTGGTTTTGTAGGTTTATATAGATCCTGTAAGTGGACAAAATTTTTTTTCCAAGCCACAGGTTCTGAATCATATTGCCAAAACAAACAGTAGTGCAGGTGTACAGGAAGCTGAGCCATCATCACATAAGAGACACAGGGGAGATTGTAATTGGCTACCTGAAGGATGGACTGTCGAAGATAAGGTTCGGCAAGGTGGTAGCAGTAGTGGAATAAAATATAAGGTAATTTTTAAACAGATTTTGCTAATATATGGAATTAGATCTAACTAGTCGGCAATTTACAGTGTTTTTTGTATTTTTTTCTTTTTCATGATCAGAGTTTTTTTTCAACAGTTTTTTTTTATTGTTCTGGTTTTGTAGGTTTATATAAATCCTGTAAGTGGACAGAAATTCTTTTCCAAGCCACAGGTTCTGAATCATATTGCCAAAACAAACAGTAGTGCAGGTGTACAGGAAGCTGTATTCGCTGAACCTATTAGTGCTATGCTAATATCATCTTGGGTATTCCTTTTGTCTTTAACGTGTTTTCTACAACGCAATTTTGATCCATTTACCGGGTAGTGTTTAATTTTTTATCTTAAATGGGTCAAATTAATAAAAAGGGTTCAATTGGGGATTATGAATACATGTTAATTCTCTTTACATTCATTTGGTTAACTGATTGGTTGCTGCTACTCATGTACCTCAACTCTAAAGCAAGAGAAGCCCACTACAGAACCTGATAACTCACAGATGTACGAAGCCACTGAAGCGGAGAAGAAAACCGAAGATAAAACAGAAATCTCCGCGGAGAAGAAAACCGAAGATAAAACAGAAATCTCCCGCTTGTCCTCTGACGATGAGGTTGGTTTCATGTGATTTAAGTATTATATATTGTATTTTTATTTGATCATTTTGAGTTTTGGAGCATTCTCTACTCTCTAGGTTGTCACAAGGACTCCTGCAGAAGAAGGATTACCTCCAGGAGGATCTTTCTCTACACCTGAGTCATTATCGATGGGATCCGAAATGACTAATGCATTTTCGGAGATAAACAAACGCCTTCAAGACATACACAAACTAGTGACTAAATGTATGGAAGAGAACCGGGAAGTGACCGAGATTATGCGGGATAGACAATGGGCTCATGACTTTGAATTCTACTCGAAACCGCACGACCACCTAACCGGAAAAGCGTTGAAGATGGCGTTGGCACAAAAGGAGCTAATCGAAAAAAAATATAACCTTTGAGTTTTTTATTGTATTTTATTGTAATGTTTTTTTTAGTGTAATGCTTTTAATTTAATGAAATGGTTTTTAATTTTATAAGTCCCTCTGTAATGCAGCGTCGTATCACGAGAAATCCCAATATAGCGCCGCAGAACACTGCTACGGGCTGTCACACCCAGATAAATCACTTACATCAGAGCTGGGTGTGATCCGAATGGTATCTTCATTGCACATCGGAAGTATATGAGCTAGTACTTCTAAACAGATAAACGTCTGCTAGGTACTCGAATCACATTGGGTTCTCCTATCCCAACTGTTCCATAGTTTTGAAAATGCAACCTGAGAAAGAAATATGCGAAAAATCAACATAAAGTTGGCAAGTTCATAGTTTGTTTTGAAAAAAAATCTAAAATAAATAAGCTTTTTTGATAACCAGTTAAAAGTTGTTGAGAAAACGTAACAAAACCTTTTTTCTCAGCGTTTCATATGAAAACTTTGTGTTTATAAAATTTGGTATGTAGGACAATCCAGTCCCTAAGTCTTCGTGCTTCGCACCAGCATAAGTGGGTCTAGCCCAAAAGAGTTTGTAAGCCGGACCAACCTGTTCCCTTACTTGTTTAAGTCGAAAACGTCACCAAAGTTTGTAAATTCATGTGCTGTGAGTTTGCATTAAATGAATCTTAAAGACATTTGAAAGTTTTGAGCATCGAAAGCTTATATGTAAACGTCTATGAATCTAATGATAATTAATGTGTACCTAGGACATTAACATGTGTGCCAGGAAGCACTCAACCCGGTAGACGATTTTATGTGCCGATTAACCTCGACTGTGACACAAAGGCACTCTAAGTGGTCTCACAAGGACCGGTGAGTGGGGCTCGCTCGTACCCGATAGATCTACCCCTTTTGTTCCTTGGTGCTTAAAAGGATTAATGGTGCCTAAGTTTGCGCCTATTCGCACGTGATCCGATAATTCGTTCCCTAACTTAACCATACCATATTTAACATGTATTTCAAAAGAAGGGGGGACATAAACCCTTTGGGTTGTCTCGTTGTTCGTATGCAGATCAACCCAGTCCCGTTGTTGTTACTAGGACAATCCCGTCACTAGTCATAAAAATCATGCACGTTTCGAAAATACGCGTATGTTTTTTAAAACCAGTATGTTTAGCATAAACCTTTCGTAAACCATTTGAGTTTGTTGGAATTCATTAGCAACATGGTTTAGAAATATGTGTTTTCGTTCATCGAAATGTTGTTTGCTTTTGCAAAACTTGCATGTCTTTCCACCCCCGAAAACATTTATAAAAATGTAAAACGGTAAAAAGTAGGGGTTATGAACTCACCTTGATGTCCTTGTGCAAAGCTAGCTTAATGTGATTCCGTAATGTCGTTCAAAGAACGTAAACTCGCTAGCATGCAACTGTGACATTCCTACCAAGGAATACATATAAGTTTCTTAACAAAACGACGTAGCTAACTACGTGTCCGAGCTTTACCAAATCGTCGACCATACGATTCAAAGAGGGTGTTATTATTTTAAATTGAAATAACCAAGCTATGGCCATTTGATCCCATTTATAATCGGGATAAACACTAAGTCTCGAGACCGACTTAGTTTTCGAGTGTTTTAGCATATATATATATATATATTTGTGTATATGATAAAACATACACATACGAAGTCGTGTTAGTCGTCGCGAATAGAAGTCGTAGATGAATAGTAGTATTAAATATAACGTTTTATAAGTCTTATAAAATTTTATATTCCGTTTTTTATAAAATTTATATCACAACGTAGATAAAAATAAGCATATCACAAAACCATATTCGTTTTTAATAAAACATTATATATCGAAAGCTATAAAAGAAAAACAAAAAATTGAATTTGTTAACGTCACATCATTTGGTGTAAATAGCAAAAAGTTAGGTGTAAATAGAATCACCCATTATTTTATAACTCGTAGTTTTACTAACTTTTTGCTACAATGCACTAACTAAACAGTATAACCCGGGTGCTTGTTTGGTTCTTGATGATGCCACATTAGGAAGTTGTCGAGCAGAACATCGAAGTTGGTACACCCAAGGTTGTCCAAGCAAGTTCGGGTTTTTTGCAGTATTACTTATGGCATTGTACATAATATCCTATGCACCCGGGATGGGAACCGTGCCTTGGATTGTGAACTCGGAGATATACCCATTAAGATACCGTGGGTTTGGTGGCGGGACCGCAGCGATTGCTAACTGGACGTCGAATCTAATTGTGAGTCAAACTTTCCTAACTCTGACCGAGACGTTAGGGACTGCTGGAACATTTCTTTTGTTTGCGAGTTTTTCAGTCTTAAGACTCATAGCTATATTCATTCTTGTACCCGAGACAAAAGGGTTGCAATTCGAAGAGGTAGAGAAGATGTTGGAAAAGGGCGATCGACTCAAGTTATATGGCAACTATAAGCGGGATACCACATAATCTTCTTCTTAGTTATACATTTTCGTAGAAAACCATCTTTTTAAGCTTGTTTATGGGACTTTAGTATTGTTTTTATCTTGTTCATTGTCTTTTATTATCATTACTATTACCATCATCACATTAATTGGGCTGCAAAATGTTTCCCATGTATCACTTTTAGACATTACCAATATCTAGTGGTTCTCCTTGACCCTATGGGAAGGATCATGAGGCTGGAGGGTGTGGGGGTCGTCCCCAGCCCGTCCAGGTCCGTCGCATCACCGGTCCCCATCCCCTCCCCCCACCGGCGTCATCCAAATCGTCGCACATGAGACGGTGAGGACGCTCCACAAAAGACAAACCTCCCTTCACACACACATATACATACAACTCATACATATATATATAGAGAGAGAGAGAGAGAGAAAGTATAATGTACTTCACGGCTTAACCTACATTAACGTACGCGACAAAATACATAATGTGCGTGATTACATTTTCGAGCATCTTAACGTGCGTGATTATACTCCCCATGCGTGATTATCACCTCCCATGCGTGATTATCACCAAATAACTGATCCCATGCGTGATTATATGTTCCATGCGTTATTATAGCCCTGATCTGATCTGACGGTTACCATTGTCGCGTACATGAAGTATGATAAGGGCTTTTGTATGTTAACCTTTCTCTCTCTATATATATATATATCTATACTTTCTATAAAAAGAGAAATCTGAGTGACATAAGAAAAGCTGATGTGTTAGCCAGAGAGGCTGTCCAACAATGCTTTTCTTATGTCATTATTGCATCATAAAGCCTAATATATAAAATCATTTAAAATTCTGTCTAAACCTCTACCAGGGTAAACATCTGCTCATTTATATGTGACTTTACTTTAATACCTAGAAGCAGTTGTTGTTATCCTCCGTAATGCTTTTAGATCAGCAGATGTTTAAGGCTAATTACCGGGAAATTCAAATTTAAAAATGCATGGGAATAAGTAATTAGTAATTAATGCATGTCACTCAGAAACTCCTGTCAATCATCCTTCTTATATAAGCCTTTTCTTCTCATTTCCCTCTTCATATTTCATCACGCTTTTATCTTCTATGATTTTGAAATTTGAAATTTAATCACAATCCGAATTCCGAATTAGAAGCATGTCAATATCAGTTGACAGTAACAATCTTAGTTTTGTTAATGATTTGAATCCTGGGAAAGATATGTGGAACATGAAAGCCAGAATTGTTCGAAAATGGAATCAGGGTTACAAGATGGATCTCATCTTCATTGATGAAAAGGTAATTTGTATCTCTGCTTTTCCGTTTTATTAGAGAATGTAGTGGTGTATGCTAAGAAAATATTTTCTTTAAATGTTCTTCAGGGTGCTAAGATTCAAGGAGGTATTAAGAGTCATCTGATACCTGTTTTTGATGGACAGCTTCAAGAAGATACTGTTATGATTCTGTCGAAATTTGGTGTTGGTGAGAAGAAAGATTTATATAAAGTAGTAGTGCAGCCTTATAAAATTAACTTTTATAGATGCACAATTGTTACTCCTGTGAGAGATTGGCAAGGCGTTGAGTATGGTTTCAACTTCAGAGCTTATGAAGATATTCTTCAAGGGGAGGCGTTAAACGCTTTGAGTGTTGGTAGTGTATATTTTTGTAATCATGTCTTGCTTGTATAATATTAGAGAGTTTTACTTATATTCTTGTATAATGTGATCATATAGATGTTGTTGGATTTGTGGTTTGTTGTGGAGATCTTGAAATCTTTGATCGACCTCCAAAGGAGACTAAGAAGATCAATTTCGATATTAAAGACTTGGAGTAAGTTGTTGTTTACATGTGCAGTCATGTACTGATCATTGTTTGTATTTAATGATGTTAATAAATAAGATGAAGAATGTTGGTATTTAATGTGGGATCATGGTAATGGTAATATATGAGATCTATAGTGTTTGTATCTAATGCTGAATCATGGTAATAAATGAGATCAACAGTTTATTCTTAGTGAATATGTTAGTTAATTTATGGCTCATTTGCTACTTTAATAAATGTCATAATTTTCCTTTGATTTTGTGTTTTTATTCATTCAATTTGGTTTTGATATTAGAGATTTGTAAAGAAATGGTCATAAATTAGTCTTTAGTATATCGTCATATGAATATTTTTTTCATGTAGGGGTAAGGTTTTGCGGTGTACTGTGTGGAATGATTATGCTATGCAGATTAAGGACTTCATTTCTAAAATCCCACCTCATGAGCATGTGATGGCTGTTATACAGCATGGAAAGTGTAAGGAATGGAAAGGTATTTTTGTTACTTTCTGCAAATCATAACTATACTGTTTATTTCTGGCAATATAAAGACAGGTATACATTAAATATCTATATACTTTTACATGTAGGTGAATATACTGTTCAAAGTGATAAGTTTGCAACACGGATTTTTCTGAATGAAGAAATTGATGAAGTTAATGATCTAAGGAGGAGGTAATTTGTCAATGTAATTTCTATTGTATATAGATGTTCAAGTCAAATACTTGGTTTCATGTTATTTGTATACTAATTCTAATCATTTGTGGTATTCAAAAGTCTTATACTGAAGTTTGGACAAGGGAGTGGTTCTACTTCTCAAACAATACTATCGTCTCAGAGTGTTTTTCCATTGCATAAAGAATTTGTAACTGATGGTGTGAAGAAACATATTGATGAGATTAGTGAGATAGAAAAGGTTTCACATATTTTTAATAAGTTTGGTTATTTGTTTAGTTTGTCACCTGCATGTTTGTCAAACTAGAGATTACAAGTTCATATATTGTTTTTACAGGAAATGTCTTGTGTTGTGTTGTGTTGTGTTGTGGTTGCGACAATTAAGATTGTGCAAGAAGAGTATGGTTGGTTTTATGCTGCCTGTCGTAAGTGTTTCAAGAAGGTGATGTGTAAAAGTGAATACTTGCAGAATGTTGAAAATGTTTCAGATGATATTGTTTGATTGCCTGCGACTTCTTTGGTTTGTCCCAAATGTCATAGTGAATGTACATCGATCACCATAAAGTAAGAAATGATGATTATTTAACGTTATATTTATATAAGTAACATTCTAAGACTAATATTTGAATATAGTTTTGCAGTTTACTTAGTCATTTGTGTATATTTCAGGTTCAAGGTGCAAGTCCGGGTGCAGGATGAGAGTGGTAGTGTTTCTTTTGTAATGTTTGATAGAGATGTTCAGAAGCTTCTTGGATTAGCGGCGAGTGACATAAGAGAGAGGCAGGTTAAGGCCAATGATACTGAATGTTTCCCTCATGAGATATTTCGATTGGTTGATAAGAAGGCTGCTTTTAAGATTGATGTTTCAGAGTTCAATCTTAAAAAAGACTATCATGTTTATACTGTGCAAAAAACATGTGATGATCTAGTAATAATTGCTGAGTTGGTTGGTGGAGATGGTAATGGTGATGAAAATACTGATGAGGTAGCATATAAAATTACTCTTTCAATCTATTTATTTTTCTTTTGAGTTTTAAAGACTGGATTATGCACTTTTTTATATGATATCATATACTATGATCCTTTAGGTTACTCAAGAGGTAGCTGACGTTAAAGATGTTAACCTTTCAGAATCTTCCCAGGTGTCTACTGAACGTACTTCAAGGGTGAGTATTTATTTTTAAAGTATGTTTAGTATGTTTAAAAAGAGTTCATTATTTTATTAAATGAGATCAATAGTTGTTTTGTGATCTGTTGCAAGGATGTTGTTTCTGTTACGGCCGACTCTTCAGCCGTTGAAGTTGAAAAGGATTCTAGATCAAGTCCCATGGAAAGCGGATGGCTCAAGATGCTGATGTTGTCAACGTTGGTGAGCTATCCACTAATGTGAGAAGAACCCGGAAGAAGCTGACTAAGGTTAACAATTAGATGCTTATGAAAAAACAATTCTTATGAGAGATAAGTAGAAACCACTTATGTAACACCCGTTCTTATAATTCTAGGTTTAACGTATATTTTACGAGAAACAATCAGGTAATTAAGATTACATAAACATCGGAAATACGGGTTTATTAAAAACTTTTACAATCATAAGTCATTCAACAAAACGTGAACGAATTCGTCGTTTAAAATTTTACAACGTAACCAAGTGCGGAAGCATGAGTCTTTATTGTGTTCGGTTCTTCGTTGAGCTTGAACGTCTTTCGGCATCCAAAATGTACCTACATTTCATAAACATGAAATGTTTTAGTCATATGGGGATTAAAATGTGTCTAAACAAATCCGGTAATGATAATGGAAGGAAAAAGAATCCCAACGTTAAACTCTTGATCTCAAAACATGGATTTCCAACTGGCCTCCACCGTAACTTACGGTGGCACCGTAAGTTACGGTGGCCTCTGGTGTGACATGCCCCTACCGTAAATCAGTAGGGGGCTGCCGTAAAGCCTTCAGCTCCACCGTAACTTACGGTGGTACCGTAAGTTACGGTGGTACCGTAAGTTACGGTGGCCCCTGCATTCCAGCTTTCCATTTTACCGTTTGTTGACACGAAAACTTTCGTATCTTTCAAACCGCTTATCCGTTTGACCCACCGTTTCTTCCTACATGATTGTAATTTGACCCTCCATCATATGGAGTCAAAATCCAACATCCGGATTAACAAAATTTAAGACTTTTAAGTCTTCGGCTTATTACCATTTTTACCAAATTTTTGACCCGTTTGCGATTTAACCAAACAAACATGTTTACTTGATCTATAAACTCATGAGAATCATAATATCAATATTTCCTATCAAATAAATCATAAATCATGGGTTTCTTAGTTAGTTAGAACCCGTTTATGTTCAAGTGCTTATTTTGACCCGTTAAGGGTATTTAAGCACTTTAAAGCTTAAAATCGCTTTCATTCATTTCTAGCGTTATATACAACATTCTTATCAAGTAATCTTCCACCACAACTATAATTGTGGTGGACTTAATGAGGTGATCTATATAATCCGAGTTTTTCTCGTCTGATTGCTAATTTACGACAAAGACTCATATAGAGTCATTTGACTGAAGGTTTACATCTTTCGCTTCTTACACTTATTCCAATTATTTATTTGATCATAAAACTCGTTTCAAAACTACCTTTAAAGCTTGTTTATTCGAATTAGCCAACAAGGGCGTTTTAGTCAATTTTAGTCATTCTTTTACGACGAAGGACTATTAGTGCGTGTTTGAACCCCAAAATCCGACCTTTTAACCATATTCTTGTTTAGAAACCAATATGTTTCTAAAACACCATAATCATAACTCAATTTATTCGCTTTACCTAAAAGATAACCGAATATCTTATTTTAACCTTGTCTAACTGTAATAAAACTCCAAACTCTACATGATGAGTTGTATTATTATACATACCTGGCTCGGATCAATATATTGACCCGTTTCAATATCTTTCCTTAGTGGCTGCTAAGTGATAGCGATGTAAGCATCTATGTGCTATTTACTTCCTAAAATCATGCATCTTGACAACCCATTAGTCGATATTGTCAAAGGGTGATAATTTCACCTTTTGACCCGTTTGGCCGAATTGACCGATTATATTAGCGAGATGATATTTATTACCACTTCGTATATATATGACTCGCTCCGATTTACACCGTGCGGTCGCTTACTTATAATTCCATTTCTTAACTCTTTTTGGCCTACTATGGCTTACGTCATAAATTATCTTTTTCGTAATACGACAAAAAGGATATTCTGAAATATATGACTAGTGTAAGATATACTTACCTTGCATCCGAATTACGTAAGGGCTAGAATGATGAATATGGTATGTAATGTCTACGGTTTTATATATCAA
Organism: Helianthus tuberosus; assembly: GCA_030545235.1. Lineage (NCBI taxonomy): Eukaryota > Viridiplantae > Streptophyta > Magnoliopsida > Asterales > Asteraceae > Helianthus > Helianthus tuberosus. The sequence continues at coordinate 19,006,724 of CM060363.1, read as the reverse complement.
GTAAGTTAACCTTTTGTTTGTTATCTAATATTGTTATTATACATTATATACATTTTTGGTGTTATTGATGGACTGGACAAGTAGTAGGGTTGTATATTATTGTTAGATTAATGAATGAAAATTTAATCAATTGGTTAGTGGGAAAACTGTTAGGGTCTGAGATACATTAACATCTGTTAGAGGCTAAGCACTGTTATAGCGTGCTAACATCTGTTAACCCCTAAGAACTGTTAAAGATCTGTTAAAGGCTAAGCACTGTTATAGCGTGCTTCAACAGACCTTATGAGCTGTTGATCATCATCTGTTAAAGATCTTATATTATAGATCTTCTGTTGAATTGTGCAATATCTATTGGTCCACAGCAGAACTTAGGTTCATCATACATTTGGCTTCATCAGCAGAGGTTCTCTTTAGCAGACCTTTGCTTCAGCAGTCTTTGTCTTAACAGACCTTTTGGTTCATCAGCAGAGTTTGTTTGGCTCATGAGCTGAGGTTGTTTGGTTTAACAGACTTTCTTTCAACAGTGGTTGTCTTCAACAAACGTTTTGGTTTGCAAAGTTTAGCGAAACAGATGTTGAGTTTGTCCCTTGGTAGGAGCAGATTTTTAAAACACTGTTATTTGTAATTACAAGTTGTATACTATTTTATTAATTTTGAGTCTTATATTTCTTTTTGTTGAGCGACCGGGAAATGTAATGGAAAATAGTAATGTTTAGATTCAAAATATAGTAATGTTTACTTGAAAAATATAAAAAGATAAAACCACAAAGTTTTGAAAGTATATAACTTTATATACTAACACTACATAACTTCATTCTTAAGTTAGTTTTCGAACAAGAAAGTTGTCCATCAAACATGCCAACTAAAACATAAATCATTAATTGCTGAAAAGATGTTCAAAGACTATGTCAACAAACTTCAAAGTGTATTTTATCTCCTATTACACTTTTTTCTTCGACTATCTCAAACCGCAACTTTTTCCCCACATATATTCTCGTTTCATCCATGATACGCTGCCAGTTTGTATACATCACTAGATGGTTATTGTCGTCAGGTCTTCTTGGATCTCTCCTAACAACCAGCTGTACCAAAAACTTCACATGACCAAATGACAGCACAACTCTACGGTAGTCATTTAGCTGGTGTTCTCGAATAAAGTTCCTCGGTATTGCCTGTAAAGGAAAATTCTTTTTTTAGTTATTCATTCAAAACAACATATACTTTAAGTAATAACAAATAGATCCAACATTATAAGTAAAATCAACCATATTAAAAGTAGATATGTAAATACCAAGCTGTGTGTCTCTATAACATGGTATTCAAACTGTTTTTTATAACGTGGACGCTTTTTGCGGTGTTGATGATTGCTACGGCTGCAGTGATGTTTAGTCTCCCCGTGAAGTCCAATCCCGTATTTGTTAAAAACCTTCACAGTGAAGTTAAAGTCGTCTTCAGGAGTACTTCCCATCCATTGAAACAACAGTTGGCAGCTTTCCTTAATGTCATTTTCAAAGCAAAAAGTTGTTCATCCTGGTCCCATAAAACCAGCAGCCAATCCCTTTTTGTTTTCAGGAGAGAAAACATAATACACATCAACTTTACTGCTCTGCTTTGGTCCATGTACTTTTGCAACCAAGTTATCAATTTTTAGTCTCCTCTCCGACAACAGCTTCAGCAAATTGTGTGGTAAATGCTATAATTTTCATACATTTCAAAAATGTCATATTAGATTTTATATAGGATACAAAATATAAATTAGAAGTTTTTCCAACAGCCCAAAAGATACACTGGCAATATATAAAAATTAGGTAGCAATTTTTAACCTGCTTGCAGTATGTTTCTTCTTCTTCAGCCTGTATCAAGCAACCATGAACATAATCTCTGTTCGAGCCATCGTTTCTAACCTCCAATCCCTCATTGTTCAAAACATTTATCTCAAATTTTACCTATGTTCTTATTTCTATAAGTTTCAACAAACCGAGTCCATTCTGGTCCGTTTATCCTCTTACTTTTATGACCGATGCTCTGTATTGCAATCTTATACTTAAATCCCGTATAATCAACCAACTTTATTACTTCACACTTTCTTGGTAATTGGTTACTCATTATCCTTGGAAGTACCTATGTATATAAAATACACAACATTTAATATATCTTTAATTTTATAAATACAGTTTTTAGCATACAATTGTGATTTAAGCTAATTTGTTCTAAGAATATAGCTTACCAATCCCTCATTTAGGTCTGTCAATTCAGAGACATTAATAATTATCATAAACTCCATCTGAAAGTAAAAAAATACAATAACAATCTCTCTCTTATAATAAATCAAGTGGGGAATGGCTGAGGTGTCAACACCACAAGCCTCCCCTTTACTCTCTTTCCTACATGGCATTACCAGCCTTCTCCAAGTCCACTTGTCATTTTGCTGTTTTTTTTATTTTTTTTTATAAACCTAAAGCTTTTGGGCGGCCAAACGAATTTTTGGGCGGCAGATCTCTGCATTCAATTTTTGAATTCCTTTGCTCATTCCAAGACACCCATTACCCTATTTTCTCACTATCAACTTTAGTTTCGTTCACTATTCTCTCATCTTCATCTTCTGCCAGAGAAACCCTAAAATTATTGATGGCAAAATTAGTCAGATCTTGAAGGATTTTCGACCTGAAATCCCATCATTCTTTGGAAACTGAAGCACCGATGGCATCATAACATCAAAGTTGTTGATTTGAAGGCAATCACCCTCTCTCTGGCTCATGAAAATAAGGTATGTCAGTCAATTATTGTAAGGTATTTTGGCCAAATTCTTCCCGTTAACTCGATATTTGTTTTGTATAAGTAGTTGGGTGTTTCTCCATCAAACCCTATGCCAATTTCCGCTCAAACTATTCAGGGTTAAAAACCTATTCTGGGTATTGAATCAAAATCCTTTCTCTCTCTTCAAATAAAAAACCCTAAAATGTAATTCTCTTACACCGTACGATTTTTAACAGTTGCAGTGAACAACACGACACTCATTTTCTCAACTTTCAATCGTTTCATCATCTCTGATTCGGTAACAGTTGCAGGTTTAGTTCATTCGTTGTTTGTTAATGGCTACCGGAGATGACTCATCGTCGTCTGGATTGAATCTCGAAGGAGTTGATGATGTTGAAGACTTAATTTGGGTGAGTGTTTCCGTTTGTTGTGTTTTAGGTTATTGAAATCTGTTTATGATATTTTGTTAATTTGACTCTGGATGTTTTAAGTTTGGTGTATGGATAACTTGTAATTAGGTTAATTATGATTAATTGTAGTGTAAAATGTTATAAGGATCATTAATTTTGGCATATGATGAATATAAAATAGGTTTTGGAATATTGAAAATTGTTCATGAGGTTTTGTTAATTTGACAAAGCTGAACAACTGATAATTAGGTTTATTGATAAATTTAAAGTGGAGTTTGAGAGTTTGAAGTTATGGCTGTGGAATTTTGATATTCTTCACGATATTTTGTTAATTTGAGAAGGTTGATTTTGACGTTTTAAACCTTTCCTCAGATGGAAAGGCAGGTAGAGGAGAAGGGCCGACAGAGCCCTAGAGGCAGGTTTTGTATATCTCTTTTGAATAGCGAATTCTACAAACATGGGTTGCATAAGGCGATAACATGTTTAATTAGTAACAACTGAAAATAGCATGCACTTACTTTGTTTCTTTGTTGTTTTTGGGTTAAAAGGTTTTTTTTGGTCAATAACAGTTTGATGGTAACATGTTTAATTAGCAACAACTGAACGTAGGTACCTAAAGTTGTAAAAAGATTCTTTCTTAATTGGATTAACTGAATTCACCGCACTCGGTTGGTGTAAATTTTTTTATATTCTTGCTATTTAGTTTGTATTCTTTAACTAACCAATTTAAAATTTACATTTTTAAGGTATTTGAAGCATTTGGGCTATGAAGTAAAATACGTGCGGAACTTCACTGACGCAGATGACAAGGTAAGATGATGATCAAAGCTTACGCTGTCTCTGATACTCTTCAATTATTTTGAATGAATTCTCCTCACCCTTATGTTTTGTTTCCATTATTGATCTTTGCTTATGGTTCTTATTTTTCAACACTTTTCTGTTCATATATACAATGATAAAAAAAGGGCAAACCTAATGCACTTGGATCCCGCTTGCGCGGGGTCTAACGGGGTAATCAGGCCAACTTGGGCCTGATGTACGCATCCGTACCCTGCATTTCTGCAAGAGGATGTTTACACGACTCGAAAGCGTGACCTCCAGGTTATAAAGCAACAACTTTACCATTGCTTTAGGGCTCACCCCTCCAATCACCAATGGATTTAAAATATATATCCGATTGAGAAATCTAAGCAGCTTATCCATACCCATTAAAGCATGCTGAGATGGAAATGAAATATTGAAATGCAAGAATTTTAGCATGCTTTTATAGGTATAGGTATGTCAATTATATATAGTTTTAATTTCATTGGTGATCAGTAGGTTATTTATTTTAAAAGTTAATACAAAGAGTAATCATATATGTAACAAGTTGGATATAATTAGCAAGGAATGATTTAGTTATATAATTGACAACTAGAGCGTATTCACAATTGTTGCTGACATCTAATATAACTGTTAGCAGCTTGGCATAGACATGATTGCATTTATCTTTTACCATTTTTTTTTCTTTTTGTCCTGTTTATCACAATTCACACCCTCTTGCTTACATCCTTGCATCTCTTGCATACATATCATTTATCAAGTATTTGTATTTATCTTCAGCAGATGTATGTATCTCGTATCCATATACAGAGTCCAATATTCTCTACTTTCAGTACGTAATCCAACAGGAAGTCATATTATATTGTCGTGGTTCTGAAAGTTCCAGGTTGACTTACTTTACTTATAATATGATTTTAAGTTATTTGGTTGCAGATTATTAAAAAACCCAATGAGGTTGGGGAAGACCCATTAAAGCTAAGTGGTCGGTTTTGCGAAGAATTTCTGACGGGTGTGGTTGATCTCCAGTGCTTGCCTCCTAATGAACAACCGCGAGTTTCAGATCATAGATCATATGGATCAAATAAGGGATATGATTCAAAAGGTGTCACGTTTTCTAGAATTAAAAAAAGATGGATATTACATAATTCACATGTTCACACGTATTTTACATTTTCCATGTGCATCTCTTTTAACTCCGGTGGATAATTTAGAATACTTGCAATCCTTATGTGAAAACTGAATTTTATTTTTCATGAATTTTTTTTACTTATACTTGTATCTTTAGACAAAGCAAGGAATTGGTTTGTTTATTTTGAAAGCTATTGCATCACTACGTAACCTTAAATTCAACATTAACATTTTCATACTCAGTGCAAGTAATGCGTTTTGTAGGGAAAATGATATCTTTGTCTGAACTGATTAGGATAAATAACAATAGCTATAATAATATCACTAATCACTTCGTATTTGTAGCTCGAGGAACTGTTATCTTGGAATATTTATCGGGAGCTGAGACATATGTGTTTTTTGGCGTATACCACAATGGCTCGAGACAAGGGTCAGTCACAAGGTTTACTATCTCTCTCTTTTTCACTCGGTCCCTACTAATTTGATGAAAAATTCTAGGCATCAGCTATGATGTCATCATTGCTAATCATAGCTTCTCAAACGGCTGTATATTGGTGAAGAAATTAGCACAAGACTACCCAAATGTGATGTTGCCTTTAGGTTGGCAAACAGAAGGTTATACCCTGTCCACAGGTACTATTCATCATCCTTTATTGTAAACCTATACACTTTTTGTTGCACTTAAATATGATTACCATTGAAAATAACCATTATTATATTAATCGATTTTTTTAAATACAGGGTCCATACGACTGTGGTGCTGTAGTCCTGTAGGAGACACGTCTTTCAGTTCAGAAGAGACATATATGATGCACTTTGCTAGAATCAACATTAGTGGAACCAACATTACTCTGAAGCAACCGTTGATGCAATTCTTTTCTGGTTTGTTTTCATCTTTATTTGTTTGTAAGAGGTGCATGATACGCGGATTAATGGATTGGGTACTCAGTTGAAACGATTCATTTTTAAAATATGAGCCAAAACTGGTGATTTTTGCAATCACTTATTTTTCTCTTGATTTTTAGCGGGGGTCTTCTGGCAATCACTTATGCTTGAATTTTGTTATAAAAAGTGTTAGGTGCTCTGAGGCAATAGCGCCCCTGGGCCGAAAAGTAGACTACTTTTTAGTCGTGTTTTATAAAAATTATTTATATTATAATCAGTATTACAAAAACTATATTGTTTCTGTTTGCATGCATCTATAAGGTCTAAACCCCTTGCAAAGTCTAAGAAACCGGTACTTCTTTAGATTAGATTGTAGGTGATAAGTGATAACATGACCTGCCCCACAATTTCTTTTGTTTATTGAGTAAAGGCCCTAATGGATTGATTCAAAATTTGACCCATATTACTTTTGATGGATATGGATTAGGCCATTTTTGCTCATACACAGGCTGCTTCTTATCCAACCTTTGGGTTGCTTATGCTTTTGTAGCAGGTCAACTTTCATCTTGCTGGCTCTTTTGTTCATCAGTTTTGGGCAGTTAATCCAACTTTCATTGAATTCAGTTTGTAAGCTGGAATACTTACTATTAAACAAAATACCTTATTTTAACTTTTTTTAATGATATTTTAAGTTATTCTTTATAATGTGCAAATTGATATGAAATGCTCGGACGCTTAGTAGCGATTTGGGTCTTTAGTAAACGCGTCCCAAGAAAGTATACGGTTGAGAACAATTGAAGCTTAGAGGGATCAGAAGAAGTAGACTTCCAGGCCTGAACAATTGAAGCTAATAGTTTCTGTTAGTTACTAATTAAAAATGGTTAATTTGTAAACAGGATTGGTGGATCAGACATGGATATTAGAAGCAAAGCAAGGGTAATTAGATTTGTTACTTATGATTTATTTATGTATTTAATCTATGATTTGAACTCAGTTTATTTAATTTTTGTTTTGTTTGTTTGTGGGTTTTAGACACTTGCTGGTCCGGTGGATGATCCGAAGAAGCTACCAAAATGGAACTATGATGGGTCCATCACAGGGCAAGCCCTCGGGAAGACAGTGAAGTTATTTTATAGTGAGTACAATCATCCCCTGTAGTTTAACTTGTAATTAGTCACTAAAAGTTTTCAAATTTATTTTGGTGTTTCGGCCTAATATTGTGATGATTTGATGTATTTAACAGCCCTCAAGCCATTTTCAAGGACCCGTTTAGGAGGGGCAACAACATATTGGCACATTTTCAGGAATTTCTATATACATAAATTAGTATACTGTAAAATGTAAAACGGGTGGGTAACAGGTTATACCGGGTTCAGGTCAGAAGAGTTTTGGCCAAACTGGGTATGGGTCCAAGTCAGAATAGATTCTAACCAAATTGACTAATGCATAAATTATACATGGTCGGGTCGGGCGGGGTAACGGGTCATACCGAGTTCAAGTCAGAATGCGTTCTGGGAAAACTAGGTACGGGTCAGGGTAAGGGATCTGACCAAACTGGGTAAAGGGTCAAAACTGATCATTTCGAAAAAATCAAGATAAACAAAGTTGATTTTGACTTTGCTTGTATATTGTTTTGTTAATTTGACTCTGGATGTCAACTACAAAGTTGATTTTGACTTTTGTTTCTGAACAACTTGTAATTATGTTAATTGATTGGAAGTGAAGCTTGAGAGTTTGCAGTTATGAGATTAATATAAGAGTGCGTTGTTGGAAAAATGCAGGGGAATCAAGGAGATTTGGAATCAATGTCATTAGAAAGGTTTAGTCATCTTTATGATTTAATGGATATGGGCAACAAAGCATTCAGAGAGAATCAGGTCATTTTTATCTTTTATTATGGAGTGAAATGGGTTTGGGCACTTTTGTGGTCATTTTATAAAGGGGTTTTTACATATTTCCCCTTCTTAAGTGCCCTTATTACATATTTACCCAACTCACAAAATCAATTACATATTTCCCCTTTTCTTTTAAAATTACCTAGTTACCCTTGCCCTATTTCTAATAGATTCAAGATATGTGCTTCCCTTCCCACGACCATGCAACAACCAACGCCCTCTGCCCTGCTTCCCCTTCCCCACGACAATCGCGACAGCCCTCTGCTGCTTCCCCATCGTTGAACCCTACGCCAAACCCTACACAGCGCCAAACCAACTAGGACTCCAAACCCTACGCAGTTTCTGTTTAGTTTTGTTTATTCAACTTCTATTTTACATATTAAAAGTACCAATCGACCGTATGTAGTTTCTGTTTGATTCAACTTCTTCATAGATTGGTTATGTGGTTATTATTTGTTGGCCTTAATCTTTTAGGCGGTAACAGGAATGTTATGGCGCGTGAATTGAAGAAGATTGTTTGTGTTGCTTGTTTGCATTTAAAGAAACGGTGACGAGGTTCTAGACATTGATGGCTTGTGAATTGAAGAAGATTGTAACTTAGTACTCTTAAAGTTTTTTTTTTCTCTGTTAGTTTGTCGTCTAGGGTCATGTTTTGATGATGACATACATTGCTGTTCGAATGCTAAGCTGATTGGTTTATTGGGATTTAGATAATCGAATGAATGTTGTTTTAATGTAGCTTGGATTTGAAGGAAAAGATGATTCGAGTTTCACAAAAGTTGGGTGTTAGGTGCACGAGAATTCAACTGTTGTAATTATAATAGATTTTCAGTTTTGTTTATTTGTTTACACACCTGCTAATTAGGATGCGGTTATGTATGTTTTAAGTTTGTAATTCAATAATATAAATTTTCATTTAATAATTTCATTAAGGGTAAAATAGTAATTCGTTAATAGAAATTTTAATAAAATGGGGAAATATGTAATATATATGTTTTAGGAAGGGGAAATACGTAATATATATGTTTTAGGAAGGGGAAATATGTAATTGATTTTATGGGTTGGGTAAATATGTAATAAGGGCACTTAGGAAGGGGAAATATGTAAAAATCCATTTTATAAATAACTAATGTGGTAGTTATGATTATAAAAACAATGTACTATATCTATTTGCTTTTAATCCGGGAACACGGTCGATGATAGGTTTGTTTCTTCTCTCTCTTCTCCCAAGTCGTTTTTTTGCTCGATCTTGCCTCATATCTATTTTCTTGTGTTGTAGGTACTTGACACCCTTGCGATTTTTAAATGGCAATAACTTTTTCGTATGTTAATTTTTTTTGAATTACACCATAAAAACGAGAATTTCATTCTCTTTAGTTGAGTTTGGTATTGCTATAGTTTTTTTTTTAAATTAGCATGTTATGTGTGATTACCAGTGCTTAGGTGCATGTGAGCTGAGCGGCTCGCAAGCTGCTCGAGATCGGCTCGATAAAAAGCTCTAAACAAGGCAAGCCTTATGGTGCTCGAGCCGAGCTTGAGCCTTAAATCCATATACTCGGATCCCGTGTCAAAACCATTCAATCTTTTGTACAATTTTTTTTCGTAATGTTTGTTAAACATGAATGGTTATCCACTTATAAGAAATCATATAAAAAAAATCTTTTGCAAATATACTTTTTTTTAAAACAACCCATAACCCGTGAAGCTCACGGGTATATAACCTAGTTAAATACTAAAACATAAAATCAATTGTATCTGAAAAGCATTCTATTTAAGGTATAAAAAAATATCCAACACTCTGTAGGACCAAACTTATATGTTGTGTACTTCAATATGGCCCCTACAACCAACAATATGAATCTAACACCGTGTAAGATCAAATTTATATTCTTGTATAATAAAAAAGTATTATATGACATTAAAGTTTTCAAATATCCATATTTGTGTCAACTTCAAACTTCAGTTTTTTTCAGCAGCCAAGGCTATCTTCACTTACAAATCAGATATATGAGTACTATAAACTGATTACAAAATATTTTATCAAAATTAATATTGATAGAATAAATTTATCAACACTACATGGCAGTTCATACAATAATTCTAAAACCATTCGTAAAATATACAAGCAAATATTTATGAAACAATAATATTTCAGATTCTTATTTAGATGGAATGAATCAAAATGTAACTAAATAAGTTGATATAAATCTTATTATAAAATAAAGAAAACAAGTTCATATAAGTTTATCTATTTTAACATTAGTAGATTATGATTTTGATGTTTATATAATTTGAAATGAGGAAACTGAAAGGAACATGTCAAAGCATACCTGTAAAATACACAAGAGAACAAAAAAAAAGCCTGATCTAAAACTTTAAACTTCTGATCGTCAAGTCTGAAGAAGAAGAAACTGTAGATTTTTTTTCGCCAGGGAAGAAGAGGTAAGATTGTATTGGGATTGTTGAAAGTAAGATACTTATCTATTAACTTGTAATTGTTTATTTATTTAACTTATAATAATCTTTATATCGGGATTTAAAAACTATTTTTAATTATATAAATATATGAATTAATAGATAAGTTTTTCTTATTTAACATTAAATTTATATTCAAGCAGTGGTTGCTGCCGTGCAAAAATTTCATTATTTTAAAGAAAAAGGGGGTAAAGTATAAATTTTACAAAACTTAATTTCAACCAACCAGTGTAAATTTTACATCTGTATTAACTCCATTTAATATACTTTTCATCTCCATTATTGAATATAAGCTCCAGAAAACATATTCGGAAGTTTTCTCAAATAACTTTCTTATCAAAATCGGAAAAGTTCTATTGCATAATATAGATTACACGCTATAAAACCAAGTATTGTTTCCTTGAATTTATTGTTTGTGTTATAAATGTTAGATTAATCATTATTTGATGTTATGAGTATGTATTTGTCACTGACGGCATTTCATATTCTTTGTTGAAGCAAATAATAGTTGTTGTAATCCGGTGTATTTTTATCGATTAAGTACTGCATTAACTTAAATGAAGTTACTGATAGCATTCTCTGTCACAATTTGTGCATGCATCTTCGTGATGTTGTCTTCTACATTACGATTGATAAATCAACCATATAATTTTTGGTTGATGCTCATTTGCTTAACTGTTGTGAGAGATGATGATTTTCATTTTGTACTTTGTTTTTATAATACCTTAAGTGTGTGATTATACAAATAGTTCGGTTAATATTTGGTACTTCTGTTTTTAAGTGCTGATTTAGTTTAAGGAATGTTAGTGATGTCTATTTTATAATGTTGTTTGCCTATGACTTTTGTTGGATGTTGTTCATCTTTATAACTTGTAAGTTTAAATTGTTTATTGCAGATATGAATCTATCAAATCAAACACCATCCTTTTTAAAATTCCTTAATGAAGATGATTTTATATTTTTGGTATGTTTTTTAACTTTCTTGCTACTATTAGGATTCTACATTAATTTTTGATGTAAGATGTTTGTTAACTACTGTTGCAGAATATACCACTTGATTTTGAGACTCTGTTGTGGGGCAAGGAGGTCCCGTACGGTCGAATTATAGAGTTACTTGATGGTGAAAAATCATGGTTAGTACGAGTAAGGAAGAGAGATGATCATTGTATATTTACGGATGGATGGACAAAGTTTGTTAGAGATTATTGTTTGAAAACCAAAGATGCTGTATTGGTAAAAGCTATTGGAAGTTTGTCATTCGTTGTCTCATGTTTTAAAGAAAATGTCTACGAGAACTCTTACATTTCAGCAAATATTAGACCTGAACTTGGCATGACTGTAAGTAACGATGTATTATTTTGTTACTTATTGTAAACATTTTTTGCTAGCTCAACAACTTGCTAACATTTGTTTGCCCTTTTAAATGTCTGTTTCCTTGTAATCTTAACATCTGTTGACTAACCTTTTTAACTTTTGTTGACTAAGTCTTTTAACCTCGGTTGACTAACATCTGATATTTAAGATCTGTCCACGTTGCAACCTCTGCTGGACATAATGGATGACAGTTGTTACGAAACCTCTGTTGGATAGCAACAGAGGTATGTAATAGTTGATAGCCAAACAGTGGTTAGGTTGTGTGTAACTACTGTTGACTAACCCTGTTGAGTAATTCTTATTTTAACTTTTGTTGACTAACCCGTCGTAACTTCTGTTGCTCATTAATTCATATCAAATTTGTAAGTCTGCACTAATTATTCCTTTGCTTCTTCTATAGCTAATTGCTGACAAATTTTGAAAACAATTCTATGGTAAAAATTACGAGTATATGATGGCAGCTATATATGTTGGCGAAAGGTTTTGGAATGTGATGATGAAAGGATGGACTGATGGATGCGGATTTACTGATGGATGGTTAAAATTGATTAAAGAAGTTCCGATAGCAGTTGAATCTTGGTTGGTTTTCACCATGATTGCATCTAAAACGTTTGAGCTTTCCGTTTTCCATTCCGAGACTGGAACTGAGGTTTCCTTTAAGAAAGCTGATGTTGTTGTTTTGGATGATTAAGTTTATGGAGATGATGGGTTTGATTTATTGGTTGCGGTATAAAATTTTGATGATAAAATACAGTGTTTGATAACATGATGGTGATAAGTAAATTTTATTATATTATGCTAATAACTTTTGAAATCTCATTTTGTAGGCTAAACACAAACAGGTTTTGGATTCCGGGGAAGTTGCTTTAGGTGATGAGGATACTGGAGCTTCGGTTGGTAATTCTAAGCAGTTTACGAGTTTTGAGGATATTTTTAATGTATATATACACATGTAATATTTATATATTATTATGATTTAAAATACGGTTTCTTATATATGATCGTTCTTATAAATATAGTTTGCTGACGATGGGCTATTTGATTCAAAGATTACGCGTCTGGTTGATGAGTCAGATGTTAAAAATGTTGTAAATTTATAATTTCCTACGCATATATTTTATTGTATAATAAGTATAAGAAGGTTTTTCTAAATTTTGTTGTAGCCTGAAGATCATTCTGTAAAAATAGCTGATGATGTTAACGATCCTCAACTACAGTCTAAGGATTTTCCCGTTCGTGAAATTTCTGCCTCTTCAAGTGTTGTATCTAATGTAAGCGTTTATTAGTTTTATACTGTCTATTTTATTATTGTCTCAATATATTGATATTCTTCTGTATGATTGAGTCTTAAACTTCAAAGCCGAGTTGAGAAGATAGTTTGTGTTGATAAAGAAAGTTATAAAATTTCAAGAATTTAGAGTTGTTATATTCTAAATTAATTTACTTAGGTTGAAAAGATGCACAAACTTCGTGGCAAGACAATTGTAGAGGATAACCAAGCTGTTGATAGATCGTGTAAAGTTCAAAAGGTTCATTTAGTATCATCCACTTCAGAATCAGTCTTACACTTCACCACACATGCTGAAGACAGGCTTGTAAGCTTTTGTAGTCGTTGCTTTGTTTCGTTATTTCAACAATTTCAGTTATATATCAATATTTTATATAATTCACTATTCAATTTTCTGTTTTTTAGCATCTGCCATCAGATGTATCTTCTGCGTTGGATCTGCATACTGATAATCATAAGCCTATCAAGATTCAGAATCTCAAATGTGACGTCCAGGAACTGTTTACAACATCTCAAAAAACCAATACTGGATTCAACTATGCTATTGTTGGATGGTCTTCTTATCTGAGATCTTGCAATATTGCTTTTGGTGATGAACTTTCGTTAGAGTTTCACAAGTCTACTCAATTGCTGAAGTTAAAAAAAGTTGTGCATTTCATGACAAAGATAAAGTCCTCTTAGTTTCATGTCATGATTGTTTGTGGTTGTACATTCGGTTCGTCGGTGGTACTAATTTTGCTTCTTAGACATGTTCTATATGTAGTTATGTCTATAAACAAGTTTCATTGTCAATGGGTGGGTGCTCATTTTTTTTGTGGATATGACAATGGAAATACTCATATGTATCTTATATATTAACTGATGATGCATGTTTATAGTTGTAATTTAGATATTATAGATAACACGTTTTGGTACAATATCTATACATGTATCTATATGTTCTATCAATATGTGTTATGAATGATTTTCTAAGAAACAACCCGTGTTTGCACACGGGTCTTACCGCTAGTACTATATAATAAAAGAAACCATTTGAGGGACACTTGTCATCATATTAGGCCATGTTTTATGGATAATTATTGTTTTAGTTTAATCTTTTATAATTAATTATAGATAACCCTCATACTAAATATTATTTAGTTTAATATCTTATAGATTATTATTATTTAGTTTAATCCCTTCTAATTAATTATAGATAACTCTCCTACTAAATATTATTAATTTAAGATATTTTTAAATAACCAAATTATTTATCACCAAAACCAAACTTTGTATTAATATATTATTTATTTTTATTTTCATTATTAAAAATGTTATTTATTACACAATTTTAACAAATTGTATAGAACTTTCAATATTACTTTATATATAAAATTAAATTTATTATGGGTTTTTTAAATATAATTTATATTTTATCACTCAAATGGCTGTTTATTTGCTTCTTCAATAACATGTTTGACCACTGTATCTTCTTTTCAATAATCATCTCCGCAATCACCATATCTATCGCGTACCGAGTATATCCATTAATTTTTTAAATAGAGTTTTCTTTATTTGGTATATAAAATCATATTTATTCAAGCCGTGTAATACACGAGGGTTTTTAAAGATATAACTTTTTTATTATTTGGTAAACAATATTACATTTATTCAACTCGTGTAATACACGTGGTTTTAAAGATATTATTTTTTTATTATTTGGTATATAAAACTACAATTATTCAACCCGTACAATATGGTTCTTATAAATATAACTTTTTATTACTTAATATTTAAAAATATTAGTTATTCAACCCGTGCAATAAAGGAGGTTTTTAAGGATATATTGTTTTATTATTTAGTATATAAAATTCATTTATTTAACCCGTGTAATACACGGGGTTATAACCTTATATATATATATATGTATGTATATATATATATTGTTGGCGGTAATTCCCGACTCATCATAAGTCGGTGATGGGAAAAGGGTGACAAAGGAGTTCAAGTCACAAGTCGGTGAACTTGAGGGATCAATGTTGACAAGTTGGTCATAATTGGTTAAGTTTCCTAATTACATTATAATTATATTTGGTAATGTCTTGGTCACCAAGTTAAGGTTATTTGGTAATGTCTTAGTCACCAAGTTAGGGGTAGCCTATATAAACCAAGGTAGGGTTAGACATTATTAAGAGTCAAGAGAAGATAAACCGAGTTATGGTTTATGAGTTATTGTAATCAAGTTTTTTGAGTTATATTTTCTTGGTTATAATAAAAGTTCTTGGAGAGTTATTCCATTCGTTCTTATTCTTATTCTTTTTATTCTTTTATATATATATATAGTGGAGAGTTCAAATGAGAAGAAATTACAAATTAAGAATAAAAAGAATAAAGGATACAAAGGTAATTCGAGCAGATCACTTAATGAGTCTATTATTTATTTTTGCTATTCAAATTAATAAACTCTAATCATTTAATGAGTCTATCTTATAAAATAGTTGTGCACCTTACACAATAAAAACAATCATGCATATGATCTTACATATTCAACGTCTCCTATACTATTAAAATAATGTTTTGGTGTAGGGTACAAAATGTGTAGGACTCCAAAACTTTTAAATAATTTTGCGACTCATAATAAAATATATGTAGGACACAACACTTTTAAATAATTTTGTCACTTCTAATAAAATTAGTGTTGGATCCAACACATTAATGGTGGTGAAGGAGAAAATTATGGTGACATTAATGTGACTTGAGTAACTCTTTAAAACATTTATTAGTATTCTATATCAAATTGTTTATATTACCCTTAGTAATTAAAGCATTAATTAAAAGTGGATAAAAATGATATCTTAATTCCCAGCCATTGATCAAAAAAATATAGGGTCTAGATTTATTTATTTTTCTTCTTTCAAGAAGATTTTTCTCAAATAAACCTCCCCCATATATATACATATTAGACTCATCCCCCATTTCCTAAGTTTCATCCCCTTTGCCCCATCCTCACACCCATCCTACGTGACGCTTACGTGGAGGGTCATCCTTCAAGGGTGAGCCTCTGCCATACCGTATATGGTAATATAAATAGTAAATATTGTTTCCATGAAAAGTTAATGATATTATATAAATTTTCAATGATAACACTTATAATAATCATTGCTACGCTTCATGATTCAATCACTTTAGTTGATTGGAATAAGTTAAAGTGAAATATGGATTGTATATTTCGATTTATATCTCTTTGATGAAAAGGTAACATTTGTTTTCATGCTAAACTAGTATTAAGTACCCCGCGTTGCGGCGGGGGCGAGCACTAATGCCACACTACTGTCAGCGACCACTGACACTGAAGTTGCGGTGTTAATGCGAAGAAATTAAACCGAAACGTAAAATATAGAATAAAATAACTAACTTAATCTAGGACTCGCGCGTTACGATGAACCCGTGTCTAGTTTTTCTCGTTTGACAGGTTCATCATAATCTATATCTATATATAATATATATCATTACCACTATACAAACCATAATGCATACATTACAACAACCATTGCATCAATATGTTGCAAATTATATTTATACAAGATTTTGGCTAAATTAATTAGATTATTATAAATAATAATAATTTACAAATAAAACAACACAACTTTGAATGGATCAAACCGATTGAATATGGTAAGATAATGAAACTATTATTTGATTAGAGTACAACCACTTAAGCACAACTTACAACCTATATTTGATTAAGGTACAACCATTTAAGTACAACTTACAACCAAAGATACACACAAATGTTTCAAATTAATAGTATATAAATGGCATAAGACTAAGAACCCATTGTATATATCATCCCATCTAAATATCATTGTACAACTTTCAAAGCAAACAATACAACAACTAATGCCCAAGATTGTTAAAAATTGATAGTATATAAATTAGTGGATGGTGGTTTTATAAAGTAATTCAACAAAATAAAGTTATAAGTTTGAGCAAAACTAAATCAAATCAAATTGATTGTATTTTTTCTATAAAAATCTAAAAAAACTAATTTTAAATATACTTAAGCCCATATAAATATTTTGAAATCATAATCCGAAACGGATCTAAAAAAATATCTAAAACCGTCATACCGGATTTTTGAAACCAATACAATACGATAAGATCCGCCAGATCTAATCCAAATTTAAAAATTTTCAACCCATGGGGTTTTTTCGGATGTTCTCGCATCGGATACGATCCTGATTTTACCATTAATCAAAATATAATTTTGATTGAGTTTATCCTATATATTTATTATTTATTGGTAGCTTTTTTTCTTATCAAGTTGTGTTATATTACTTGTAAAAATCTACAAATATGAAATTAAGTGAATTTTGTTATGAATGCAGACATTCAGGCCTATAGGCCAAGCCTGACCTAATGTTAATGGGCTTTAGGGTTGTTGTATTGATCTATATATATGATATATGTACATGAAATACTTGGGAATGAAATCTCTTTCTTATGTTTGCTCTCTTGTTTATAACACGTTATCAGCACGATTGCTCTCTTACATCAGTTTTTTTAATCTCATTCTTTTTCACAAAATTATAATGGGAGATCCTTGACAATCTTTCGAAGATCCTTTTTGGTTATTGCTAGCATTGTGAAAAAAAAATCAAGCGAGCACCGTAGATAAAAACCGAAGGAGAGTTACTAGGATAGGTGATGGTTGTAATGGCTACGTTGCAGTCACAACTCACAATCTCCAGAAACTATGGCATGTACCCACAGTGATAGACACCGAATTCTCCTGTTTTCCTTTTTAGTCGGTAACCAGGTAACAACTAATTCCCTTTTAATAATATATATTCTGATCATAGCACAAGCTAGGTAGTAGCTAAGTTTTAAATGAAAATATAATGCTGGGTTTCTAACCGTAAATTTAAATGGTGGTCGGAGATTTGTTATAGATCTCGATTAAAACCTACTCAACCAATTTGGTATGTTACCTTCCATTGTGAATTCGATCATGTGATGCAACATCCAAATTTTTTTTACGGTAACACGGTCGGTTGTTCGTGAGGGCTCTAGAAATGGAGTGGCCTGTAACCGTAACAGCCGTCAAATTTTTCGCATTTCCCAAGGGTTCCTGAAAAATTAAGTAATCACAATATATAATGCTTTTAGTACAATACTTAATTAGCTTTGTCAAAGGGCAAAATTGTCTTTCTACAAAACTATTAAATTGAATAGAATTAATAAAGAAAATAAATTTAAAGTAAATTAATTGAATTAGTCTTATGTCATTTAACTAGGTGAGACACCCGCGCTACGCGGCGGGGTTTCTGGTAAGAAAATTGACGCGCGCAGTTTTTGTACAAAACTGTTACATATACGACATTTCAAAGAAGTTACATAGATTGTTTTGTTTCTAATAAAAATGGTATTTTAAATACAATTCTGTTCCTAATAAAATTTATATCAAAACTTAAAAAAAGATAACGAAAGCAAGTTGTTAGAGAAAACTAAAATTACTAAAGAATAAATGGGTTAAATATGTAAGTAGTATGTAGTATAAGAGGGTCAGAATCCATAAAAATAAATACCGATCCCGATAATTCTATAGCAAAAAATATTTTATTTCGAATATAACTCTTTTTTAGGAATACTTATATCAGAACATTGAGAAAAACAAATTTATCACAACCATGTATTTAGTTTTCTTAAGCTCACGTAAGTTATTAAAAAAAATTCTTAACTAAAATGAGTTATCGACGTGTATTAGACATGTATCGTTCATACTTATAGGGTAAGAAGGGAATTATTTATGCTCACATTCCTTTTATAAATATTTATTATTTCCACATTTCCCATCATATAGTTTTTTGTAATTTGATTTTTTTTCTTATTAGATGATAACTTTAAAATTATTTAAATCAATGCATAGTTAAAATAATACTAAATCGATCTGTTTAGAATGTCATTTTGATTTTGGTTAATTGTAATAAAAAGAAAAGTCAAAGGAGTCAGAACAAACTAACAACCCACCCAAACGCCATCCTCGTTCTGAATTTTATTGCATTATTAAGGTACAAATAGAGATAAAGTGAAGTAGAAGAAAAAAAAAAGAATAAGAAATTTGGCTCTACATCCCTCATAACCAATAAGAAGAATAAGAGTTACTGTACAACTCCTTTGAAAATGTTAGGTTATATAATACTACATTGTCATTTTGTATATCCATACATTGAATAAAGAAAAAAAAACCTCTAAAATAAATTAATTGAATTAGTTTAATGCCATTTAATACTACAGTAATGCATTACATTGTATTTTAATTGAGGTATATAAAACGGTGGTGGGTGAATTAATGATGGAGCCCAAATAGTCATCTTCCAATCATGTGAAACTATTACCGATAATTACGATCACTTGAATGCCCATGATTGGATTATCCAAATAAATATTTGCTGTTAGTGATCAAAAAATTTGCTGTAACAAAAATATTTCTCAAACGCACTACTTCATCGCTCCATTTCCTTTTTCTTTCAAACGCCTGAATCAAGTCACTAATGCTTGGATCACTACTTCATCTCTACATTAAAATGGCACTATTATTATTGCAAAAAAAAAAAAAAAATTGGAGCCCCTCGTGACTTATAATGTCTTAGGATTGTGTGTGATTTATATATGTAATTGATATGCATATAAATTCTGAATAATTAACATGCATATAACTTGCTTATGGGTAGATATTACGGATTTCATTTGTTTGGCAAAACTTCTGTTGGTCTCATTGTTTTAGATAGCATATATGTTATATGTATTGCCTTTTGACAAGTTAAATGTGTTAAACAAATTAATACAAATTTCATTGGTAGCTGGTTACCAAACAACTACGCTGAGATAAACATTGTTATGCTTTCGTGATTTGATATTTCAGCTTGTCACAATGTTATGCATAGTCAACATAATTAATTGTATGGTTATTCTTCTAATTGCTTGTTGTTGCTAAACAAATATTAATAGACATTGATATAGTCTTTAGAAATGTGCCCCCACAAGAAAATGATGAAAAACAGCTATGAAAATAATTAGTGGACTTTAGCTTAAGTAAACTACTATGATGTTAGTTACTTAAATTGATAGATAATAATTCATTTGAGTTAGTGTTGATGCTCATTTATACTAAATTTCACATGAATCCTAAATAAATGTTGAGAACCCGAAGTTCTCCCAAATGTATATAAAGTCCCGTTTGTTTTAATAATGATTTTTCAAGTTCAACCCAAACTTTAGTTCATCGCACTTGACGTTTTTGGCTAACATATAGCCTAGTGATGGAAAACCTTATGAATAATACATGTTTTCCCTCTAAACAAAGGCTAAAACTATAATATTTCTCCTCCATGACGTATTCTAGACGTGTGAAGATACCCGATCGACATGTTTGACCACCAGAAGTTAGTCATCCTTTGAAAAGCTTGCTATAAATCTTCTCGTCATGCTCCTGATGCAGCAATACCGAGAATGCGATTTCACAAAACGCTCGGATGTAAATGTTATAATTTGTTAATGTCACCAGAGGAGCAAAGGATTATCGGCCGCAGTATAGGCCTTACGTGTGGATGATCATAAAAAAACTGACATCTATTGCCCAAACGAACATAATATGAGTCGCTTACTAAGAGGCAATTGCGAGAAGGGGAAATTCAAACATTCACAAAGACCTTATCATACTCACGTGAATACATGTATCATACATATGTAAATCTAGAAGCTCCAGTAGAGCGATCACAAATTGAGGTGGCAAATGTCTGATACACATCACAACTAAAACTGTCACAAACATAAGTAATATAATTTTAGTTGTCTTGGTAGAGACGCTATTGATACTATTTCACGTGTTAATAGCATATTAAATGCTCCAGAAGAGCATCGATAGTTTACCCGCTGATATCGAATTTTGTAATTCATAATGCATCATATTCTAATGTATACCGAAGAAATTTATTAGTTTCCACTATGTTTGAATGAAAAGTCATCACCTGTAAAAGAAAATGTACTAAATATCTAAAATATATCATATAGCAAATATGGCCAGAAGACTATATTAGAAGTTACTAGAAATGATACTAATTTTCCAAAATATTCCATTAAATCAAATATGGTGAGTAATCAGAAGTTACTAGAATATTTATACGTTCACCACATGGCATGACCAAATAGGTCATCAAGATAGCATCATGATATGCTAAACAATCAAACATGCTAACCGACACCTTAGCACCTCTAAGTAATCTAAAAACATTGCTCCCAAAATGTCTTATCATATGTCTACTTAGTTTTTATTGTGGCAAATAAATTTTTATGCCCTTCCAAACAATAAACTCCTACAAACAATCCCTCTTATATGGGACCATTGAAATGTACAGTTGTGTGGATTGTGGCATTCATACATGGTTACATGTGAGTTTTTAGCTACCCGTATGTAGCATATGCCCAACACTATGGAACGTTGTTTTTTTTACATGGTTTAACATTGTTCTTTGACAACCCAATTGTAGGGACCATTGTTGGGCACAATGTGAAATATAGTGAGAGGCATACGTAGTCGAGATGGAATTCGTCAATTGATTATATCAATTCAAAACCAACTGCTTATCACAAATACTCCCCATTACAACTAGTCTCCTGAAGAGAACCAAGTTTCCATTTTTTTATATATTTTGTTGTGCAGCCTATGTACCAATAGCACCACCATAACATATAAAATGGGATATGTACATCGTATTCCCAGTCTTAGGGGGAGACAAGAAAATGAAAGACTGGTAACACAAAAAAAATGCATCATATTATATATCGACGCCTAAAGTGGTCAATGCAAATCTGAAGTCCAAAAGAAAGAACGTGTATTTGCAAATAATAACAAATGAAATACAAGATGCATTCACTAACACAAATAAGGTGACAAAGTCACATATACCAGCTTAAACTTATCTGCTCGAATGGAATTACTCACAAAATGATTATCATATTAATAAATTGTGAGAGATAAATCGGTTCCAAAAAGATAAAACCCACAAACACAAAAGGAGCAGAGTAACACAGTTGGTGTAACCCCAAAAGAGGTGGCACATAAAACACCATAAGTGGTTGCATACAAAACCCCAGAAGTGGTTGCATACTAAACCTTAAAGAAGGTTGTTGTCAAAACCCCAAAAGAGGCTAATGGAGTTCTAAAAGAAACTCTAGTACCAAACAAATATGAGATCACGATGAATTATGTACAAAATAAGTACAATATGGAACCGTAATGAAACATATGTAAAATGATATATTTGATTATGCTATAGCAATAGATGTAATCGATGAAAAAAGATTACGTATATAGAAAGTGTGCAAGAATGTACGCACACAAATAGCCAAAATGGCTACATGACTTAAGGTTGAACTAAATTTTCTCGACAAACTAAACGTTTTCGAACCAGCAGTTCGAACACCCATAGACGTCAAACCAGTAGATTATAAATGGGTGTCTTTAAATAAAAGGAACCGTAAATAATGAGTTTTTGCGATGTAAGGCATGCATGTTAACATAAAGATTTTTCCCAAATCCCAGCAGTTGATTATGAGGAAACGTATACCCCTGTAGTGGATGCGTTAATCTTTAGATGTTTAAGCAGCCTCGCAATCTCAGAATGACTTCAGATAAAACAACTTATGGATGTCATCACCGTATACATGTACGAGACAATTGCAAATGACATCTGTATGAAAACCCCTGAAGGATTAAAAATGCTCAAAGCATTATGAAACAATAACCCCATATGTGTTATATATATATGAATCTTAAAGGAAACTACTCGTATGTGGTACAGTCGACTATACTCTGAAAAGAGAGGTATAATTTTGATAAAATGAGCTACATCTATTTAACAAGATTTCACTCTTACAGTGATAATGTAAACATCATCAAGAGGGAACTTTCAAACTAAAGAGGAAAATTTTGAATGACCTTTACAAAGTGTAGTTATTCTCGACCTGTAGTTCGAGTATATATGTATTATTTTTGCTCATCAATCTGACTACATCTAGAAGATGTTATATATAAAAAGCTCATTCGTTGAGTACATGAACGATTGTCTGATCGCTTGACATAGAAAAATATTCTTATCAACCCCAAGAAAAGGATGTTGAACTACATAGTCAAGAAGTACCATACTTAATTGCGATCAGAGCATTGACGTATCTTGCAAACAAGATGACATCTGATATTACGTTCTTGCTAGATGTATTGGTAAGATTACAGTTCTAATCTCAAATGTTGCACTCTTTTTCCCTTCACTAAGTTTTTCCTATTGGGTTTTCTTGGTAAGGTTTTTGACGAGACAACATAACTGATCCAGTAGTATCAGTTTATCTTATAGGTCCCGAAGTACTAATTTAACATCATCATAAATCAATTTGTTAATTATGTATAACGAGTTGACGTTACCCGCGCGTTGCGGCGGAATGTTTATTACAAAAGTCATTAGTATCACTATATAAAATGCAAAAGTTCTTTAGTTTAGAAATAAGTTATTATAATATGCACTATTTGGTTATAATAATTTTTATTCTAAGAGAAATTTTAAAAGTTGTTTTGTAAAAGGCTGTTGCGTGATGCGTTGTTTCTTTACTATTAATCAAATAACCAATAATATCACAAAAATAATCATTAATGTGTTGCGCTTTGTAGTAGATACCCTCTCTTCAGCCATGTCATAACGAATGTGCAAGGTTAAGGCCTTTTCATGGTACATTACACAGTGCGTTTTGTTTTGGAAAGTGGTGGTTAAGCAAAGACTGTTAACATACTCATTAATAAAATGAAATAAACATGAATGTTTTTTAAACATTAATACTTCTCGTCAATTTCCAAAAACAAACCATTTTGACTATCACGTGACAGTCACTAAATTCCTAATTCACGGATCGGTTTAATAAAGGATGTGAGTTAAAGACATGATTCGTCATGTAGAAACATGAATGGAAGGCTACATCGCCCCTTTCATGCTCTTCATTTCCATTTTTTCAAGAAATCATTTCCTTTTTCTTTAGACAAACATAAATTCAAATAAATAAGAGGATAGTGGTTTGAGTCATAACCACACCCTTAGAGTATTGGTTTTAGATGGTGAATTAGAGGTGGGTGACATGACACTGGCATGAATGGTCATGGTGATCATAAGGATTATGATCACACCCTATAGCTAGCATATTTTGGTTGGCTTGTTTGGAAACTATTTAATTAAAATAACTTAATTTAGTTTAAAAAAAGTAATAAGCTTAATTTAGTTAAAAAAATGTAATGATAAGTAGTTTAAAATTACGATTAACCATATTTATAAAATGATAAATAAAAAAATAACTTTAAATATTCAAATATACGATTAAATTCTGCACAAACTGTATAAAGAATAATAAAAATAAAAACAAAAAGAATTTATTTTGAGAGGACGATTACCTTTTGAAATGTCACTGAGAAAACAAAATATTGATTCTTTCAATTTACTCACTGCCACCCTATGCCAATACCACTGGGTCTCCTCTCTCTCTCTCTCGACCCACTGATCGTCGGAGCCATCGTCACGCTGCGACCGTCAACCAATGACATCAGGCTTTTCTCTCTCCTCTCCTCCATCCTAACCCTTTCTTTCTTTCCTCAAGAAAACCCTAAAACCAAATCAACACCGGTGGTCGTCAGAGGGGATTTCTATTGATGCAAAAGTAACGAAATCTCGGTTCTTTCTCCAACTCGGGTTCGTACACTCAGATCGTTATTGTTTCATCGCCTACAAGATCTCGTTTTCTACGGTTGGTTTTGGGTCTCACCGGCAGGTTCTTTTCCGGTCCACACCGGCGTAGTCTCCTGGATCCGGTTCAAGGCCACTTTGTATTTTTTTTTTCAAACCACGGTCAAACATGCATGGGATTGTGGTGATTCAAAATAGAAAAAAGACAACAAACATGGAATTGCCAATCTCATTCTGTACATGCAGATTCACAGAAAAAAGGGTAAAGTTGAGGCCCGAGAAAAATTATTACCCTTTTCATCTATTTTTCTGAAAATTTTCAGGCAAAGAAACCCTAGAACATAACCGGTGAAAGCCACCGCCCGTATGAGTTTATGTATATATATGTTGGGGTACGTCCCTGTTCATAGGAGATACCACGGTTGTATACTTGTATGGAGGTTTATGGGATGATGTGGCTGTTCGGAGGAGATACGACGCATGAAGGTTTTTGTGACATTTGGCAGTTAAATGCGGTTATTTGGTGTTGACGAAAAGACACGATGTTGGGTTATAGGCAACGTTTAGTTGCCGGTATCCGTTTAACGCAACCTTTAGTTACTTTTTGTATAGATAATGTATAATGCGTAGTGCACTCTTTTCCATTAGCTACGGTTTTGTCCCATTGGGTTTTCCTGGCATGGTTTTTAACGAGGCAGAATTATAGAGCGCATTAAATAATTATTTGACATATTTACAAACTCGAGACATGGGATAGTTCCACAAGAACAATATGGCGTTCTAGGTTATGATTGATATATATTAGACTCGCATAGAGTTCGATCTCAGTCCAGATACAAGTTATGAAGGTCGAAGATTTCAGCATATTTAAGAAGTATGTAGATTAGAGTTGATCAAGAGAAGCTCAAGCTATACTGTATGAAGACAAAGTAGACAACAACACTCAAATCAAAGAAGACTACGCCAAATATCAAGTCAAGCAATTGTCACAGAAGATTGGATTCAACATCATCAAGATATACAAGTAAAATTGAGGGGGGGGGGGGGTAATGTACCCATAATATACACAGTGTATGTACTCCTTTTCCTTGACTAAGTTTTGTCCCACTGGGTTTTTCTTAGTAAGGTTTTAATGAGGCAACATAACTGGTCATGCAGTACCAGTTAACAATCGTGTAAACATTATCTAGTAGTATAATGTTAACAGTGTATGTGTATTTCTAAATGTTTGAGGGGGAGTGTTATGAATGCAGACATTCAGGCCCATAGGCCAAGCCTGACCTAACGTTAATGGGCTTTAGGGTTGTTGTATTGATCTATATATATGATATATGTACATGAAATACTTGTGAATGAAATCTCTTTCTTATGTTTGCTCTCTTGTTTATAACTTGTTCCTTTTTCTATGTTTATTAATGTATTTTTTATGTTATATAACTTATAGAAAATTAAAAATAAATAGAATATGTAATCTTTTGAGTTTATATTATATATTTATCATTTATTTTTATTAAATAAAACATCTATTTCTCCTAATCATTAAAGAAAACAACAAAAAGACTTATCTAAGACATAACTTGGTCTTTAACTAGAAGAATCGGACAAAAAAAAGCGGTCCAACCCTTTTCCTCTTGAGAAATCGCGCATACCTTCTGTACGAATGGTTCTTATCTGTAAGGTCCTTTCATTAATTTAATAATTCATATAATGTATATAGCGCATTCAAATGCCGTTTGTCAAAAACATTAATTTTACGACATTAACATAAGTTCCATAACCTTTAAACCAAGTTTACAAAGTTTTAGAACAAGCTATGTTACTATTACATACTTAACTTACAAAGCATTAATTTAATATTTACAAAGTTGGACAAAACAACCCCCAAAGAGTTTAGTAACAAAAGTTGTGATTTAGTCGCCGACGCTTTGATTAAGTGTGTATTCAGTTCTTTTTCTTGCTTGATCGTCATCCGTCTAGTAAATATAGTTACCTACAATCAAAAACACCAAAATGGTTAGTTTATGATAGTTAAGACTTGATTAAATGAGTTCGTGAGGTTAAAACACACAACAACAACAACAAAATTCCAGACTTTTTGCTCCCTCGAGGGGCGCGACACAGACAGGCCGAAGCCGTCGCAGGCCGCGACAACCCTCGCGTGATGCGACAGTTTATCTGATCTCTGTCGCGTAACGTGACACCTTAGTTTTTCCAGCGAGTTCAGGTTATAGACCTGCATATTTCCAGCTAGAATGCTTTTTACGAAATTGGACATAACTTGTCCGTTATTGTCCCGAATTAGATCCCGTTTCTTCCTATATGATCGTAATTCGATCCCCTACAACCTAGAATCATAATCCAACATCATTTGCAAATTTCTTAATTTATGCTATCGGAAATCATAATTTCTTACCTTTTATTTGACCCTTTCAGAAATCTTGAACCATAAACTTAGTTTATGATTCCAAACCTTCTATAAAACAATACCCATCAACCTACTTACATTTATGACACATTATATGAAAACTCAAGTGTCGTTATCGAAGTAGATATCTCCCTTTTTCCCTGTTTAACTTACTTAGCGACATTCATCGCTTTAACTTGCCAAAGTTCAATACTTTGGTGATTTTGACCCGTTTGATTTCATTAGCGAAATCCATCATTAAAATCAAACATGTATTACTCGAGTCAATTTGACCCATTTAAACCTTTAAGCGGAATCCACCACTTTTATCGTTTGTACCTTATCGAATTTTCTAATTATTCTTGTCCGGTTATTACATACGAAATCCTTCGCTTAGTAATGACCAAACATTATGACTATGTCATTATCATTCAAGCAACTAAACATAAAAAAAATAACGAGACTTTATGAAGCGTATAATCGCGTACCTTTCAAAGCTTTCCTTTCAAACGATTATCCGCTCCGCCTTGGTTACTAGACGATCTACCCAAATTGCCTTGTGATATACTAAGGTTAGTGATCAGGATTAACTCCCGGTAATCAATACACATTCGCATGCTTCCGTCTTTCTTCTTTACAAATAATACTGGCGCTCCCCACGGAGAGATGCTTGGCCGAATAAATCCTTTGTCAAGAAGATCTTGTAATTGTGATAACAATTCTTGTAGTTCTGATGGCGCTAATCGATAAGGAGCCTTGGCTACCGGTTTTGCACCCGGAACTAATTCGATGCCAAACTCCACCTCATGTTCAAGTGGTAACCCCGATAGATCTTCCGGGAAAACATCTTCAAACTCTCGTACGACTGGTACATCTTAAATTTCTGAAGATTCTTTAGTCGAATCATGTATGTAAGCCATATACGCCTTACATCCATGTCGAACCAGCTTACAAGCTTTGAACCGAACACACTTTGTCTTAACGAGGCTCTGATTACCAACTTGTAAGGTCCTTTCAATAATTTAATAATCCATATCATATATATAGCGCTTAATCCGCATATATATCACCATTGTTCTTGATTTTCTCGACTGTATATCTCTTAAATGTCAACATATACACGTGTGATTTAGTTTACGAAGATTTTTCAATGCCGAGAACCTCGATCAAAGAGTAAAAAAGGCATAACGTTCACAATGGTGTAAAACTAAAATGGGATATACCGGGCTAGGATTCGAGCTACATGAACAAGGGCCAAACCAACCACCCAAGAATGGAATCGTAGAGCGAAAACATTTGACAACCTCCTGGAAGCAGCTTTTCTTGCCACCAGACCTTTCTCCATCAATTAGGAATCTGATGCCATCACTAAACACATTCCTTAAATTGTAGCCATTTTTGAGTGTTTTTTTTGGTGTCTAATCCGCATATATATCACCATTGCTCTTGATTTTCTCGACTGTATATCTCTTAAATGTCAACATATATACGTGTGATTTAGTTTACGAAGATTTTTCAATACCAAGAACCTGGATCAGAGAGTAAAAAAGGCGTAAAGTTCACAATGGTGTAAAACTAAAATGGGATATACCAGGCTAGGATTCGAGTTACAGGAACAAGGGCCAAACCAACCACCCAAGAATAGAATCGTTGAGCGAAAACACTTGACAACCTCCTGGAAGCAACTTTTCTTGCCACCAGACATTTCTCCATCAATTAGGAATCTGATGCCGTCACAAAACACATTCGTTAAATTGTAGCCATTTTTGAGTGTTTATTTTTTGGTGTCTAATCCGCATATATATCACCATTGCTCTTGATTTTCTTGACTGTATATCTCTTAAATGTCAACATATACACGTGTGATTTAGTTTACGAAGATTTTTCAATGCCGAGAACCTCGATCAGGGAGTAAAAAAGGCGTAAGATTCACAATGGTGTAAAACTAAAATGAGATATACCTGGCTAGGATTCGAGTTACAGGAACAAGGGCCAAACCAACCAACCAACAATGGAATCATCGAGCGAAAACACTTGAAAACCTAATAGAAGCAGCTTTTCTTGCCAACAGATCTTTCTCCATCAATTAGGAATCTGATGCCGTCACTAAACACATTCCTTAAACGTAGCCATTTTTTTAGTGTTTGTTTTTTGGTGTCTAATCCACATATATATCACCATTGCTCTTGAATTTCTCGACTGTATATCTCTTAAATGTCAACATATCCACGTGTGATTTAGTTTACGAATATTTTTCAATGCCGAGAACCTCGATCAGAGAGTAAAAAAGGCGTAAGGTTCACAATGGTGTAAAACTAAAATGAGATATATCGGGCTAGGATTCGAGTTACAGGAACAAGGCCAAACCAACCACCCAAGAATAGAATCGTCGAGCGAAAACACTTGAAAACCTCCTGGAAGCATCTTTTCTTGCCATCAGACATTTCTCCATCAATTAGGAATCTGATGCCGTCAATAAACACAATCCTTAAATTGTAGCCATTTTTTGAGTGTTTATTTTTTGGTGTCTAATCCGCATATATATCACCATTGCTCTTGATTTTCTCGACTGTATATCTCTTAAATGTCAACATATACACGTGTGATTTAGTTTACGAACATTTTTCAATGCCGAGAACCACGATCAGAGAGTAAAAAAGGCGTAAGGTTCACAATGGTGTAAAACTAAAATAGGATATACCGGGCTAGGATTCGAGTTACAGGAACAAGGGCCAAACCAACCACCCAAGAATGGAATCGTCGAGCGAAAACACTTGACAACCTCATGGAAGCAGCTTTTCTTGCCACCAGACCTTTCTCCATCAATTAGGAATTTGATGCCGTCACTAAACACCTTCCTTAAATTGTAGCCATGTTTTGAGTGTTTATTTTTTGGTGTCTACTCCGCATATATATCACCATTGCTCTTGATTTTCTCGACTGTATATCTCTTAAATGTCAACATATACACGTGTGATTTAGTTTACGAATATTTTTCAATGCCGAGAACCTCGATCAGAGAGTAAAAAAGGCGTAAGGTTCACAAAGATGTAAAACTAAAATGGGATATACCGGGCCAGGATTCTAGTTACAGGACCAAGGGCCAAACCAACCAACCAAGAATGGAATCGTCGAGCGAAAACACTTGAAAACCTCCTAGAAGCAGTTTTTCTTGCCACCAGATCTTTCTCCATCAATTAGGAATCTGATGCCGTCACTAAACACATTCCTTAAATCGTAGCCATTTTTTGAGTGTTTGTTTTTTGGTGTCTAATCCACATATATATCACCATTGCTCTTGAATTTCTCGACTGTATATCTCTTAAATGTCAACATATCCACGTGTGATTTAGTTTACGAAAATTTTTCAATGCCGAGAACCTCGATCAGAGAGTAAAAAAAGGCGTAAGGTTCACAATGGTGTTAAACTAAAATGAGATATATCGGGCTAGGATTCGAGTTACAGGAACAAGGCCAAACCAACCACCCAAGAATAGAATCGTCGAGCGAAAACACTTGAAAACCTCCTGGAAGCATCTTTTCTTGCCATCAGACATTTCTCCATCAATTAGGAATGTGATGTCGTCAATAAACACAATCCTTAAATTGTAGCCATTTTTTGAGTGTTTATTTTTTGGTGTCTAATCCGCATATGTATCACCATTGCTCTTGATTTTCTCGACTGTATATCTCTTAAATGTCAACATATACACGTGTGATTTAGTTTACGAACATTTTTCAATGCCGAGAACCACGATCAGAGAGTAAAAAAGGCGTAAGGTTCACAATGGTGTAAAACTAAAATAGGATATACCGGGCTAGGATTCGAGTTACAGGAACAAGGGCCAAACCAACCACCTAAGAATGGAATCGTCGAGCGAAAACACTTGACAACCTCTTGGAAGCAGCTTTTCTTGCCACCGGACCTTTCTCCATCAATTAGGAATCTGATGCCGTCACTAAACACTTTCCTTAAATTGTAGCCATGTTTTGAGTGTTTATTTTTTGGTGTCTAATCCGCATATATATCACCATTGCTCTTGATTTTCTCGACTGTATATCTCTTAAATGTCAACATATACACGTGTGATTTAGTTTACGAATATTTTTCAATGCCGAGAACCTTGATCAGAGAGTAAAAAAGGCGTAAGGTTCACAAAGATGTAAAACTAAAATGGGATATACCGGGCCAGGATTCTAGTTACAGGACCAAGGGCCAAACTAACCACCCAAGAATGGAATCGTCGAGCGAAAACACTTGACAACCTCCTGGAAACAAATTTTCTTGCCACCTGAAATTTCTCCATCAATTAGAAATCTGATGCCGTCACTAAACACATCCCTTAAATTGTAGCCATTTTTTGAGTGTTTATTTTTTGGTATCTAATCCGCATATATATCACCATTGCTCTTGATTTTCCTAACTATATTTCTCTTAAATATCAACATATACACGTGTGAGTTAGTTTAGGAAGATTTTTCAATGCCGAGAACCTCGATCAGAAAATAAAAATGCGTAAGGTTCACAATGGTGTAAAGCGAAAACGGGATATACCGGGCTAGGATTAGAGTTACAGGAACAAGGGCCAAACCTACCACCCAAGAATGGAATCGTTGAGCGAAAACACTTGACAACCTCCTGGAAGCATCTTTTCTTGCCATCAGACCTTTCTCCATCAATTAGGATTCTGATGCCGTCAATAAACACAATCCTTAAATTCTAGCCATTTTTTGAGTGTTTATTTTTTGGTGTCTAATCTACATATATATCACCATTGCTCTTGATTTTCTTGACTGTATATCTCTTAAATGCCAACACACACTCGTGTGATTTAGTTTACGAAGATTTTTCAATGCCGAGAACCTCGATCAGAGAGTAAAAAAGGCGTAAGGTCCACAATGGTGTAAAACTAAAATGGGATATAACGGGCTAGGATTCGAGT
The DNA here is from genome assembly GCA_030545235.1 of Helianthus tuberosus. Taxonomy (NCBI): domain Eukaryota; kingdom Viridiplantae; phylum Streptophyta; class Magnoliopsida; order Asterales; family Asteraceae; genus Helianthus; species Helianthus tuberosus. The sequence continues at coordinate 18,974,584 of CM060363.1, read as the reverse complement.
TAAAGAAACAAGGGCCAAACCAACCACCCAAGAATGGAATCGTCGAGCGAAAACACTTGACAACCTCCTGGAAGCAGCTTTTCTTGCCACCAGACCTTTCTCCATCAATTAGGAAACTAATGCCGTCACTAAACACATTCCTTAAATTGTATCCAATTTTTGAGTGTTTATTTTTGGGGTCTAATCCGCATATATATAACCATTTCTCTTGATTTTCTTGACTGTATATCTCTTAAATGGCAAGATATACTCGTGTGATTCAGTTTACGAAGATTTTTCAATGCCGAGAATCTCGATCAGAGAGTAAAAAAGGCGTAAGGTCCTCAATGCTGTAAAACTAAAATGGGATATACCGGGCTAGGATTCGAGTTACCAGAACAAAGGCCAAACCAACCACCGAAGAATGGAATCGTCGAGCGTGAACACTTGACAACCTCCTGGAAGCAGCTTTTTTTGCAACCAGGCCTTTCTCCATCAATTAGGAATCTGATGTTGTCACTAAACACATTCCTTAAATTGTAGCCATTTTTTGAGTGTTTATTTTTTGTTGTCTAATCCGCATATATATCACCATTGCTCTCGATTTTCTCGACTGTATATCTCTTAAATGTCAACATATACATGTGTGATTTAGTTTACGAAGATTTTTCAATGCCGAGAACCTCGATCAGAGAGTAAAAAAGGTGTAAGGTTCACAATGGTGTAAAACTAAAAAGGGATATAACGGGCTAGGATTCGAGTTATAGGAACAAGCGCCAAACCAACCACCCAAGAATGGAATCGTCAAGCGAAAACACTTGACAACCTCCTAGAAGCAACTTTTATTTCCACCACACCTTTCTCCATCAATTAGGAATCTGATGCCGTCACTAAACACATTCCTTAAATTGTACCCATTTTTGAGTGTTTATTTTTTGGTGTCTAATCCGCATATATATCACCATTGCTCTTGATTTTCTTGACTGTATATCTCTTAAATGTCAACATATACACGTGTAATTTAGTTTAAAAAGATTTTTCAATGCCGAGAACCTCGATAAGAGAGTAAAAAAGGCGTAAGGTTCACAATGGTGTAAAACTAAAATGGGATATACCAGCTAGGATTCGAGTTACAGGACCAAAAAAAAACCAACCACCCAAGATTGGAATCGTCGAGCGAAAACACTTGACAACCTCCTGGAAACAACTTTTCTTGTCACCAGAAATTTCTCCATCAATTAGAAATCTGATGCCGTCACTAAACACATCCCTTAAATTGTAGCCATTTTTTGAGTGTTTATTTTTTGGTATCTAATCCACATATATATCACCATTGCTCTTGATTTTCTCGACTATATATATCTTAAATGTCAACATATACACGTGTGAGTTAGTTTAGGAAGATTTTTCAATGCCGAGAACCTCGATCAGAGAGTAAAAAAGGCGTACGGTTCACAATGCTGCAAAACTAAAATGGGATATACCGGGCTAGGATTCGAGTTACAGGAACAAGGGCCAAACCAACCACCCAAGAATGAAATCGTCGAGCGAAAACTCTTGATATCCTCCTGGAAGCAACTTTTCTTGCTACCAGACCTTTCTCCATCAATTAGGAATCTGATGCCATCACTAAAAACATTCCTTAAATTGTAGCCATTTTTTGAGTGTTTATTTTTTGGTGTCTAATCCGCATATATATCACCATTGCTCTTGATTTTCTTGACTGTATATCTTTAACATGCGTACATATACACGTGTGATTTAGTTTACGAAGATTTTTCAATGCCGAGAACCTTGACCAGAGAGTAAGAAAGGCGAAAGGTTCACAATGGTGTAAAACTAAAATGGGATATACCGGGCTAGGATTCGAGTTACAGGAACAAGGGCCAAACCAACCACCCAAGAATGGAATCGTCGAGCGAAAACACTTGACAACCTCCTGGAAGCAACTTTTCTTGCCACCAGACCTTTCTCCATCAATTAGGAAACTGATGCCGTCACTAAACACATTCCTTAAATTGTATCCATTTTTTTAGTGTTTACTTTTTGGGGTCTAATCCGCACATATATAACCATTTCTCTTGATTTTCTTGACTGTATATCTCTTAAATGGCAACATATACTCGTGTGATTCAGTTTACGAAGATTTTTCAATGCCGAGAACCTCGATTAGAGAGTAAAAAAGGCGTAAGGTCCTCAATGATGTAAAACTAAAATGGGATATACCGGGCTAGGATTCGAGTTACCAGAACAAGGGCCAAACCAACCACCCTAGAATGGAATCGTCTAGCGAAAACACTTGACAACCTCCTGGAAGCAGCTTTTTTTGTAACCAGACCTTTCTCCATCAAATAGGAATCTGATGCCGTCACTAAACACATTCCTTAAATTGTAGCCATTTTTTGAGTGTTTATTTTTTGTTGTCTAATCCGCATATATATCACCATTGCTCTCGATTTTCTCGACTGTATATCTCTTAAATGTCAACATATACATGTGTGATTTAGTTTACGAAGATTTTTCAATGCCGAGAACCTCGATCAGAGAGTAAAAAAGGCGTAAGGTTCACAATGGTGTAAAACTAAAAAGGGATATACCGGGCTAGGATTCGAGTTACAGGAACAAGCGCCAAACCAACCACCCAAGAATGGAATCGTCAAGCGAAAACACTTGACAACCTCCTAGAAGCAACTTTTATTTCCACCACACCTTTCTCCATCAATTAGGAATCTGATGCCGTCACTAAACACATTCCTTAAATTGTACCCATTTTTGAGTGTTTATTTTTTGGTGTCTAATCCGCATATATATCACCATTGCTCTTGATTTTCTTGACTGTATATCTCTTAAATGTCAACATATACACGTGTAATTTAGTTTAAAAAGATTTTTCAATGCCGAGAACCTCGATAAGAGAGTAAAAAAGGCGTAAGGTTCACAATGGTGTAAAACTAAAATGGGATATACCGGGCTAGGATTCGAGTTACAGGAACAAAGGCCAAACCAACCACCCAAGAATGAAATCGTCGAGCGAAAACTCTTGATATCCTCCTGGAAGCAACTTTTCTTGCTACCAGACCTTTCTCCATCAATTAGGAATCTGATGCCATCACTAAAAACATTCCTTAAATTGTAGCCATTTTTTTAGTGTTTATTTTTTGGTGTCTAATCCGCATATATATCACCATTGCTCTTAATTTTCTTGACTGTATATCTTTAAAATGCCAACATATACACGTGTGATTTAGTTTACGAAGATTTTTCAATGCCGAGAACCTTGACCAGAGAGTAAGAAAGGCGAAAGGTTCACAATGGTGTAAAACTAAAATGGGATATACCGGGCTAGGATTCGAGTTACAGGAACAAGGGCCAAACCAACCACCCAAGAATGGAATCGTCGAGCGAAAACACTTGACAACCTCCTAGAAGCATCTTTTCTTGCCACTAGACCTTTCTCCATCAATTAGGAATTTGATGCCGTCATTAAACACATTCCTTAAATTGTAGCCATTTTTTAGTGTTTATTTTTTGCTGTCTAATCCTCATATATATTGTCACGGCCCCCGACCCACCCTGGACGGAATCGGGAGTCGCTAACAGCCCAGTGGTACCGGTGATTATTTTGAAAACGTTGCAGCGGAAATTTCATCAGGACCGTGAGTTAGGAAAAATATCAGAGTTTAGAAAACACCGGATTTTATTTATTAAATAGATGGGATAAACCCATGTTTTACAATGGTAGCTTTAATAAAGATAGTTACATAAAACAAAATTTCTTAATTATAATTTAATTAATAAAATAAGCCACTTCTTGATGCCTTTCAGTGTTGTATCCATCTTTAACTCCAATCTACTGTAATTACCTGAAACGCGTTTTAAAAAGGTTTTGTCAGCGGGAAATACTGAGTGAATCATTCATTTTGCATAATGATGCATAGTTATTAATTACAGCATAAGAGCGATTACAATGGCTTCTATCTTATTTTTATCTGGCGCTCTGTCACAATGGTGACATGTCACAATGGTGACATGTCACAATGGTGACGATGGTCATACCACTATTAGATCAATGAACCTAAATAGTGATGATTATCCCTAGTAGGTTAATGAACCTAACTGGGAGAAAATTAGTAATGTGCACAATACCCCACTAGCCAGTGATTCAAGATATCCACGACTTAGTCCCTGTAATTATAACTTTTGAAAATAATTTGAGGTATTGTAAAATAGTTGATAAAAAGAGAATGACTCACTTATAATCATGCAGATTCATACAGCCAAAGTTTAGTCTACAGATAATCCTTGATATATTGCAGATTTGTACAGGCAGAGCTTAGCCTATTGATTTAGCCTTGTAACCTAGTGCACACGAACTAGGTAGGTAACTTAATACAGCAATTACGATAACTCACGAGATCAACCCTCACAACGAATGACAAAGTGCTATGCTTAAACATCCATCGAATTAACGACTAATGACAAAGCATCACCCTAATGTGGGCAGCACTTAAACATCCATTGAGTACATTGATCAATCGGACAATGAATCGTAATAGCGATAGAGTTATTACCCTGTATCGTTGCAACATCCCCCTACTAATTAGTGATTCGTGTGTGTTTTTAGAGTATTTGGACGATATCTCAGCGTGTATTTCGAGTTTGATCGTCGCTCAAATGTCAGAATTCAAGTGCCAATGCCTGCTATTTATACATGATTTTGACCTGGCTTACGGACCGTAAGACTTATCCCTTACGGTCCGTAAGGGATACGTAATGACCATAGGTTTGCCGCGTGTGGGAGTAGGCCTGCTGAGTCGACGGAATCAATAAATTCAATTTAGATAGCGTTTTATTTAGATAATCGTTAAGTAGAAAATACCCCCCCTGAGTTTTAGGGGCCCTGATCCTGATTCTGACTGTTCTGAAAATTTTAGGGTTTGTGCAGAATCACTTCGGTGTCTCAATTAGGGTTTCCTATCGGATAAAATAATAAAAATAAATAGGATTTTTAATGAGGGTTGTTACATTCTCCCCACCTTCATAAAAATCTCGTCCTCGAGATTTACTGGAATAAGTAGGAATACTTTTTCTTCATCTTAGATTCCAGCTCCCAAGTGTATTTGAGTTATTATATTTCTTTTTAGAATTATGTCACCTTTTAGTTAATAAAAATAATATTAGGGTAGATGATACAGAATTTAAAATATCGAATTTTGTGAATACGAGTTGTATCATAAGTAGGATTCAATGGTTCAACTGAATTAGTTCAAGAAATCGATTGTCAAATGAATGAGATGAAATGATATGATTTCCAAAGTGACTAGGTTCAAGCCAAAAGATATATGATCAATAGATATGAATGTGAAGGACTTTTAGAATCAATAAAATTCTTTGTCAAAAGAAAGCTTACTTTGATTGGCAACTGAGGAAGACTTAGAATTGACAAATTCCAAATAAAATAAAAGCATGAAAATAATTTGTCAAATATTTATGATATAAGAAAATCAAAGTGTTGAAATGAGTGAATTGCAAAGATACATCAAAAGACAATAGAGTTTGTGTATTATTGTTTTTAGAGTTCCAAGTTATTTTAATTGTGATAATACACTTTTTAGGGATCATATTTTTCATACTATGTCCTAGAGATTGAAATATGATAAAAACAAGTTGTTTTGGCATGACCAACTATTATATTATATTTGTAAAGCAAATATATATTATTTGTGTTCCTGTCTGAACCGTATCAAATATACATACTATGTAATATATATTATTTGTTATACATTTTTACTATATGTAAATGGTCACTACTTTTAAATAAATATTATTTTAGCATTTTACTATACTATGTAAAACAACTTATATTTACTATGTAATATATATTACAAAACACCGTAATGAAGTTATTTCATTTACAAAATATTTTATTTTGTAAAAGAAATCACTATTATTTATAACGTTAAATGAAAATTGTAAAATAAAGGTGTAAAAATATTTATTGTCCAAAAGTATTTGTAAAAATATTTTGTAAATATATAACACTTAATGAGTCAATTCTATATGATTATTTATTTTTATTTTGAAACCCTATAACGTTGTGAATGTATTTACAAATGTTATAAATAAATGAACACGGTTACTATTCCTATATAATACAATGTTCCCCTAACCTAATGTAGTTGATGACTACCATATTATTCTTATATGGTCATTTTCTTGTCAGTGTGTTACATAGTTACCACAAAATATGTGATACTTTAATTTATTAAATATCTTTTCCTTTTATGTTATCATAAAGAAAAATACTAAATTAATATAGATAGTTTGTAAAACTTGTGGTAATTTTGACAAAATAATGATATACGTTTTATTAATATGTTGATCCAAATATCCTAGAATTCACGATTATTATTTTTAAACTCAAATATGTTTAACTGTAAGATTTACAATAAAATATTTTAAATCATAAAAGTAAAATAGTAAATGTTTATTTTAATATCAAGCATACTTAAATATTGGCTTGAGTAAATAACATTTGATATTTTAATATATATTAAAATACATATATTATAAAAGTATTGTAGACTATTTAAACAAGATGAACAATTACATATAAGTATAAATGTCTTGTTCATGAATACTTAGACAGTTATTTAGATAATTTTATTCATTCCTCTAATTCTTGTATTGTTTTATGAAAATATATCTTTTTCTTACAGTACAAAGTAAAATATTTTTACATATAATTAAAATTTACTAAATAAATATGATGACTTAATTTATATATATTAACTATTCATTATCATGGTTGGATATTGGTTAGTGCTGCCTTGTTTAAGCATAGGTGATCAGTCCATGCCTAACTAAGGCTAGGCTATCCAATACCTGCTCTTGATAATAACCTTAGTACTTAAAAATAATATCAACACTTCTGTTATTAATTTATTACTAATAATAAAATAAATAACTTAAACATAAATTTAAATGAGAGTATATCTCATTCATACTTTTATAAAAATATAAATTCTTCACCTCAATGGTTTAACAAGAATTTTAAATATAGTAATACTATATTGTAATTTAGGTAATTACTTATGTATATATAATCAATTAAATTTATCACGAAAGGCTCGATTAATACTGTAAGAACCATTAAGATATGACATAACTTTGTGTATTATTATCTTAGCACACAATTGTTTTAAGATTGCTTTTATAGAATAAATCAACAAAGCGGATTCAATATAAATAAACAAATAATCAAATCTGAAATTTAGAGCAATCTTCAGATTTTGTGAAAACGTCATCACAAGGTGATCGTACTCAAAGAAACGATTCAATGAAGTCAAAGACCAATTAAGCATGTTATGTTTCAAGAGAAATGAAGTGATTGTTGGGATTATTTTGAATATAATGGCTTCGATTTATCATAAGGGACTTTGAATTGATTACGTACTGTGAGCAAATTTAAATAATTAAACTTGATTTAAACAAAACGAGTTTTAATAAGAAAATTCGAACATGGTTGCAACAGAAATTATGTATGCCAAAGAAAATTGAGGTTTTTTTTTTTTTTTAAGAAATTCATTGACTCGATATCAAAGAGTTATCGTTTTGCAATAATGCGGTTCACAGTACAAAAAGCGGAATGATAATTGAGTTTGGATAAAATAACAAATCGGAATGAAGCCCTCCAGTGGTCTTTTATAAATCAAATGAACCAAATACATAATAAACAATGCATGTGTAACGTGGGAATTTACCAAGAAATAAAATAGATCAATATTCGCTATTATGAAAGAAATCCTCATGGTATGATGACTATTAGGGGAAGTAAAAACACGAAAGTTAATTTATTATATGCAAAAGTCAGAATTTCAACGAAAGAAATATAAGAACTTTTATCTGGAATTTCGTGTAATAACTGTTGTTAAGTGATATTACCAGGGAATGTGAATAAAATGAAATAGGAGCTTTGCAAAAGTATGTAACTTCTTTTGCAGTGATAATAATTATGACTCTGATTAGACTGTGCAGCAATGGTTGTGAAATCTTGTTACAACGTACTTCAGCGATATTCATTTTGTAGGATTATGTGGCAAAGTGCTTCTTTTTGGTCAGTCGTTCTTCTACTGACGGAATTAACATTGGTGTCATCGTGCCTAATTTATATTTCCCAAAGGTCTTGCCTTGAAAATCGTGTGTGATATACTTTAATGTCTGTGAATGTTTAATTTTCATGTGTTTTCTATGTGCACTAACACGACTTTACGTGCTTCTTACTTGCGTTAATAATTTATGGTAACGTATTTGGAAATTTTTACACTTTTGATGGTATCCCAACTTAATGGGTTTTTATTGTTATTATTATTGCTCGAGTTACGAGGCAGATGATCAAACGAAATAATGTTTGAAAAAGAGATTCCTTATAAAGAAATCTAGACACATATGCTTGTGCTTTATTCCTATTTGACTTTTTGGAATTTCTTATAGATATACATATCTATATAATCACATATTTCACATGCTGAAATAAACATACCATCTATCAGGTCAATGTATTTAACAAATTTATATTTCCAAAAACAAGTCAGATATCAGGTCATGATACTATTTAGGGAAATCTTGTCACTGTTTGACATATTATATATCCCGTCTTATCTGATTCGCGTCGGAGCGGTAACCTTAGTATATCCGGACAAACTGGAGAGTCTGCTACACCATACCCAGTCTTGTCGGAGAAAATTTTCTATTTCCCATAAATAGTATCTTTTCAAAAGTGCCTCTTTTATTAGGGCTTTTATCCAGAATCAAGGAAACTTGTATTCCCATAACATATCTTATTCTAGACCAAGTAATATCAATAAGCAATAATTACTATTAATTCTTGCTTATTTATCATATCTTGCAATATTCTAATTACCATTCTTATGGTATATCAAAACACATCATAATTTATTCACATAAGTACTTAGCTTATCTTGAAGCTGATACTAAGGCATCTTTTCTTAAGTTCAAGTCTAAATACTATCATGTGTGCTACCAGTTAACAGCAATCTCCTAACTCTTTTATATAAACTTAGGTATTATTATTACAACACCTAAAGGCTTGAAGCAGTGGCTCTGATACCACCTTCTGTCACGGCCCCCGACCCACCCTGGACGGAATCGGGAGTCGCTAACAGCCCAGTGGTACCGGTGATTATTTTGAAAACGTTGCAGCGGAAATTTCATCAGGACCGTGAGTTAGGAAAAATATCAGAGTTTAGAAAACACCAGATTTTATTTATTAAATAGATGGGATAAACCCATGTTTTACAATGGTAGCTTTAATAAAGATAGTTACATAAAACAAAATTTCTTAATTATAATTTAATTAATAAAATAAGCCACTTCTTGATGCCTTTCAGTGTTGTATCCATCTTTAACTCCAATCTACTGTAATTACCTGAAACGCGTTTTAAAAAGGTTTTGTCAGCGGGAAATACTGAGTGAATCATTCATTTTGCATAATGATGCATAGTTATTAATTACAGCATAAGAGCGATTACAATGGCTTCTATCTTATTTTTATCTGGCGCTCTGTCACAATGGTGACATGTCACAATGGTGACATGTCACAATGGTGACGATGGTCATACCACTATTAGATCAATGAACCTAAATAGTGATGATTATCCCTAGTAGGTTAATGAACCTAACTGGGAGAAAATTAGTAATGTGCACAATACCCCACTAGCCAGTGATTCAAGATATCCACGACTTAGTCCCTGTAATTATAACTTTTGAAAATAATTTGAGGTATTGTAAAATAGTTGATAAAAAGAGAATGACTCACTTATAATCATGCAGATTCATACAGCCAAAGTTTAGTCTACAGATAATCCTTGATATATTGCAGATTTGTACAGGCAGAGCTTAGCCTATTGATTTAGCCTTGTAACCTAGTGCACACGAACTAGGTAGGTAACTTAATACAGCAATTACGATAACTCACGAGATCAACCCTCACAACGAATGACAAAGTGCTATGCTTAAACATCCATCGAATTAACGACTAATGACAAAGCATCACCCTAATGTGGGCAGCACTTAAACATCCATTGAGTACATTGATCAATCGGACAATGAATCGTAATAGCGATAGAGTTATTACCCTGTATCGTTGCAGCATCCCCCTACTAATTAGTGATTCGTGTGTGTTTTTAGAGTATTTGGACGATATCTCAGCGTGTATTTCGAGTTTGATCGTCGCTCAAATGTCAGAATTCAAGTGCCAATGCCTGCTATTTATACATGATTTTGACCTGGCTTACGGACCGTAAGACTTATCCCTTACGGTCCGTAAGGGATACGTAATGACCATAGGTTTGCCGCGTGTGGGAGTAGGCCTGCTGAGTCGACGGAATCAATAAATTCAATTTAGATAGCGTTTTATTTAGATAATCGTTAAGTAGAAAATACCCCCCCTGAGTTTTAGGGGCCCTGATCCTGATTCTGACTGTTCTGAAAATTTTAGGGTTTGTGCAGAATCACTTCGGTGTCTCAATTAGGGTTTCCTATCGGATAAAATAATAAAAATAAATAGGATTTTTAATGAGGGTTGTTACATTCTCCCCACCTTCATAAAAATCTCGTCCTCGAGATTTACTGGAATAAGTAGGAATACTTTTTCTTCATCTTAGATTCCAGCTCCCAAGTGTATTTGAGTTATTATATTTCTTTTTAGAATTATGTCACCTTTTAGTTAATAAAAATAATATTAGGGTAGATGATACAGAATTTAAAATATCGAATTTTGTGAATACGAGTTGTATCATAAGTAGGATTCAATGGTTCAACTGAATTAGTTCAAGAAATCGATTGTCAAATGAATGAGATGAAATGATATGATTTCCAAAGTGACTAGGTTCAAGCCAAAAGATATATGATCAATAGATATGAATGTGAAGGACTTTTAGAATCAATAAAATTCTTTGTCAAAAGAAAGCTTACTTTGATTGGCAACTGAGGAAGACTTAGAATTGACAAATTCCAAATAAAATAAAAGCATGAAAATAATTTGTCAAATATTTATGATATAAGAAAATCAAAGTGTTGAAATGAGTGAATTGCAAAGATACATCAAAAGACAATAGAGTTTGTGTATTATTGTTTTTAGAGTTCCAAGTTATTTTAATTGTGATAATACACTTTTTAGGGATCATATTTTTCATACTATGTCCTAGAGATTGAAATATGATAAAAACAAGTTGTTTTGGCATGACCAACTATTATATTATATTTGTAAAGCAAATATATATTATTTGTGTTCCTGTCTGAACCGTATCAAATATACATACTATGTAATATATATTATTTGTTATACATTTTTACTATATGTAAATGGTCACTACTTTTAAATAAATATTATTTTAGCATTTTACTATACTATGTAAAACAACTTATATTTACTATGTAATATATATTACAAAACACCGTAATGAAGTTATTTCATTTACAAAATATTTTATTTTGTAAAAGAAATCACTATTATTTATAACGTTAAATGAAAATTGTAAAATAAAGGTGTAAAAATATTTATTGTCCAAAAGTATTTGTAAAAATATTTTGTAAATATATAACACTTAATGAGTCAATTCTATATGATTATTTATTTTTATTTTGAAACCCTATAACGTTGTGAATGTATTTACAAATGTTATAAATAAATGAACACGGTTACTATTCCTATATAATACAATGTTCCCCTAACCTAATGTAGTTGATGACTACCATATTATTCTTATATGGTCATTTTCTTGTCAGTGTGTTACATAGTTACCACAAAATATGTGATACTTTAATTTATTAAATATCTTTTCCTTTTATGTTATCATAAAGAAAAATACTAAATTAATATAGATAGTTTGTAAAACTTGTGGTAATTTTGACAAAATAATGATATACGTTTTATTAATATGTTGATCCAAATATCCTAGAATTCACGATTATTATTTTTAAACTCAAATATGTTTAACTGTAAGATTTACAATAAAATATTTTAAATCATAAAAGTAAAATAGTAAATGTTTATTTTAATATCAAGCATACTTAAATATTGGCTTGAGTAAATAACATTTGATATTTTAATATATATTAAAATACATATATTATAAAAGTATTGTAGACTATTTAAACAAGATGAACAATTACATATAAGTATAAATGTCTTGTTCATGAATACTTAGACAGTTATTTAGATAATTTTATTCATTCCTCTAATTCTTGTATTGTTTTATGAAAATATATCTTTTTCTTACAGTACAAAGTAAAATATTTTTACATATAATTAAAATTTACTAAATAAATATGATGACTTAATTTATATATATTAACTATTCATTATCATGGTTGGATATTGGTTAGTGCTGCCTTGTTTAAGCATAGGTGATCAGTCCATGCCTAACTAAGGCTAGGCTATCCAATACCTGCTCTTGATAATAACCTTAGTACTTAAAAATAATATCAACACTTCTGTTATTAATTTATTACTAATAATAAAATAAATAACTTAAACATAAATTTAAATGAGAGTATATCTCATTCATACTTTTATAAAAATATAAATTCTTCACCTCAATGGTTTAACAAGAATTTTAAATATAGTAATACTATATTGTAATTTAGGTAATTACTTATGTATATATAATCAATTAAATTTATCACGAAAGGCTCGATTAATACTGTAAGAACCATTAAGATATGACATAACTTTGTGTATTATTATCTTAGCACACAATTGTTTTAAGATTGCTTTTATAGAATAAATCAACAAAGCGGATTCAATATAAATAAACAAATAATCAAATCTGAAATTTAGAGCAATCTTCAGATTTTGTGAAAACGTCATCACAAGGTGATCGTACTCAAAGAAACGATTCAATGAAGTCAAAGACCAATTAAGCATGTTATGTTTCAAGAGAAATGAAGTGATTGTTGGGATTATTTTGAATATAATGGCTTCGATTTATCATAAGGGACTTTGAATTGATTACGTACTGTGAGCAAATTTAAATAATTAAACTTGATTTAAACAAAACGAGTTTTAATAAGAAAATTCGAACATGGTTGCAACAGAAATTATGTATGCCAAAGAAAATTGAGGTTTTTTTTTTTTTTAAGAAATTCATTGACTCGATATCAAAGAGTTATCGTTTTGCAATAATGCGGTTCACAGTACAAAAAGCGGAATGATAATTGAGTTTGGATAAAATAACAAATCGGAATGAAGCCCTCCAGTGGTCTTTTATAAATCAAATGAACCAAATACATAATAAACAATGCATGTGTAACGTGGGAATTTACCAAGAAATAAAATAGATCAATATTCGCTATTATGAAAGAAATCCTCATGGTATGATGACTATTAGGGGAAGTAAAAACACGAAAGTTAATTTATTATATGCAAAAGTCAGAATTTCAACGAAAGAAATATAAGAACTTTTATCTGGAATTTCGTGTAATAACTGTTGTTAAGTGATATTACCAGGGAATGTGAATAAAATGAAATAGGAGCTTTGCAAAAGTATGTAACTCGGCCGAACATATACACACATCCACCACCCACATAGTGAATTGAATTCTCATTTGCAACAACAACACTTAAACCAAAAATAACCACTCTTTCCCTTCCCTTTGATACTCGGCCGAACATATACACACATCCACCACCCACTTTAAATTTTGATCTTGCAATTCCAAATACATACAAAGGTGGAGGATCACGCATAAGGAAGCCCGGTGTTCATGGAATCGCAAGGACCTCACCTCAACGCTTTTAACCACTCGTTTTCCGACTAGTTTCTTCCCTAGCCTCGAGCTAGTAGTAAGTGACTCTAAACGCCTTTTTGATCTTGTCTAGAGTGGTTAATAAGAATTTTGTTGGTTGAAATTTATGTACATGTAAAAAAAAAAAAAAAAATTTAAAAGTCTACTAAATAATATAAACAAGGTGGTTAATAGATGAATATTGGGGTAAAACTTATAAAAATTATTTTGTTGTGATTATTTAGTGTTGATTTATGCTAGTAGTAGCTCGGATCGTCATCTAACCCGGCTAAGTCATGTTCATGGAACATGACCTAGTGTATGTTATAGTGTGAAAAATGGTTAGATGAAGACCACTGCTAATTATAACCATGAACTTGTGTAAAAACAATTTTTCTTACAAAAATGGAGTTCTAAACTAGCGGATCTACGCATCTGCAAGTGGTATTTTCAAAGAACCACATATCAAAGAAATCATGTATTTTAAAAGAAGGATTTTATACTAACAAGCATGATTTTTATAAACCACAAGAGTGTAAACACTTGTGAAATGAAAAGATCCGACAAAGAAATAGAGTTCCAAGTTATTTTAATTGTGATAATACACTTTTTAGGGATCATATTTTTCATACTATGTCCTAGAGATTGAAATATGATAAAAACAAGTTGTTTTGGCATGACCAACTATTATATTATATTTGTAAAGCAAATATATATTATTTGTGTTCCTGTCTGAACCGTATCAAATATACATACTATGTAATATATATTATTTGTTATACATTTTTACTATATGTAAATGGTCACTACTTTTAAATAAATATTATTTTAGCATTTTACTATACTATGTAAAACAACTTATATTTACTATGTAATATATATTACAAAACACCGTAATGAAATTATTTCATTTACAATGGTGTAAAACTAATATGGGATATACCGAGCTAGGATTCGAGTTACAGGAACAAGGGCCAAACCAACTACCCAAGAATGGAATCGTCGAGCGAAAACACTTGACAACCACCTGGAAGCACCTTCTCTTTCCACCACACCTTTCTCCATCAATTAGGAATCTGATGCCGTCACTAAACACATTTCTTAAATTGTACCCATTTTTTGAGTGTTTATTTTTTGGTGTCTAATCCGCATATATATTACCATTGCTCTTGATTTTCTTGACTGTATATCTCTTAAATGTCAACATATACACGTGTAATTTAGTTTAAGAATGTTTTTCAATGCCGAGAACCTCGGTCAGAGAGTAAAAAAGGCGTAAGGTTCACAATGGTGTAAAATTAAAATGGGATATACCGGGCTAGGATTCGAGTTACACGAACAAGGGCCAAACCAACCACCCAATAATGGAATCGTCAAGCGAAAACAGTTGACAACCTCCTGGAAGCAGCTTATCTTGCCACCAGACATTTCTCCATCAATTAGGAATCTGATGCCGTCACCAAACACATTCCTTAAATTGTGGCCATTTTTTGTGCGTTTATTTTTTGGTTTCTAATCCACATATATATCACCATTGCTCTTGATTTTCTTGACTTTATATCTCTTAAATGTCAACGTATACATGTGTGATTTAGTTTACGATGATTTTTCAATGCAGAGAACCTCGATCAGAGAGTAAAAAAGGCGTAAGGTTCACAATGGTGTAAAACTAAAATGGGATATGCCGGGCTAGGATTCGAGTAACAGGAACACGGGCCAAACCAACCACCAAAGAAGGGAATCGTCGAGCGAGAACGCTTAACAACCTCTTGGAAGCAGCTTTTCTTGCCACCAGACCTTTCTCCATCAATTTGGAATCTGATGCCGTCATTTAACACATTCCTTAAATTGTAGCCGTTTTTTGGGTGTTTATCTTTGGGTGTCTAATCCGCATATATATCACAATTGCTCTTAATTTTCTTGAGTGTATATCTCTTAAATGACAACATATACACGTGTGATTTAGTTTACGAAGATTTTTCAATGCCGAGAACCTCGATCCGAGAGTAAAAAAGGCGTAACGTTCACAACGGTGCAAAACTAAAATGGGATATACCGGGCTAGGATTCGAGTAACAGGAACAAGGGCCAAACCAACCACCCAAGAATGGAATCGTTGAACGAAAATAGTTGATAAGCTTCTGGAAGCAGCTTTTCTTGCCACCAGACCTTTCTCCATCAATTAGGAATCTGATGTCGTCACCAAACACATTCCTTAAATTGTAGCCATTTTTTGAATGTTTATTTTTTGGTGTCTAATCCGCATATATATCACCATTGCTCCTAATTTTCTTGACTGTATATCTATTAAATGTACACATATACACGTGTGATTTAGTTTAGGAAGATTTTTCAATGCCGAGAACCTCGATTAGAGAGTAAAAAAGGCGTAAGGTTCACAATGGTGTAAAACTAAAATGGGATATACCGGGCTAGGATTCGAGTTACGGGAACAAGGCCCAAACCAACCACCCAATAATGGAATCGTCGAGCGAAAACACTTGACAACCTCCAGTAAGCAACTTTTCTTGCCACCAGACCTTTCTCCATCAATTAGGAATCTGATGCAGTCACTAAACACATTCCTTAAATTGTAGCCATTTTTTGAGTGTTTATTTTTTTGTGTCTTATCCGCATATATATCACTATTGCTCTTGATTTTTGTTGACTGTATATCTCTTAAATGCCAACATATACACGTGTGATTTAGTTTACAAAGATTTTTCAATGCCGAGAACCTCGATTAGAGAGTAAAAAAGGCGTAAGGTTCATAATGGTGTAAAACTTAAATGGGATATACCGGGATAGGATTCGAGTTACAGGAACAAGGGCCAAACCAACCACCCAAGAAAGGAATCATCGAGCGAAAACACTTGACAACCTCCTGGAAGCAACTTTTCTTGACACCGGACCTTTCTCCATCAATTAGGAATCTGATGCCGTCACTAAACACATTCTTTAAATTGTAGCCATTTTTTAAGTGTTTATTTTTTGGTGTCCAATCCATATATATATCACCATTGCTCTTGATTTTCTTGACTGTATATCACTTAAATCCTACATATACACGTGTTATTTAGTTTACGAATATTTTTCAATGCCTAGAACCTCGATCAGAGAGTAAAAAAGGCGTAAGGTTCACAATGGTGTAAAACTAAAATGGGATATACCGGGGTAGGATTCGAGTTACAGGAACAGGGGCCAAACCAACCACCCAAGAATGGAATCGTCAAGCGAAAACACTTGACAACCTCCCGGAAGCAGCTTTTCTTGCCACTAGACCTTTCTCCATCAATTAGGAATCTTAGGCCGTCACTAAACAGATTCCTTAAATTGTAGCCATTTTTTGAGTGTTTATTTTTTTGTGTCTAATCCGCATACATATCACCATTGCTCTGGATTTTCTTGACTGTATATCTCTTAAATGCCAACATATACACGTGTGATTTAGTTTACAAAGATTTTTCAATGCCGAGAACCTCGATCAGAGAGTAAAAAAGGCGTAAGGTTCACAATGGAGTAAAACTTAAATGGGATATACCGAGCTAGAATTCGAGTTACAGGAACAAGGGCCAAACCAACCACCCAAGAATGGAATCGTCGAGCGAAAACAATTGACAACTTCCTGGAAGCAGATTTTCTTGCCACCAGACCTTTTTTACCATCAATTAGGAATCTGATGCCGTCACTAAACACATTCCTTAAATTTTAGCCATTTTTTGAGTGTTTATTTTTTTGGTGTCTAATCCGCATAAATATCACCATTGCTCTTGATTTTCTTGACTGTGTATCACTTAAATGTCAACATATACACGTGTGATTTAGTTTATGAAGAATTTTAATGCCGAGAACCTCGATTAGAGAGTAGAAAAGGCGTAAGATTCGCAATGGTGTAAAACTAAAATAGGATATATCGGGCTAGGATTCGAGTCACAGGAACAAGGGCCAAAACAACCACCCAGGAATGGAATCTCGAGTGAAAACACTTGAAAACCTCCTGGAAGCCGCTTTTCTTGCCAACAGACCTTTCTCCATCAATTAGGAATCTGATACCGTCACTAAACACATTCCTTAAATTGTAGCTATTTTTTTAGTGCATATTTTTTGGTGTCTAATCCGCAATTATATCACCATTGCTATTGATTTTCGTGACTGTATATCTCTTAAATGCCAACATATACACGTGTGATTTGGTTTACAAAGATTTTTCAATGCCGTGAACCTCAATCAGAGAGTAAAAAAGGCGTATGGTTCACAATGGTGTAAAACTAAAATGGGATATACCGGGCTAGGATTCGAGTTACAGAAACAGGGCCAAACCAACCACCCAAGAATGGAATCGTCGAGCGAAAACACTTGAGAACCTACTGGAAGCAGCTTTTCTTGCCACCAGACATTTCTCCATCAATTAGGAATCTGATGCCGTCACTAAACACATTCCTTAAATTGTAGCCATTTTTTGAGTGTTTATTTTTTTTGTGTCTAATCCGCATATATATCACTATTGCTCTTGATTTTCTTGACTGTATATCTCTTAAATGCCAACATATACACGTGTGATTTAGTTTACAAAGATTTTTCAATGCCTAGAACCTCGATTAGAGAGTAAAAAAGGCGTAAGGTTCATAATGGTGTAAAACTTAGATGGGATATACCGGGATAGGATTCGAGTTACAGGAACAAGGGCCAAACCAACCACCCAAGAAAGGAATCATCGAGCGAAAACACTTGACAACCTCTTGGAAGCAACTTTTCTTGACACCGGACCTTTCTCCATCAATTAGGAATCTGATGCCGTCACTAAACACATTCCTTAAACTGTAGCCATTTTTTAACTGTTTATTTTTTGGTGTCCAATCCACATATATATCACCATTGCTCTTGATTTTCTTTACTGTATATCACTTAAATCCTACATATACACGTGTTATTTAGTTTAAGAATATTTTTCAATGCCTAGAACCTCGAACAGAGAGTAAAAAAGGCGTAAGGTTCACAATGGTGTAAAACTAAAATGGGATATACCGGCGTAGGATTCGAGTGACAGGAACATGGGCCAAACCAACCACCCAAGAATGGAATCGTCGAGCGAAAACACTTGACAACCTCCCGGAAGCAGCTTTTCTTGCCACTAGACCTTTCTCCATCAATTAGGAATCTTAGGCCGTCACTAAACAGATTCCTTAAATTGTAGCCATTTTTTGAGTGTTTATTTTTTTGTGTCTAATCCGCATACATATCACCATTGCTCTGGATTTTCTTGACTGTATATCTCTTAAATGCCAACATATACACGTGTGATTTAGTTTACGAAGATTTTTCAATGCCGAGAACCTCGATCAGAGAGTAAAAAAGGCGTAAGGTTCACAATGGAGTAAAACTTAAATGGGATATACCGAGCTAGAATTCGAGTTACAGGAACAAGGGCCAAACCAACCACCCAAGAATGGAATCGTCGAGCGAAAACAATTGACAACCTCCTGGAAGCAGATTTTCTTGCCACTAGACCTTTCTCCATCAATTAGGAATCTTAGGCCATCACTAAACAGATTCCTTAAATTGTAGCCATTTTTTGAGTGTTTATTTTTTGGGGTCCAATCCATATATATATCACCATTGCTCTTGACTTTCTTGACTGTATATCACTTAAATCCTACATATACACGTGTTATTTAGTTTACGAATATTTTTCAATGCCTAGAACCTCGATCAGAGAGTAAAAAAGGCGTAAGGTTCACAATGGTGTAAAACTAAAATGGGATATACCGGGGTAGGATTCGAGTTACAGGAACAAGGGCCAAACCAACCACCCAAGAATGGAATCGTCAAGCGAAAACACTTGACAACCTCCCGGAAGCAGCTTTTCTTGCCACTAGACCTTTCTCCATCAATTAGGAATCTTAGGCCGTCACTAAACAGATTCCTTAAATTGTAGCCATTTTTTGAGTGTTTATTTTTTTGTGTCTAATCCGCATACATATCACCATTGCTCTGGAATTTCTTGACTGTATATCTCTTAAATGCCAACATATACACGTGTGATTTAGTTTACAAAGATTTTTCAATGCCGAGAACCTCGATCAGAGAGTAAAAAAGGCGTAAGGTTCACAATGGAGTAAAACTTAAATGGGATATACCGAGCTAGAATTCGAGTTACAGGAACAAGGGCCAAACCAACCACCCAAGAATGGAATCGTCGAGCGAAAACAATTGACAACCTCCTGGAAGCAGATTTTCTTGCCACCAGACCTTTTTTACCATCAATTAGGAATCTGATGCCGTCACTAATCACATTCGTTAAATTGTAGCCATTTTTTGAGTGTTTATTTTTTTGGTGTCTAATGCGCATAAATATCAACATTGCTCTTGATTTTCTTGACTGTGTATCTCTTAAATGTCAACATATACACGTGTGATTTTGTTTATGAAGAATTTTAATGCCGAGAACCTCAATCAGAGAGTAGAACAGGCGTAAGTGTCGCAATGGTGTAAAACTAAAATGGGATATATCGGGCTGGATTCGAGTCACAGGAACAAGGGCCAAACCAACCACCCAGGAATGGAATCTCGAGTGAAAACACTTGACAGCCTCCAGGAAGCCGCTTTTCTTGCCAACAGACCTTTCTCCATCAATTAGGAATCCGATACCGTCACTAAACACATTCCTTAAATTGTAGCTATTTTTTTAGTGCATATTTTTTGGTGTCTAATCCGCATATATATCATCATTGCTATTGATTTCCGTGACTGTATATCTCTTAAATGCCAAGATATACACGTGTGATTTGGTTTACAAAGATTTTTCAATGCCGTGAACCTTAATCAGAGAGTAAAAAATGCGTAAGGTTCACAATAGTGTAAAACTAAAATGGGATATACCGGGCTAGGATTCGAGTTACAGAAACAGGGCCAAACCAACCACCCAAGAACGGAATCGTCGAGCGAAAACACTTGAGAACCTACTGGAAGCAGCTTTTCTTGCCACCAGACATTTCTCCATCAATTAGGAATCTGATGCCGTCACTAAACACATTCCTTAAATTGTAGCCATTTTTTGAGTGTTTATTTTTTGGTGTCTAATCCGTATGTATATCACCATTGCTCTTGATTTTCTTGACTGTATATCTCTTAAATGCCAACATATACACATGTGATTTAGTATTCGAAGATTTTTAAATGCCGAGAACCTCGATCAGAGAGTAAAAAAGGCGTAAGGTTCACAATGGTGTAAAACTAAAATGGGATATACCGAGCTAGGATTCGAGTTACAGGAACAAGGGCCAAACTAACCACCCAAGAATGGAATCGTCGAGCGAAAACACTTGACAACCTCCAGGAAGCAACTTTTCTTTCCACCACACCTTTCTCCATCAATTAGGAATCTGATGCCGTCACTAAACACATTCCTTAAATTGTACCCATTTTTTGAGTGTTTATTTTTTGGTGTCTAATCCGCATATATATCACCATTGCTCTTGATTTTCTTGACTGTATATCTCTTAAATGTCAACATATACACGTGTAATTTAGTTTAAGAAGATTTTTCAATGCCGAGAAACTCGAACAGGGAGTAAAAAAGGCGTAAGGTTCACAATGGTGTAAAACTAAAATGGGATATACCGGGCTAGGATTCGAGTGACAGGAATAAGGGCCAAACCAACCGCCCAAGAATGGAATCGTCGAGCGAAAACAGTTGACAACCTCATCGATGCAGTTTTTCTTGTCACCAGACCTTTCTCCATCAATTAGGAATCTGATGCCGTCACCAAACACATTCCTTAAATTGTAGCCATTTTTTATGTGTTTATTTTTTGGTGTCTAATCCACATATATATCACCATTGCTCTTGATTTTCTTGACTGTATATCTCTTAAATGTCAACATATACACGTGTGATTTAGTTTACGAAGACTTTTCAATGCCGAGAACCTCGATTAGAGAGTAAAAAAGGCGTAAGGTTCACAATGGTGTAAAACTAAAATGGGATATACCGGGCTAGGATTCGAGTTACAGAAACAGGGCCAAACCAACCACCCAAGAATGGAATCGTCTAGCGAAAACACTTGACAACCTACTGGAAGTAGCTTTTCTTGTCACCAGACCTTTCTCCATCAATTAGGAATCTGATGCCGTCACTAAACACATTCCTTAAATTGTAGCCATTTTTTGAGTGTTTATTTTTTGGTGTCTAATCCGTATGTATATCACCATTGCTCTTGATTTTTTTGACTGTATATCTCTTAAATGCCAACATATACACATGTGATTTAGTATACGAAGATTTTTAAATGCCGAGAACCTCGATCAGAGAGGAAAAAAGGCGTAAGGTTCATAATGGTGTAAAACTAAAATGGGATATACCGAGCTAGGATTTGAGTTACAGGAACAAGGGCCAAACTAACCACCCAAGAATGGAATCATCGAACGAAAACACTTGACAACCTCCAGGAAGCAACTTTTCTTTCCACCACACCTTTCTCCATCAATTAGGAATCTGATGCCATCACTAAACACATTCATTAAATTGTACCCATTTTTTGAGTGTTTATTTTTTGGTGTCTAATCCGCATATATATCACCATTGCTCTTGATTTTCCTTACTGTATATCGGAATTGACATTCCGATCATCTAGGTTAATGGGTAGGGAATTGTGTCTATGAAGGTTTTGTTGTTGAGGTGTTCTTTGATTGTTGTTGGGATTTTGGTTTTGGAAAGGTGGTGTAGGTGGTCCGGTATTGTTGTTATTACCACCCGGTCGCTCGGGAGGTATGGGTTGCATATTTGGAGCGGGATTGAAGTTGCTTCGGTATTGGAATTGGTTCGAGTTAAGGTTTTGGTTTGAGTTTTGGTTCGCCATTGAATCGGTTTCAATGGATGGTGTATGTTGTGGTGTTTGGTTGGTTTGATTAGAAGCAAGTGTTGCTTCTAACCGGCTCGCTAGGTTTCTTCTTGCTACTCATTCAATTTTCGGTTCGTAGACTAAAGGTGAAGTCCTCCCGGAGTTCCGCGTATGCATGCACTACCTGTAACCTGCACAAGTAACACACCCCGCGTAACAAGGAAAAAGACAAGTACAAAAAGAAAGCTAAACAAATTAAACAGCTAATCACACAAATTCAAACAATATCCAAACACAAAGCGCACGCACTCCCCGGCAACGGCGCCAAAATTTGATCGGAGTGTCGCGCTCCGGTCAAAGATAATATTTATAAGCCCAAATTACCCTTAACAATGTGTTAGTGGTAGTAAGGGGTCGAACCACGAAGAGTATGTGGTTTGTGTATGGATTCGAATGAATTAAACAATTGTGTCACGATTATGAAGCTTACTAGAATAATTTTGTGTTTTTGTTTATTTGGAAGATATGATTTTAAACTAGATGATGTGATGAAAATGAGTAACAACTACTAATTAACGATTGCAAGAATTTTGGATACTAGAACAATTATAATAAAAAGGAATCACACCCGGTTTCGGTAATTGTTAACCTAGGATTTCTACAAGTTTTAGTTTCAACTCAAATGCATTCGATTAACGGATTTAGTGTACCGTGACTTAGGTGCTACTAACTATCAACGCCCCGAAGAACGGACAAGAAGACACTTTGTAATCAACACAAGTAAATCCTAACAACGACAACGTACAATTACATATCACCGTTTCGCAAAGTCATAACTTTTAACATCGTTCGACAATTCACGAATTCGTAACAAATGTAATACTATTGTCAAAAGTTTCAAAAACCGAATACAAATTGTCACTAAGATGAAACAAGAACAAATTGAAACCCTAAAAGTAACAACTACCTACACCGGGGTGAAACCGAGATGATTAGCCGCTCATGGTTGATGCAACTTGATCACCGGATGCTTGGAATACGGATGGAGTCATCTTGAAGCCTTGAGAATGGTGAATGATGAGGTTTGGTGAAAGATGATGATGGTGGAAGGATTAGGGTTTGTGGATGATGGATTGATTGAGATGATGGTGATGATTCTTGATGATGATTTCGGGTTGTAGAGATGGAATGGTTGAATGGTAGGTGAATGATGATTAGTTTCGGCTCCAAGATCAAGTTCAAAACCCCAAAAACAAGTGTAACTCCCGAATTGATGTCCAACAACCCCCATCCATTCGTTATTTGACCCAAACCAACATTGGACGCGCAGCAATATTGGAGGGCCGTCGCCGACGGCCTGATGCCCCGTCGGCGACGGTCCATGCATGTTGATCTGGAGCCGACGTGTTAATTTGCTGTTTACGGACAATTTGGGCGACGGAGAATTGCACACACCGTCGACGACGGACCATATGGTCGTCGGCGACGGCTCCTGGAATTCCAACTTTCTGTTTTCTTCATTTCTCAAGTCCGGTTGACCCGTTTCGCATCCCGGTGGTTCCGTTTTCGCTCCGGTGACTCGTTTAGCTCTCAATTAGCTCCTTAAACTTCACAAGACCTGCAAAACACAAATCCTTTTACAAGTAGGCTATTTGGGATAAAAAGTTAAGTAAAAACATAAACTTAGACATAAACGAACACCGGTTTTCAACCACACATCACCTTTCCCCATCAATTAGGAATCTGATGCCGTCACCAAACACATTCCTTAAATTGTAGCCATTTTTTGTGTGTTTATTTTTTGTTGTCTAATCCACATATATATCACCATTGCTCTTGATTTTCTTGACTGTATATCTCTTAAATGTCAACATATACACGTGTGATTTAGTTTACGAAGACTTTTCAATGCCGAGAACCTCGATTAGAGAGTAAAAAAAGCGTAAGGTTCACAATGGTGTAAAAATAAAATGGGATATTCCGGGCTAGGATTCGAGTTACAGGAACAAGGGCCAAACCAACCACCCATGAAGAGAATCGTCGAGCGAGAACGCTCGACAACCTCTTGGAAGCAGCTTTTCATGCTGCCAGACCTTTCTTCATCAATTAGGAATCTGAGGCCGTCACTAAACAGATTCCTTAAATTGTAGCCATTTTTTTAGTGTTTATTTTTTGGTGTCTAATCTGCATATATATAACCATTGCTCTTGATTTTCTTGACTGTATATCTCTTAAATGCCAACATATACACGTGTGATTTAGTTTACGAAGATTTTTCAATGCCGAGAACCTCGATTACAGAGTAAAAAAGGCGTAAGGTTCACAATGGTGTAAAACTAAAACGGGATATACCGAGCTAGAATTCGAGTTACAGGAACAAGGGCCAAACCAACCACCCAAGAATGGAATCGTCGAGCGAAAATAATTGACAACCTCCTGGAAGCAGATTTTCTTGCCACCAGACCTTTTTCCATCAATTAGGAATCTGATGCCGTCACTAAACACATTCCTTAAAGTGTAGCCATTTTTTGAGTGTTTATTTTTTTGGTGTCTAATCCGCATAAATATCACCATTGCTCTTGATTTTCTTGACTGTGTATCTTTTAAATGTCAACATATACACGTGTGATTTAGTTTATGAAGAATTTTAATGCCAAGAACCTCAATCAGAGAGTAAAAAAGACGTAAGATTCGCAATGGTGTAAAACTAAAATGTGATATACCGGGCTAGAATTCGAGTTACACGAACAAGGGCCAAACCAACCACCCAAGAATGGAATCGTCGAGCGAAAACAATTGACAACCTCCTGGAAGCAGATTTTCTTGCCACCAGACCTTTCTCCATTAATTAGGAATCTGATGTCGTCACTAAACACATTCCTTAAATTGTAGCCGTTTTTTGAGTGTTTATTTTTTTGGTGTATTAGCACTTCAAAAACTATTCACTCAAAACCGATTAGAACACATACCCGCATAAGCTTGCAACTCAATCATTCTCCACCATTGATCACAAACACTAAGCACAAGTCATAAGGTCTTTAAAGGGTTGTAATGGGGCTAGGCGAGGGGTAGGAATTAGGATATTTTAAAGTGGCTAAGGTGATGAAAATTTGATTTTTTTATTACAAAAGACTATTCTAACAAAACTAACTATAAACACCAATATTAAGGCAACAACATTCGCCTTTTATTCAACAACTATCAACACTTCTTTTTGTGTTTTTCTTCAACGATTTTCAATTCTTTTTCATGACATTTTCTGATTTTTTTTTAACATATATGCAAACAAACAAGAACAACTATACAAAAACGACTCCTATAATCGAATTTCCATCACACGGGTTTAAAAGAAAAGGTTTAACGGTCATGGGCTATAGGGTGGTCAAACGAAAGGTTTAGGCTCAAAATGGGCGACTAGGGGATTTGTTTGGGTAAGGATAGATAAATGGTTTTAAGAGAAAAGGTTTACCTAATGCCTTAATCATTCTTGTGCTTGTATTCAGTCTATAGTCTCAAACGTATCAAAAGTTGCAAGTTCTACAATATATGACTAATGGTCCACTCAAACAAAGAAACATAAGTATGTAATCTATGATATAAAAGTGGCTCAAAACCTCACATATCTAAAAGGGTATGGTATGTGACATGCATAAAAGACTAGTTTCTTAGGCGGATTATTCCCAAATAACCACCCGTTAAATACCCGTCATGCTATTAATTCGAACTTGACCATGACAATAGACCAAATGGGTTGTGACATCCCTCGTTGACTTAGTTACTTGTGCTTTTAAGATCGCTTTTGAAACAAGATATTTTTGAAAATTTTTTTTGAAATTTTCCCCCATCCCCACACTTGAGGTGAACATTGTCCTCAATGTGTAGTATTTAAATGAATGGGTCAAAATCTAAAATTTTTACTACTCCCCCATCCCCACACTTGAGATACATATTGTCCTCAATGTGTAAGAACTAGAGTATTAAACGCACAAGGGATGTGACACGGCTAATTCCCCCAAAATTTCACCCCGGGTAAAATAATATACAAAATACACTCCACTTATTTGCTAATCTAAAGATCAAAAGTAAAAAGAAACGTATGCACCTGGTTTGTGAGCTCATTCTTCGTATGCTCCTCTCCTCTTCATGAAAGCGGTTGTCCCACGAACCAAATGTACCTACAAATCTTAACCCTTGTATAGAAGCATGCTTCTCACAACCACTAAAATTTGTTAGTTACCTAGTTCTACCACTTTTATGAAAATATTACCAAGCTATACGTTATTTCACTTTGATTTATGTGGAAAATAAATTACAACAACAACAAACCTAACTCACTTTCGTAGGAATCACGGTTGCATTTAGCTTATGCAACAAGCCCTTTTAAACCCCCCAATAGCTTGGGAGGACGAGAGGTCTCGTGAGGGTTATATAGGGAACACACCCACAAAGTTCATTTAACTAGGGGAGAATTTAAATAACAAAATGAAAATAAGGAAAAAAAAATAATATACAACAACAACAACAACAAAAGACATACCATACCTCTACCGCTGATATCGCTCGTTTGGATCCACTGGCGGGTTGGGCTGGTATTGATAACCAGTGAGGGACTCGAACATCTCCCTATAGTTATCTAGCGGGCTTGACTCTTGTTGAGGTGGCGGTTGGTATGGCATTGGAACAAAACTCGAGCCGACTGCCTCGGGCCAATGAGGGGTTGGATCGGATGGCCCTTGCAGATGAGGAAGGTTGGGGTAATCGGTCCAACCCGAATGTTCAACATATGGGAGACCGGCTTGATAATCTCTTTGATGGCATTCTTGATCATGGAGCACCTTGAAGTTATTAATCGCCATTTGGTTAGAGAAAGCCAACGCTCCCCATCGGCGTTGGTCCAACTCTCTTTGTGCAGTTTGGTTCCTAGCCGCCTCTTCTTCCCATGCCTGTCTATGGGCCCTTTCTTCCTCTTGCAACTGTATCATGCGTTCCATTTGTGACTGTTGTAACGCATGCTGCAGTTGTTGTTCCTCCAACTGTTTTTCCACCCTCTCGCGGAAAGATGCTTGAAAACCCCATTGTTGCTGCGAATACGCCCCTTGCGCCTCTTCCCATTCATTTCTACTAGCATGGTATTCTCTTGCTTCACCAATACCCGCCGACACATTGTCGTAAATTGCTTGATCTCCACGGTTCCACAACCGATACGACGGTATTTGCCTTTGATTCACAAAATCTGCCACATTGGCAGAGATTTCCCTATGCTTCCTCCTATACCTTTGCCTCGGTCCCCGCGGACCGGAAGGATCAATTTCCTCCTCAACATCGGGCATCTCCTCATCGCCCTCTTCTTCATCACCCTCTTTGTCATTAAACCGATAACTATCCCCTTGCTCATCTTCAACCGTATGCAAATGCCCAAAAGCTTTCACGGTTATTCTCCATTGTCGCCTCATAGAGGCGAAGTTGAATTGATCAATGGGCTTAGACACCCACAATGAGTCTTGAGGTAATGCATTCTGTTGGATAATCATGGCGCTAATCAACCTTGCATAAGGAATCATCTTTCGTTTAAACGATTCCCGCGTATCCCATGTGTTGATCATAACAATTTGACGCCACGAGAGCTTGGGCGTCCCATATAACAATGCATGCAAAACCCGACAGTCGGGTGCCTTCACCGTTCCACGGTCTCCGAACCGTACCATAATATTCTCTAACGAGATACCTTGAAGTATCTTTCCCATCAAAGACAAACCACTTCTCGACTCTCCCGCACCCCCAGAACCTAGTAGGGTGTCCTCTAAAAGCCTCACTGGGTCAACATCGTTTTTCTTGTTGTCCAAAAACTGATCATACCCATAATATTCATACGCGTCGACCCCAAGTGAGTCAAACCTCGCTATAGCATTCATATGTTCGAAAGACATGACCATTTGATTTTTTCCAATGTTACCAATCAACTTCCACCTATGAGCCGGTCTATCAGAGTGTTCAAAACGAAGGGTGGATAACCACTCACAAACTGCCCCCAAGTACACCCGAGTAGTGATATCCTCACACCAGTCAATCACCCGTTCCCAGCCAAGTTTCTCAAACCTTTTCACTATACCAATCTTCCTAAATTCTTCAACATCTACCGTACGTTCACAAACTGTCCTTTCGGGTATGGATTTTGAAACACCCGTAACCATTTTCATCTTCCACATTTTGGCTTCTAACCTCTTATTGTTGTAACGAGAAAGAGCCTTTGTTTTCTCGTCCTTCCATGCCAAAGCCGATCTACTATTTTTTTCTTCTTCCCAATCCCAATCCTGTCGAATAAGTTGCCCATCACCCTCTACTACATTACTTAGTTGTTCCCATTGCCTTTGATATACCCCGGAACCCGAGCCGGCTCCTGAAGATGAACCTTGACCGGAGGTCTTTACTTTCTTACTTCCTCGGAGCATGGCTACAATCACAAGACAAAGACAACAACAATTAGTACACTCCAAACCTTCAACAATCTCAAACTTTGAACATGGTGTGCAATGTTGAACTTCAATCAAATTTTTAGATGTAAAATCGTTTTTTTTTTTTACTTCCAAAGTCGCACATCTTATCATCTATATTGATTAAACATGTTTATTCCAAAAATTTCGCAAAATTTCATGTTTTCAACAATATTCAACATCACAACTATGTTCAATCATGCAACAATCTAGTGTAATCACATCACCAAGACTAAAGCATGCTCAAATCCCACCCAAATCAAGCAAACATTCTTAAGTTTATGCTAAAACATCCTACATTATGATAAACAACCTACTCTTAAACAATATGCTTAAAATTTCGGAAGAAATCAACAATGTATATAATAATCATGCATAAATTTACTGAAATTCATACCTTTAGTGTTAAATAACAAGAAGAACTAAGAACAAGTGCAAAACAAGAGACTTGGATGAACACTCTTCAAAACCCTAAAAATCACGTCCAGAAATCGTGCAAACGAGCAAGATTTGACGAAAACTATTATGGGGGTTTTGTTCTTCTCGAAAAACTACACAAGTTAGGCTCAAGAATCAACTGATTTGGTGGAGATTTGAGGAAGTTATGAGTGAAGTAAGGATTAGGGTTCTAGAGAGGAAGATTGAGGAAGATGAAGTGCAAGAGAGAGATTGGCAGGTGTTTTCACGAAATTATTAGAGTTAGGATGATGCTAAATTGATTTCGGGTCAAATGTGTGGTGAATAATGGCCTTGGGTTGTGTTTAGATGTCCACAAGTGGGTTTGGGTTCGATCCTATGCATATACAACCGATCAGCATCGGCTGATGATCTGGGAACCGTCGGCGACGGACACCTCCACCGTCGGCGACGGTGTGTGGTTTTTGTTCGAGAGCCGACGGCCAAAGTGGCTGTCTACGGACAATTGTCATCTACGGACATTTTGGAGGACCATGGGCGACGTCCAAACCCACCGTCGGCGACGGCTCTTGTATTTTTCAATTTTTAATTTTTTTTTTTTTATGAAGAAAATTATGAATTTTTAATAAAGGAGCTATGTACAAACAAAAATCCTAAAAATTATTAACAATCTTTTTGTGAATTTTTATAAGTTAAATTTTTAAAACGCAATAACCGTCAACGGCCCTACCACCCCCCAAAAAGTCGTGTATTGTCCTAAATGCACATAACAAAGCCTAAAAACATACCTTGTGTCTTCATGACCCGTTCGGAATGTCCGGACTTCACACAATCAAGAGAGATTAGTATGGAACAAAAACGATTAACAAACAAAACACACAAACAAATAAATAAT
This sequence comes from Helianthus tuberosus, assembly GCA_030545235.1. NCBI lineage: Eukaryota > Viridiplantae > Streptophyta > Magnoliopsida > Asterales > Asteraceae > Helianthus > Helianthus tuberosus. The sequence continues at coordinate 18,944,154 of CM060363.1, read as the reverse complement.
TGTACATAACTTTACACAAAATGTTACCGGTCCTTATTAGTCGACCTCGTAAATCGGTGTGCTTGCCACAAAGCTCACCAATTCCTTGTTTTCATCTACCTTCTCGTTACCATCAAGAAACGGTTTTAGCCGATGACCATTTACCGTTTGTCGTACCCCATCCTTCGGATCCTCGATGGTAACATCACCCAATTGTCCGACCCGGGTGATCACATAGGGTCCCATCCATTTGCTCCGGAGCTTTCCGGGAAAGAACTTGAGCTTCGAATTGTAAAGCCACACCTTTTGGCCAACCTCGAACTCTTTCTTTCTCAACTTAGCATCATGCGCTTTCTTCATTCCATCCTTGTAGTTGGACGCGCATTCATATGCCATTTCCCGTAGCTCCTCCAACTCGCATAACTTAAGTTTCCTTTCCTTACCTGCATCGTCATATTGAACATTAACCTCTTTGATAGCCCATAACGATTTATGCACAAGTTCAACCGGTAAATGACAATTTTTACCATAAACCAACCGGTAAGGTGTAGTGCCAATAGGTGTCTTATGTGCCGTACGGTAGGCCCATAAGGCGTCATTCAATTTAATTGACCAATCCTTACGGTCCGCCCGCACGGTCTTTTGCAAAATCTCTTTGATTTGCCTATTTGACACCTCAACTTGCCCGCTTGTTTGCGGGTGATAGGGGGTAGCAATCCTATGGTCAACACCAAACCGTTTAAGAAGTTTCCCAAACCGAAATTTTTTAAAATGAGATCCTCCATCACTTATGATGACCCGAGGAATCCCAAACCTTGAGAAAATATCGGTTTGAACAAAATTACACACTACGGAGTGGTCGTTCGTCTTGGTGGCTATTGCTTCGACCCACTTTGACACATAGTCAACGGCCATCAAGATATACAAATTGCCATAGGAATTGGGGAATGGGCCCATGAAATCAATTCCCCACACGTCAAAGATGTCGACTACAAGGATTGGTTGCATGGGCATCTCATCCCTTTTTGAAATACCCCCTAGTTTTTGACACTCTATGCAATTTTTGGCAAACTCATTTGCATCTTTGAAGATAGTTGGCCAAAAAAGACCACTATTTAACACTTTATGACCCGTTTTGTGACCACTAAAGTGACCACCACATGCAAATGAGTGTAGATGCTGCAACACGCTTGGAATCTCTTCGTCATCAATGCATCTCCTTATAACTTGATCCGCACACTCCTTCCACAAATGCGGTTCTTCCAACCGATAGTACTTGATTTGGGACATGAAGTGTTGCCTCTTCCGTCTATCCCAATGTGCCGGTAAGTCACCTGTAACAAGATAATTCACAATGTTAGCATACCAAGGCAACTTATCCAATTTCATAATATACTCATCGGGAAACGACTCATTGATCTCTAACGATTTAGGATCCTCATCAACCATCAACCGGGACAAATGGTCCGCTACCACATTCTCGGTACCCTTCTTGTCCCGTATCTCCAGATCGAACTCCTGGAGCAACAACACCCATCGGATTAACCTCGGTTTTGCATCTTTCTTCTCCATGAGGTACCTAACCGCAGTGTGATCAGAATAAATAATCACTTTACTACCCCATATATATGCCCGAAATTTATCCAATGCATATACCACCGCAAGTAGCTCTTTTTCGGTAGTAGTGTAATTCAATTGTGCATCCGAAAGAGTCTTACTCGCGTAGTATATGGCAACGGGTTTCTTATCAACCCGTTGTCCCAACACGGCCCCCACCGCATAATCACTCGCATCGCACATAATTTCAAAAGGAAAAGACCAATTTGGCGATTGCAAGATTGGAGCCTCAACCAACTTCTCTTTCAAATTGTTAAAAGCATTTTGACAATTTTCATTAAAATCAAACGGTTGATCTTTTAACAACAAATTACATAAAGGCTTGGTTATGTCACTAAAACCCTTAATAAACCGCCGGTAAAAGCCCGCATGACCTAGAAATGACCTAACACCTTTAACGGTCGTGGGATACGGTAAAGTAGATATGACTTGTACCTTTGCACGATCAACCTCTATCCCACGACTTGACACCACGTGTCCCAACACTATTCCCTCTTGAACCATAAAATGGCTCTTTTCCCAACTTAAGACCAAACTAGTTTCGACACACCTTCTTAACACTTTATCTAGTTGATCCAAACAAGCCTCAAAAGATGACCCAAAAATTGAGAAATCATCCATGAAGATTTCCAAAGACTTCCCCACCATATCTAAAAAGATACTCATCATACACCTTTGGAAGGTGGCGGGGGCGTTACATAATCCAAACGGCATTCGCCTAAATGCGAAAGTGCCATAGGGACAAGTAAATGTGGTCTTTGCTTGGTCTTCCGGATGGATGGCGATTTGGTTATAACCAGAATAGCCATCTAAGAAACAATAAAATTTTTGCCCCGATAATTTCTCAACTATTTGATCAATGAACGGTAAAGGGAAATGATCTTTGGAAGTTGCGGTATTCAACTTCCTATAGTCAATACAAATTCGCCACCCGGTTACCGGCCGAGTGGCTACCTCTTCACCTGCGTCATTTTTGACGACTTGTATGCCCGCTTTCTTAGGAACCGTCTGTGTTGGGCTCACCCATTGGCTATCCGAGATCGGGTAAATGATACCCGCATCTAGCCATTTCAGCACTTCCTTCTTCACTACCTCCCGCATGTTCGGATTTAATCTCCGTTGTGCATCTCGAACGGGAGTCACATTCTCTTCCGTGATGATTTTATGCATCACCACCGAGGGACTAATACCCTTCAAATCAGCAATGGTCCATCCAATCGCCGCCCGATTAGTGACCAAAACATCCATCAATTTATCTTCTTGCTCCACGGTTAAATTTGATGCAATAATAACCGGGAGCGTGTTGCCTTCACCAACATAAGCATACTTGAGATGCTTAGGCAACACCTTCAATTCAACCTCCGGAGGCTCTACTAATGACGACTTCAACTTGGTGTCGATGCTCTCTGGTAAACTCTCAACTTGGTGCGTCCATGTCGGTTTTCCCTCTCTAACCGCAAGCACCTCCAAACTTCTCACTTCCTCATCTATGCTCTTATCCATCTCCACCTGTGACCTGTCAAACATATAACAATCCTCCATTGTGTTTTCCCCATCTACGACTGTGTCGCAAAGAGGTATACACGTGTCAACGACGTCCGCCATATAGCATTCATCATCAACTGGAGGGTTCATAAGCCCGGAAAAAACATGCAACCTCAACCTTCGGTTTCCAAATGTCATGTCAACCGTTCCCGTTTTGCAATCAATTTGAGAATTCGCGGTTGCTAAGAACGGTCGACCCAAAATCACCGTAGGTTGTTTGGTTGGGTCCTTGGCCACATAATCAAGCACTAAAAAGTCCACCAGATAGTAGAAATCCTCGATTTTCACTATCACATCCGAAACAATTCCACGGGGTAGTTTAGGTGTCAAATCGGCTAACACCACGGTGGTGTTAGACAACTGAAGTGGACCAAACTCGTATTGGTCATACAAACTACCCGGTAGAATGCTCACGCTAGCACCAAGATCTAGAAGTGCCCGGTTGGTTTTAAAATCGCCTACTTGAATTGAAATGATAGGCGCACCCGGATCTTGGAGCTTAGGTGGAAGTGCACCCGAAAGAATCGAACTCACATTTTCGGTTAAATCTAATTTTTTTGGAAATTTGTGAGTACGTTTTTGGGTACACAAATCTTTCAAGTACTTAGCATACGACGGTACTTGTTTAATTGCATCCAAAAGAGGTAAATTGATTTTTACTTGTTTAAAAATTTCCAACAACTCTTCTTGTTGTGGACCTCTTTTGTTTACAACTTTTTTCACGGGTCCCTTCAATGCTTCGGGATAAGGGGCGGTATTAGACTCCACACCCTTTTCCTTAGCCTTGGGGACGGGGATGGTCACAACGGGGGTATCATTGTTCTTTTTCAAGTCATTTTTATTTTGACCCGTTTGACCATTCTCATTCTCATCTTCACTAGCATCCTCCACCACCCCTTCAACAAACTGGGGTGATGGTGTTTTGACACCATCATCAACGACTCGACCACTACGTAAAGTAATTTTATTAATTGGTACCTCACGTGTGTTCCTTGAGTTTGACCCTTGATGCTTAGGGTTCACCGCGGTGTCACTTGGGAGTCTTCCCGTGCTTCCTCTCATTTGAGCCATTTCTTCCGCGAGTTGGCCCACTTGCTTCGCCAATGCCTCATGTGCTTTATCCCGAATCTCGTTTGTCTTCTTTATATCCTTGATATCATGATGAGATTCCTTTTGCATATTCAACAAAGCATCCATTTTGGCACCCAAATCATCGCCACCGGTTTGATTATTCGACCCGCTTCCATTACCGCCTTGGTTATTGTAATTCCTTTGGTACCCACCTTGGTAATTATTGTCCCTACCTTGGTACCCTTGGTTATAATTTCGTTGATAACCTCCTTGATTACCACCTTGACGGTTTTGATATGATGCTCCGCTTTGACCTCCTTGGTTACCCGATTGAAAATTCGGGTTCATTTGGTTTGAAGCATTACCATATCGGAAGTTGGGGTGATTCCTCAAACCCGGATGATAAGTGTTGGAGTTCATGTCATATTGCTTCCTATCTCCATACACTTGATTGACTTCCTCCGTATAGTCAACTGACCCCGTTGGACATTGTTCCGCTCTATGTCCAATATCACCGCAACCTTCACATACCTCAAATTGAACCGCATTTACCTCTTTCTTCTTCATACGAGCCATTTCCCGCTCTAGAGTGGAAATCCGATCTTTAGAGTCAAGATCGGGAAGTGATCGGGAAACGGGATGCTTCTTGGCTCGGTCGGCCGATTCTTTCTCTTTCGAACGCTTGCTCATTCGTTCCAAAAACTCCCAATCATCGTCTTCATGGTTGCTTAGGAGGGTCCCATTACTTGTGGATTCAAGTCGGTTCCATGTATTGTCATCTAGACCCCGTACAAAGCATTTAACCAACTCCCACTTCTCGATTTGATGATGAGGGCATCTTCGCATCATTTCCCTAAATCTTGTAAAGGCCTCATGTAACGGTTCGCCCGATAATTGGCGAAAAGACCTAATTTCATCACGAGCGTCATCGGTCTTCGCCATTGAGTAGTATTCATCAAGGAACGCTTGTTGCATTTCTTCCCAAGTGCGAATACTATTTGCGGGAAGTGTGAGGAACCATTGCTTTGCCTTATCCTTCAGTGAAAATTGGAATAGTCTAAGTTTGACCTCCTCTAAAGCAAAGTTGTGACCCCCGATAGTGTTGCAAACCGAAGAAAATTCCGTCAAATGTGTATACGGTTCGTCGTTAGATCTTCCATTAAAATGAGGAAGTATGTTGATGTAATGTGGTTTACAATCAAACATCCTCCTCTCACAAACGATTGGTGAGTCGTTCTCGGTGACAACCGGCCTAAAACGATCATTCACTCCCCGTGGAGGTCGTTGACGACGATGTGGACCATTAACTTCTTGATCAATCGGTCTTCTATTATCCCGTCTTTCACCTCTTCGATCATCTCTTCGATTATCCCTTGGGTTACCACCTCCCACGAAACGAGGAATCCGGTTAGGGTTTGCATTATTGTTGTTGTTGTTATAAAACCCATCATTCCGGTTCCGTTGGTCATTGTTTCGTGGTTGACGGTTGTTCCCATAACCATCATTTCTTCCACCTCCGTAACCGTATACGTCGTCCTCAACATAATTGGCATTTTGGTAGCCAAATTCCTCATCATCATACCTTCTTGCATTGTAGACGTTTCCCCGATTCACGTAGCCCCAATCTTCGTCATCGTTAGCCCTATCATCATAATATCCCCCGTCATCAGAATTTTCCATATGAATACTCACATGTTCCGGCGATTGATAACCGGGAACACTATAAGGTTCATCATCGGGGATTGCATTCCTCAAGTCATCGATGTTGAAGAACGGGTCTTCATTTGCGGGATTGCCGCGATCACGATTTCCCCGACGGTCGGAATTGACATTCCGATCATCTAGGTTAATGGGTAGGGAATTGTGTCTATGAAGGTTTTGTTGTTGAGGTGTTCTTTGATTGTTGTTGGGATTTTGGTTTTGGAAAGGTGGTGTAGGTGGTCCGGTATTGTTGTTATTACCACCCGGTCGCTCGGGAGGTATGGGTTGCATATTTGGAGCGGGATTGAAGTTGCTTCGGTATTGGAATTGGTTCGAGTTAAGGTTTTGGTTTGAGTTTTGGTTCGCCATTGAATCGGTTTCAATGGATGGTGTATGTTGTGGTGTTTGGTTGGTTTGATTAGAAGCAAGTGTTGCTTCTAACCGGCTCGCTAGGTTTCTTCTTGCTACTCATTCAATTTTCGGTTCGTAGACTAAAGGTGAAGTCCTCCCGGAGTTCCGCGTATGCATGCACTACCTGTAACCTGCACAAGTAACACACCCCGCGTAACAAGGAAAAAGACAAGTACAAAAAGAAAGCTAAACAAATTAAACAGCTAATCACACAAATTCAAACAATATCCAAACACAAAGCGCACGCACTCCCCGGCAACGGCGCCAAAATTTGATCGGAGTGTCGCGCTCCGGTCAAAGATAATATTTATAAGCCCAAATTACCCTTAACAATGTGTTAGTGGTAGTAAGGGGTCGAACCACGAAGAGTATGTGGTTTGTGTATGGATTCGAATGAATTAAACAATTGTGTCACGATTATGAAGCTTACTAGAATAATTTTGTGTTTTTGTTTATTTGGAAGATATGATTTTAAACTAGATGATGTGATGAAAATGAGTAACAACTACTAATTAACGATTGCAAGAATTTTGGATACTAGAACAATTATAATAAAAAGGAATCACACCCGGTTTCGGTAATTGTTAACCTAGGATTTCTACAAGTTTTAGTTTCAACTCAAATGCATTCGATTAACGGATTTAGTGTACCGTGACTTAGGTGCTACTAACTATCAACGCCCCGAAGAACGGACAAGAAGACACTTTGTAATCAACACAAGTAAATCCTAACAACGACAACGTACAATTACATATCACCGTTTCGCAAAGTCATAACTTTTAACATCGTTCGACAATTCATGAATTCGTAACAAATGTAATACTATTGTCAAAAGTTTCAAAAACCGAATACAAATTGTCACTAAGATGAAACAAGAACAAATTGAAACCCTAAAAGTAACAACTACCTACACCGGGGTGAAACCGAGATGATTAGCCGCTCATGGTTGATGCAACTTGATCACCGGATGCTTGGAATACGGATGGAGTCATCTTGAAGCCTTGAGAATGGTGAATGATGAGGTTTGGTGAAAGATGATGATGGTGGAAGGATTAGGGTTTGTGGATGATGGATTGATTGAGATGATGGTGATGATTCTTGATGATGATTTCGGGTTGTAGAGATGGAATGGTTGAATGGTAGGTGAATGATGATTAGTTTCGGCTCCAAGATCAAGTTCAAAACCCCAAAAACAAGTGTAACTCCCAAATTGATGTCCAACAACCCCCATCCATTCGTTATTTGACCCAAACCAACATTGGACGCGCAGCAATATTGGAGGGCCGTCACCGACGGCCTGATGCCCCGTCGGCGACGGTCCATGCATGTTGATCTGGAGCCGACGTGTTAATTTGCTGTTTACGGACAATTTGGGCGACGGAGAATTGCACACACCGTCGACGACGGACCATATGGTCGTCGGCGACGGCTCCTGGAATTCCAACTTTCTGTTTTCTTCATTTCTCAAGTCCGGTTGACCCGTTTCGCATCCCGGTGGTTCCGTTTTCGCTCCGGTGACTCGTTTAGCTCTCAATTAGCTCCTTAAACTTCACAAGACCTGCAAAACACAAATCCTTTTACAAGTAGGCTATTTGGGATAAAAAGTTAAGTAAAAACATAAACTTAGACATAAACGAACACCGGTTTTCAACCACACATCACCTTTCCCCATCAATTAGGAATCTGATGCCGTCACCAAACACATTCCTTAAATTGTAGCCATTTTTTGTGTGTTTATTTTTTGTTGTCTAATCCACATATATATCACCATTGCTCTTGATTTTCTTGACTGTATATCTCTTAAATGTCAACATATACACGTGTGATTTAGTTTACGAAGACTTTTCAATGCCGAGAACCTCGATTAGAGAGTAAAAAAAGCGTAAGGTTCACAATGGTGTAAAAATAAAATGGGATATTCCGGGCTAGGATTCGAGTTACAGGAACAAGGGCCAAACCAACCACCCATGAAGAGAATCGTCGAGCGAGAACGCTCGACAACCTCTTGGAAGCAGCTTTTCTTGCTGCCAGACCTTTCTTCATCAATTAGGAATCTGAGGCCGTCACTAAACAGATTCCTTAAATTGTAGCCATTTTTTGAGTGTTTATTTTTTGGTGTCTAATCTGCATATATATAACCATTGCTCTTGATTTTCTTGACTGTATATCTCTTAAATGCCAACATATACACGTGTGATTTAGTTTACGAAGATTTTTCAATGCCGAGAACCTCGATTACAGAGTAAAAAAAGCGTAAGGTTCACAATGGTGTAAAACTAAAACGGGATATACCGAGCTAGAATTCGAGTTACAGGAACAAGGGCCAAACCAACCACCCAAGAATGGAATCGTCGAGCGAAAATAATTGACAACCTCCTGGAAGCAGATTTTCTTGCCACCAGACCTTTTTCCATCAATTAGGAATCTGATGCCGTCACTAAACACATTCCTTAAAGTGTAGCCATTTTTTGAGTGTTTATTTTTTTGGTGTCTAGTCCGCATAAATATCACCATTGCTCTTGATTTTCTTGACTGTGTATCTTTTAAATGTCAACATATACACGTGTGATTTAGTTTATGAAGAATTTTAATGCCAAGAACCTCGATCAGAGAGTAAAAAAGACGTAAGATTCGCAATGGTGTAAAACTAAAATGTGATATACCAGGCTAGAATTCGAGTTACACGAACAAGGGCCAAACCAACCACCCAAGAATGGAATCGTCGAGCGAAAACAATTGACAACCTCCTGGAAGCAGATTTTCTTGCCACCAGACCTTTCTCCATTAATTAGGAATCTGATGTCGTCACTAAACACATTCCTTAAATTGTAGCCGTTTTTTGAGTGTTTATTTTTTTGGTGTCTAATCCGCATAAATATCATCATTGCTCTTGATTTTCTTGACTGTGTATCTTTTTAATGTCAACATATACACGTGTGATTTAGTTTGTGAAGAATTTTAATGCCGAGAACCTCGACCAGAGAGTAAAAAAGGCGTAAGATTCGCAATGGTGTAAAACTAAAATGGGGTATACCGGGCTAGGATTCGAGTTACAGGAACAAGGGCCAAACTAACCACCCAAGAATGGAATCGTCAAGCGAAAGAAAAACTGATAAATCAGCAACTGGATGAGATCGCAAATCTCAAGCTTCAATTCCAAGAAGCTAAAATAAAAAATGAGAGGATAAATCTAAAGCTTAACAGCTATAACTCCGCTAGCTTTGTTCTTCAACACATAGTTCCCAAACCAATCGGGAAGAACAAAGCAGGTGAGGATGTCTACTCAGATGGAACAATGGTGGGTTATCATAATATTCCACCACCCATGTGTAACAATTTTACAAAGAAGAAATCTGGGTTGGTTAACGAATCTGAAACAAGTGAGAAAACATATGTTGAAAACTTACCTGAGAACATTGATGTCACATTCACTTCACAATCTGATGAGGACAATATTCAATCTGAAGTTGTGAAAAATGTTGTAGATAACGTATTAAAATCAGACAGTGATTCCACAGAAGAGGATGAATGTTTTCTAAACAACTACATTCCAAAACTTAGGTCCCAAGACAACTTAAGTGACGAACCGATTCTTGTCATGTACAAGATGTGTGGTTCTGATAAGTTGTACTCGGATACTGAGTTTCTGATTGAGAATGTGAATGTGGATAAGCTGAAGAAAGTTTTCAAACTTGTTGAGATCGATGTTTCTGAGGTTAAGGGGTTAACAAGTTCTAAAAGGTTTCTAAACTTTGAACGTGATAAATCTTACTACAAGAAACCAGTCGTTCCACCACGTTTTAACAAAAACAATCAAAACAGATGGTCGGGTGGATTTCAGGGTGGTAAGAATTACCCAAAAAGGAACTTTCAGAAACAAAAGTTGTTGAAAAGAAGGTGTTTGTGAAGAGCTCAAGCTCAATTTCCAAACAAGAATCGGAAATCTTTTCAAAAACTAATGAGGAATTTTTTGCTAAAAAGGCCTCACAGCCGCAGTCTGAAGGTAAAGGTCGGGATGTTGACACCCGTACTTGCTTCAAATGCAACCAAGTTGGTCACATTACACGAAAGTGTACCAACTAGAAACCAAAGTCTGTGGTTGTTGAGAATCCGAAAAAGAAAAATGATGTCAAAGGTAAAGCACCGATGTTTGTTGAGAAGAAGAATTCAAAATCAGAACATGATAAAAGCAAATCTAAACCTATTGAACAAGTGGTAAAGAAAAATGATCATTTTTACAAATGGGTTGCTTCTCCACAACAGACATGGAAGCCAAAATCTCAAGCAAAGATATCAGATGAGTCAAAACCAAAGGTTTCTGATACTGCAAAACAATCATCTTCAACCAAACCGGTTAAGATGAATGTACCTTTGGATTTTTATGAAAAGCTTGAAAAACAGACTTCTTCGACCCCACCGGGAAAGAAGTATGTTCCAAAGAAGGATCAACCATCTGGTCAACCTCAAACGGACGAATTCTTTTTATACAAAGAGGTTGAAGTTGGATCTGAGGAAAGTTTGAAAATGAATGACAAAAACTTCCCACCACTATACACAACAACAACTCACATTAATGTCAAGCTACCCGAGTCAAAGGAGGCTTGGGTTGCTTCAACTTCTAACTAAGTGTTTGTGAAATGTGCAGGAGCTCCCGAGATCTATCTTGAAGTGGATTATGGATAGTGGAGCATCCCGGCACATGACAGGGAGAAAGACCCTGTTATACGATGTTAGAGGATTCAAAGGTGGTTATGTCGGTTTCGCGGGAAACCAAGGAGGACGTATTATCAGGTAGGGCATGTTATCAAACGGTGTCATTACATTTGAAAGAGTCAACTACATACCAGAGCTGGAAAATATTTTACTCAGCATTTCTCAGAGTTATGACAGAATGTACACAACTCACTTTACTGACAAGGAATATCTGATTCTGAAGCCGGGATTTGTTATTCCCGAGGAATGGATCATCATGCGAGCACCAAGGGTAAATGATCTGTACGTGTTGGACATGAGTGTTGCTACGTAAGATGAACTATCTGGTATAACGATCTTGTTAAAGGTGTTCATCTGAAGAATTTTCACCTGGAGGGAGAATGTATTAGCTGTCTGAAAGGAAAGCAACACAAGAAATCTCATCCGAGAAAAATGGTGAACTCGGTCTCAAAACCACTTGAAAGACTTCACATGGATCTTTTCGGTCCAGTGAACGTCAAAAACATTACTGGAGATCTTTACTGCCTAGTGGTTACTGATGACTATTCAAGATTTTCGTGGGTGATGTTCCTAAAGTCGAAAGATGAAACATTTGAGAGTTTGCTGAAATTGTTCCGAAGATAGAGAACCTGTACCAAACCCGCATTTGCAAACTACGAAGCGACAATGGTACGGAGTTCAAAAACAACAAAATGGAAGAATTTTGTGATAGAAGAGGTATATTGCAAGAGTTCAGCACTCCATACACTCCACAACAGAATGGAGTTGCAGAAAGAAAGAATAGAACGCTGATCGAAACGGCACGAACGATGCTAGCTGATTTAAAGTTACCTATCAACTTTTGGGGAGAAGCTCTATCTCCGCTTGCTATACTCTCAACTGGGTACTCACTATGAAAAAGCATAATAAAACGTGTTTTGAGCTCCTTAACAAACACAAGCCTAATCTTGAATATCTAGAGTCGTTCGGGTCTCCCTGCACAGTTCTAGATCCTGACAGAAAGTTTGGGTCAAAGTGTTTGGAAGGAATTTTCGTTGGGTATTCCAGTCCACTCAGATGAGTATTTGTTCGTAGTCTCGGGAGGATAATCGAAGCACAACACGTAAAATGTCAAGGTTACACTACGCCTCCACAGAAGCCCGCAGACTCATGGCGATTCAATTATGATTCTTTATGGGATTCATTTGACATAGAAGAAGAGCCATAGTACTTTAATGATTTAGACATTTTCCTGGATTATGAAGCATCCCAGGGTAGATTGCCAGCCAGGTCTTCTAAACGTCAACATACTTCCAATGATAATGAAGTTGGTCTAAGTCATGCTGGTGAAAATGATGATGTTCAGAAAACTCCGACTACTTCGGAACAAGAGCCTGCTCCAGAAAATCAGACAACAGTTACTGATGATGATTCAGAGTGTGATACGGTTAGCCCAACCTTTGATCGTGGTGATTCAGAATATGAGGGGGAGCAGATCCAATCTTCAGACCAGACAGTTCATGTTGATGAACAAGTTGCGGACCAGAAAGTCACAAATTTGGAAGGCGAGGTGAAAGTTCCCGGTGAAGTTATGCCGAGGACTCTTTCCTACCACCCCGAGGAGTTGATTATAGGAGAACTGCAATCAGGAGTTCAAACAAGAAGCCAAATTGATCATGGCCTTACATGTTTTTATACTAAAATTGCTCCATTACAAACTGAATTCTCACTCAGTTGCTTTATTTCGCAGATTGAACCTCGAACATATAAAGAAGCACTGACTGAAGAATCGTGGGTAAATGCAATGCAAGAGGAGCTGGGTAAATTTGAGAAGCTTGGAGTTTGGAAACTTGTCGATCTACCTGACAGACACAGAAAGATAAACACGAAATGGGTGTTCAAATGCAAGAGAGATGACCGAGGAGTGATAGTCAGAAACAAAGCTCGACTCATTGTTCAGGGTTTTAGTCAGCAAGAAGGGATAGACTTCATTGAGGTTTATGCTCCGGTTGCTCAACTTGAAGCCATAAGAATTTCTTGCTTTTGCTTCATGGAACGGTTTTAAAGTTTACCAGTTAGATGTCAAGTCAGTGTTCCTTTATGGAAAGCTGAAAGAGGAGGTCTACATCGGTCAGCCACCGGGATTTACCAATCCGTTACACAAAGACAAGGTCTACCTCCTGGACAGAGCGTTGTATGGTTTGCATCAGGCCCGAGAGCCTGGTATGAGACGCTCTCTCAACACTTGCTTGCCAACGGCTTTATCCGAGGAAAGGTGGATGCTACACACTTCACTAAGGAGGTCGCTGGTCATCTGGTGATCGTCCAGATATATGTTGATGACATTATTTTTGGGTCAACAAACGACGAATTCTGCAAAGAATTCGAATACGTGATGAAGCAGAATTCGAGATGTCATCAATGGGTGAGATGAAGTTCTTCCTAGGGATGCAAGTCGATCAGATTCCTGAGGGAACTTTCATACATCAAACGAAGTACGTTTACGACGTTCTGGAGAAATTTGGGATGTCCGAGACGGCGCTAGTGTCCACCCCGTTAGCAACTAATCACGGTATCAACCATGATCTCACCGGAGAGAAGGTCGACGAGACGCTATACCACTCGATGATTGGTTCGTTGATGTACCTGACAGCATCCAGACCTGATATAATGTACCCGACATGCCTCGCGGCCCGATATTAGTCAAGTCCTAGAGCCTCGCACATGTCTATCGTCAAAAGGATCCTACGCTACCTGAAAGGAACCCCAAGCCTGGGTTGTGGTATCCCAAAGATGGTGACTTCAAGCTCGAAGGATATTCAGACTCGGACTTCGGTTTCTGCAAAATCAACAACTGTAAGATGCCAATTCTACGGACCTCGCTTGGTCAATTGGCAGTGTAAGAAGTAAACCTCTGTTGCTCTTTCGACTTGTGAAGCAGAGTACGTGTCAGCCAGCAGTTGCTGCTCGTAGATTCTGTGGATCCAGCAACAGATGCACGATTACGGTTTGCAATTTCTTACCTCTCTTATATTTGTTGATAATGAGACTGCAATCAACATAACGAAAAATCCGGTACATCATGCTAAAACTAAACACATAGAAATTCGACATCACTTCATCCGAGATTGTTTCGAGAAGAAGTTGATTCGAATAGATAAAATCCACACTGGCGAACAAAGGACAGACTTACATACCAAAGCTTTTGATAAATCACGTTTTCAGTATCTATTAAAATTGAATGGTATGAAGCTTTTGTCGGCGGTGGAGGAAATTCTTGACGTTGATGAGAAAACCATTGCAGAGGATGTTGAAAAGCAGACTGCTTTGGTTTGTCGACTTTTTAGTTGTTTTCGTATTTAGGGGAGATAGATATATTTTAGAAAACACAAAAACAATATAAATGCAAAAATACAAAAATATTAGAAATTTTCAAAACCAAAAACATTAGAAAACCCAAAAAAAGTTTGTGTAAAAAGAGGAAATGATAGTACATCAGCTAGACAGTTACGGTATGCTAAAGAAATGAAAAGATTAAAAGCGTTAACGGTCTCACTGATGATATGCCGATAGGTTTTTACACGTTTAGTAGACTTTTTCGGGATATAAACATAAAATCATTTCTTGCTTATTTCGTGGGGAACATCTCTCGGGTATATAGGGAACCTCTGAAATCTTGTTTGAAATATTTTCTATTTCTGACATACTAGGTCTATGTACTTGATGATATCTGGGGTATTATACCAGGACTTCTGATTTTGCGGAAGCAATAACCTAGTCCTCGTATAATACTCTGCACAACTTTAATCTTTAAAGCCTCCCCCCAGCATAAAAAATGATAAACATTGCAAAATGCGAATCATGTGTTGTTGAAGAAAATATCCGCAAGAGGGACACACCAAAAGTCGAGCCATCATCACTTTGTCTGAATGGAAGTTCTAACCCGAGCTCTCATGGCCTCGCACTACCCTCTTACAGATATCATTCGAGTACGTTCACCTATAAGACTGAATATAGAAATCTGGATACGAGAGTATATTATGAGGTGGGACACGCGAATAAGTTAAGTACTTAAAACATCTAATTCGTATCCTGAATAAGTTGAAGTCTGTGTAAAAATTTAAAAGGATCAGTATATCGACAATCTAAGTGAACTATTTAAAACTTAGTGTGAAATTAAGCTCAACGGTACCTGTAACTAGTCGGCAGCTGATATGATCCTCTAACACACTCACCAAAAATATGTCTGTAAATAGTTTAATGTTTACTTTACCGCATTTCATTTCAGTTTAGCTTAAAACCCAAAAAGATTTTAGTATGTTTTAGCAAAAACTTTCTTAAAATCCCAAAAATATTTTATATTCTACTTTAGTTTACGACAAACCAAGGTGGAAAGCTGATCTTCAAAATCTCTGAAGTGAAGCGAAGCAGGAAGTTTCTCGGCTGAACAACTGGGTTGGGAGCTAATCTTGAATGTTTGAGAATTTCAACGTTTAAACAAGTTCATTAACTTGATACTTGTACAATTTTCAGATAATGTGTTGAAAAAGTTTGATCAAAATGTCAATTGTTTCATTTTGGGCCAACCAAGGTCATTAACTTGGACTTGGATGGAAAATTGAGTACCTAGGGTCATTAATTTGGACCTATATATTTGAGTGGATATCTAAAACTGACCAAACCAGATAAATTTTGAAAAATTGAAAAAGTTCAAAATTTGAAAATATTGAGTTTGGATCGGATGACAATCCGATCGGATGGCCATCCGAGTGGTGGTCAATCCTATATAAGAGAGTCAAATGTCTCAGTCAAACACATTCGATCGGACCACCATTCGTCACACTCACAAACTCTCTCAACTGTACTTGATCTTGATTCACTTTCTTGCTTTTCCAAGTTCATAGGATTGTTGGCACACTCAACCTTCACTATGGGAAAGGTAAGTTTCCTAATTTTCACCGTTAAAATTGCTTGAATTTGATCTTTAAGAGTGTCGGCGATGATTGTTCTTGACGGATCTTAGATCTAGGCTTAATTAGGGATTGTTGATAGAATCTGAACATAGGGTTGTGTTCATCGGCCTTATATCTATAGGTTTACCGTGCCAATTTAATCAAAAACGTCATAGATTTGATTAAAGGGTGATTAGAGGTGTTCGGCAGCCGAGATACAAATAGTCAAATTAAACCCAATCTGTTAACTTTTGAGAAAAATTGAACATAGGGTTTTGCTAGTCGGCCAATTCTTTAAGAGAATCTGTGATCAATTTTATAAAATGTTAGAAATTTTTAATCTTGATTTGATTGCATTCAAACTGTTCTTCATGAACAGTGGATCGAAGGGCAATCCGATCGGATGACCATCCGATCGGAGGGCCATCCGATCCATTGCACACCTTATATATTTGAATATTTTTCAAGTGTTTGAAATTTTTGAGTATTATTGTTGAAATGTCATCATGGTTCCTCTGATAATAATATTTTCAATCAAATGTCCATTCGATCGGATGGCCATCCGATCCAAAACACATATTCACATGTTCTCTTTCAAAAGTGCTAAATTGTTAAATCTTTTTGATCGAATGACTATCCGACTGGATCGGATGGCCATCCGATCCAAATGCACATGTTTTGTCTGATATGATCTTTATTGGATATTGCTCATCTGATCGGATGACCATCCGATCGGATAGCCATCCAATCATCAGTACTGTATTGAGTGAGTAGTGCTAAAGTGTTAGAAAAAATTTCAAGATTTTCAAAATTTGTCACTTTTCACTATTTTGTCTCGATAAGTGTGCGGATTCTAACGTTAATATTATTCTTGCAGGCAAGAGCGACTGATTGCAATCCAACTCACAACATCTATTGCATATTAGATGAGACTATGCAAATATGGAACCATTTAAAGAAATTGTACCGTTCTTAAAGGAAAGTAGGATTGCTAAGGCTCTAACGGAAAAAAACATAAGTGTTATGAGTCGCATGTTAGGATGTTCTGGAAGTATGTGTGGTACGACGAGAAAGAAAAGATAATATATTCGGCGGTGCAGAAGAAAGATGAAAATGGACAAGATATAGATGTGGAGGTTAAGTTTACAGTAGCGGATGTGAGAAGGGTTCTGGATTTGAAAGATAGTGATGACGACCTAATAATTATTCCTGAACGTTTAAGCAAGGGTTTGTGGTTTAGAATGGGATACACGGGTCATGTAAATGACAAATACCTTAAGTCTAGATTCTGTAGACCTTATAAGTTTATGGTTCATTGTGTGGTGCAAGCTTTATCGTACAGAAAAGGAGCTTATGACGAGACGTCAGACTATGTTATGAACATTATTACATGTTTAGTGTTGAATAGGCCTTACAACATTTCACAAGTGTTGTTTAATCACATGATTGACAACATCAAAGGCGAAAAATACATCATGTACCCGAGATTCATTCAGATGTTGTTAGATGATCAAGTGCCAAATCTTTCGAAAGATCCTGCTGATGAACTGAAGTTACAACATATGAGCAGTGAAACATTGAATAGATTGAACAAGTATAAAGGTTTGACAAAAGATCAGGAGCCGAGAGTGAAAGGAATGATCGGAAAGATTAAGAAGCTTGATTATGTGGCACCTGAGAATGATGTATGGAGGCATGAGAATAGCAATTCTGAGGATGAAACAGATAGTTTGAGGGGCATGCATGAAAAGAAGCTAAGGTTTTGGTTTGTGAAAGATGGGAAAATGAAAAGGACTCCAAAAGTTTCACCTAAAGTGGCTACACCAAAGATTGTTATTAAGGGTAAATTTGGAGAGGGGGGGGGGTCACAAAAGAGGTTGATAGATTATTTCTATTGCGTATTGTTCTAACATTGTTGATGTTTGTATTGCAGAGCCAGAAAAGAAGAAGTCTCCACCAAGGCTTGTAGATGAACCTGTGATTGATCCTACAGATCTAGTTCAGCAAGGTGTTGATCTTATGAAAATGACTCTTGATGACTTTGTGAAGCAATCTGAAGCTGCTAAAGCTGCAAAGGAAGTTGAAACTTCTGCAAAGAACATTGAAGCTGAAAGTGTCAAAGAAAAGGAAGTTGAAGGAGTTGTGCAATCAGATTCCAGTGCAACTGTAAGTGATTCAAGTGATACAGAACTTGGATATGATACATCAAAGTTGGGCATTGGAAAGATAAAGTTGAAGGTGAATCCACCAAAGAAAAAGAAGGATTCTGATGAAGAGGATTCTACGTACATTCCAACACCTCAAGAGAAAAAGAAGAAAGTTATTAAAAAACGTAAACCTCCAGGAACAGCTTTTCTTTCCACCAGACCTTTCTCCATCAATTAGGAATCTGATGCCGTCACTAAACACATTCCTTAAATTGTAGCCATTTTTTGAGTGTTTATTTTTTGGTGTCTAATCCGCATATATATCACCGTTGCTCTTGATTTTCTTGACTGTATATCTCTTAAATATCAACATATACAAGTGTGATTTAGTTTACAAAGATTTTTCAATGCCGAGAACCTCGATTAGAGAGTAAAAAAGGCGTAAGGTTCACAATGGTGGAAAACTAAAATGGGATATACAGGTCTAGGACTCGAGTTACAGGAACACGGGCCAAACCAACCATCCAAGAATGGAATCGTCGAGCGAAAACACTTGACAACCTCCTGGAAGCAGCTTTTCTTGCCACCAGACATTTCTCCATCAATTAGGAATCTGATGTCGTCACTAAACACACTCCTTAAATTGTAGCCATTTTTTGAGTGTTTTATTTTTTGGTGTCCAATCTGCATATATATCACCATTGCTCTTGATTTTCTTGACTGTATATCTCTTAAATGTCAACCTATACACGTGTGATTTAGTTTACGAAGATTTTTCAATACCGAGAACCTTGACCCGAGAGTAAAAAAGCCGTAAGGTTCACAATGGTGTAAAACTAAAATGGGATATACCGGGCTAGGATTCGAGTTACAGCAACAAGGGCCAAACCAACCACCCAAGAATGGAATCGTCGAGCGAAAACACTTGACAACCTCCTGGAAGCAGCTTTTCTTGCCACCAGACATTTCTCCATCAATTAGGAATCTGATGCCATCACTAAACATATTCCTTAAATTTTAGTTTTTTTTAGTGTTTATTTTTTGGTGTCTAATCCGCATATATATCACCATTGCTCTTGATTTTCTTGACTTTATATATCTTAAATGTCAACATATACACGTGTGATTTAGTTTACGAAGATTTTTCAATGCCGAGAACCTCGATCAGAGAGTAAAAAAGGCGTAAGGTTCACAATGGTGTAAAACTAAAATGGGATATACCAGGCTAGGATTCGAGTTACAGGAACAAGGGCCAAAAGTGTCGTTTGTCAAAAACATTAATATTACGACATTTACATAAGTTCCATAACCTTTAAACCAAGTTTACAAAGTTTTAGAACAAGCTATGTTACTATTACATACTTAACTTACAAAGCATTAATTCAATATTTACAAAGCTGGACAAAACAATCCCCAAAGAGTTTATTAACAAAAGTTGTGATTTAGTCGCGGAAGCTTTGATTATGTGTGTATTCGGTTCTTTCTCTTGCTTGATCGTCATCCGTCTAGTAAATATAGTTACCTGCAATCAAAAACACCAAAATGGTTAGTTTATGTTAGTTAAGATTTGATTAAATGAGTTCGTGAGGTTAAAACACACAACAGCAACAAAATTCCAGACTTTTTGCTCCCTTGCGGGGCGTGACACAGACAGGCCAAAGCCGTCGCGGGCCGCGACAACCCTCGCTTGACGCGACGATTTATCTGATCTCTGTCGCCTAGCGCTACACCTTAGTTTTTCCAGCGAGTTCAGGTTATAGACCTGCATATTTCCAGCTAGAATGCTTTTTACGAAATTGGACATAACTTGTCCGTTATTGACCCGAATTAGGTCTCGTTTCTTCCTATGTGATCTTAATTCGATCCCCTACAACCTAGAATCATAATCCAACATCATGATTTGCAAATTTCTTAATTTATACTATCAGAAATCATAATTTCTTACCTTTTATTTGACCCATTCAGAAATCTTGAACCATAAACTTAGTTTATGATTCCAAACCTTCTATAAAACAATACCCATCAACCTACTTACATTTACGATACATTATATGAAAACTCAAGTGCCGTTATCGAAGTACATATCCCCCTTTTTCCTTGTTTAACTTACTTAGCGACATTCATCGCTTTAACTTGCCAAAGTTCAATACTTTGGTGATTTTGACCCGTTTGATTTCATTAGAGAAATCCACCGCCTTATTAAAATCAAACATGTATTACTCGAGTCAATTTGACCCATTTAAACCTTTAAGCGGAATCCACCACTTTTAGCGTTTGTACCTTATCGAATTTTCTAATTATTCTTGTCTGGTTATTACATACGAAATCCTTCGCTTAGTAATGGCCAAACATTATGACTATGTCATTATCATTCAAGCAACTAAACATAAAAAAAATAACGAGACTTTACGAAGCGTATAGCCGCGTACCTTTCAAAGCTTTCCTTTCAAACGATTATCCGCTCCGCCTTGGTTACTAGACGATCCACCCAAATTGCCTTGTGATATACTAAGGTTAGTGATCAAGATTCTAGCTTAGGATTGAGTCCTAATTGAATTTCTTCTTTGAATCGGAGTAGAATTAGATGAATTTGGGTTTCAAGAACAAGGGCTCGCTCCTAGGTGTTTTGATCGAACAGGACACACACTACTTTGTGTGTGTTCTGAAGTTTATCCTGTATTTCAAAACAACTTTCCATTTTGGCACAATTGGTCCCTCTAGTTTCTAAATTTTATAAAATGACCAGAGTTCTTTGATTTCCCATCTTTTATAATAAGATTTTAACTATGTTTATTTTTCCTAATTTAAAATCTCACTATTTTATTTTCAACACATATATATAATTTAATATTTTTAGGGGTGTTACATTATCACATATAAATTTGCTCCGTAAGCTTATAAAACAACACTAAACATTTAAACAAAATAAACAATCATGTTCAACCAATACCATAGTCCATAATTTTCAATTATAATTTTCAAACATTTAAGCCCTAGTTTTAAATATGGGTTTTTTTGCATATTTCCCCTTAAAAAACTTTGAAATTGCATATATACCCGAGCCAAAAATTAAATTGCATATTTCCCCTCTATTAACTAGTAAATTGCAAATTTACCCATTTTGATTTAATTTAATAAAATTAAATTATAGAAAGACTATTTTACCCTTCATTTTACTAAACTTTAGAAAATTGCATATTTACCCTTTTTTTTACTAGTTTTTGTCTTTTTTCATTATTTGCATTTTTTCATGAAGTTTTTTTTTTCATTATTTTTCCTCACGAACTAGAGTAACAATCATAAAAAATACAATTGACAATCATCTAAATAGAAAACAAAATGCCAAAACTTTAATCCATTACGGTACCAAAAAAATCATCCCAAAAGAACAACCACAAAAATTCAATGTAACAATATCCAAAAAATGAAAAAGACAAATGCCAAAGTTTTGATCATTTGGTACGGAAAAAGTAAATTGTTTTGATTACTTGTTGATGGTTGATCTTGCGATGCCGAATTTTTGCATTTTTTTTTGTTGGAGTCCATACCCACCACACCGGTGACACTTATATTTTTTTCTTTGCTCATCATTTGCTCTAATTCTCTCCTTTCTTGGTCTTCCGGGCGGCCGTTTGATAATAGGTGGGTATATCTTCTCCTCATCATCTACATGCACCCATTGATCCTTTGTAGGGATTGGAGCAACTTATAGATTCATGATTTCCCACAATGGGTTCTTCGATGGGTTCCCAGAAAGGAAGTAACTTGAGCAATAAGATAAACAATCATAGAGTAATAAGACGTAAGAACCATACCCGTCTGCTGCTGACGTGAATCATAACCAATAAACCAAATAAGAACCATACCCTTATGATGATGGCAACCTTATTTTGACTCGAGTGGCAATCTAACAGAAGAATCACAGTATCACACAAGTCAAGAAAACGTATAAAGTAACTAAGAAGCATTGGCTTCATTGTTTCTAGTCTGCCCTCCTCTCTATAAATTTTCCATTACTAGTTCATTTTGCTTCTGATAACTTTTCACTATCTACTATTCTGAATTCTTAATGTCTTATTATTTTACCCAAAATAATCAGAAAATCATAATCATTAAGGGGCAGATAAACAGATTCCGCTTATAACTATCGACAGATCAAGTAATCAGTATCAAGTCATCCAACTACAACATAATTTACAAATTTCTTTAACCTAATTTAAAACACTTGTACTCCCATTTAACACAACAAATCCCTTTATTCCACAAGAAATTCCCAATTTGATCATCTTATCTATTACTTTCTTAATCAATCACACTAAAGCTTCAAACTAACATAAATCCCCAAATAAAAACCCGAACTTGGATCGAAACAAACATCAATTAACACAAAACATCTAGGGTTTTATATAATCGATGATAAAAGATAAGAAATCTGAAATATTATACTACCTCTAAGACAGTTGGATGAGGATTTGAGTTGGGGTTACGGCCGCATAGGAGTAGAGAAGATAGAAGTCGCTTTGTTCGCTTCATTCTTGATGGGTGTGAAGATCGATCCGACCCGATTCGACTGCTTGTGGAACCCATTTTGGAGCAGAAAAGTGAGTGGAGGATGGATGATAATGGAGGAAATAATAATAAAGTGGTGGAGTAGAAAATGGCCGTAGAAGAAGAAGAACCGTAGAAGAAGAAAAGGAAACATCTTGTGAATTAGAATGATCTGAAGATTTTTCAATATTTTAATTTTGAAAGGGTAGTTTTGTCATTTTAACAGAGAAGGGGAAATATGCAATTTTTATTTAGCCTTGGGTAAATATGCAATTAAGGGTGTTTTTAAGGGTAAATATGCAATTATTCCTTTAAATATTGATTAGTAATCATTTAAACAAACAAAGCTTAAAATAAAACAACAAAATCATTAAATACAAGTTTAGAACAACTAAAAAAACATCAAAAAATATAAAAAGATCAAACCCTTATACATCTATATTTTCTCCTAATCACCACATAAAACAACAAAAATCAATCAATAAAAAAAGGATAAACCTATGGGTTGGGTTTGGGCTTTGGTTAGTTGGGTTAATAAAATTAGATTGTAGATTGGATTAACTAAAGTGAATAATGGTTAAAGAATAATTATACAAATTGTGTTATATATTTATATATTCATAATAATCAGTGTTTATTTTATTTTTATAAATTCATAATATTTTTTTTCTAACGAGGGCGGTTGAAAATTTTCAAGGGGTGCGGTTGAAAAAATCCAAGAGGTGCGGTTGGGATTTTCAACGAAAATTAGCACTAAAAACCTTTTTTTCATGGGGTGCGATCGCCCACCCACCATCGTGGGTAGGTCCGCCCCTGGATGTCCCTGATTTGACCCATTTGACTAACAATTGGTTGATAAGTTCGTTAATTTGAAGTGTTCACGGGTCGACTCTAAAGGACCGACGTGTTTGGACCTGTATTGAACATTACCCATTTTGACCCGTTACCCGCTCGACCTATTTTTGCTTTCATTTAATGAAAATGTGGATATGTCATAGTTTTTTTATATAAATAGGTAAAGTTATTTATGTTTTAAAAATGAATATTTAAGTTTAAATAAAACTAATTGTGACAACCCACGTTGTCCCAAACATAGTTTTTTTTACATAAATAGTTAAAGTTATTTATGTTTTGAAAATGAATATTTAAGTTTAAATAAAACTACTTGAGATAACCCACGTTGTCCCAAAAATTAAAAAAATACGAATTTGCTGATACAAAGGTTTACATGAATATGCGAAATCGGGACAACTGGAACGATATCAGTTCACCAATTGTGCTTGATGAAAGAGTTCCTACATAGAGGTAAGATTTCTATTCAAATGAATTTGGGTTATTGTAGTCAATATTGTTTAATAAGAAATTAATAATAATAACAATAATTATTATTAATAACCCACTTGAATAATGTTTTTTACCATAACCGGTTCCAAACCTGACCGGTAGAACCGACGCGTACCCAGTTCCAGTTCCTACCCGATGTATAGAAGAACCGTTTCCGGGTTCAAAATACCCGACGGTTCTTACTCGGTTCCATATTTCTTGATAATAAACTGGTCGTACCCGGTTCCTACCCGTACCTGGTTAGTACCCGTACCCGGTTCTTCCAGTACCCGGTTCCACTGTACCCGGTAATAAGTTACCGTTAGAACCGATTACTAGCCGTTAGAATCGATCTTTGGAGGTTGCAAAAACACACCATATATTTATTTCAAACGGTTACATCATAACTAAACAAACATAACGCACCAAACATAACTAAACACACCATATATTTATTTCAAACCGGTCCCGGATCCTTCACCCTTTTCATTTTTCGCCTTGGTCACGGGGCAATGGCGGTCGATGTGTTTCTTTAGCGTCGAGTTGGCGGCCGCTTTCATTATCGGTTCCTAACGGTATTATATCCGTTGGAACCGGTTCCAACAGTAAGTGGCAGCTTTTTGGTTTGAAAAACCCGACAGAACTAGTTCCAAACAGTACCCGGAACCGGGTCCAGAGTACCCGTAACCGGTTATATAAGTTCTAGTTTTATTGATGACTACCCGGGTTCAACCCGGAACCGGTTCTTTAGAATACCCGGTTCCCCTAACTAGTATCAGTATCCGGGTACGGGTAGGAACTGGTTCCGGATAATACCCGATTATGCCCATCTCTACATACACTTGACTAAAACTCTAAAAGATTACAAAGCCCATATAAAAAACGAATATGCGCATCAAAAATCAGAAGAAGCCCATATAAAAAACAAACCTGAGCCCAACAAAGACCAAAGTCAATTAATTGTCTTTCTTGAACTAATCTGACGTGTCGGTACATACCGGACACGTGTCTATCTCATTTCTTTATCTGTCCGTTCACAACACCTTCCAAGCATAACCCCAATCTTAGCTAAACAAGCCTTTTTTTGCTTCTCACTCTCACTTTTACACACACACACACACACACACACATCGTCGGATTCCACCGGAAATGAGTCACGATGACTGGCCGGACTGGCTCCCCGGTGACTGGTCCGTTCATATCAGAAAGGTTGACGGTCGAAAAGTCAAGGTATTTCTTATTTTCGCTTTTCGATCTCCAAATTAGGGCTCTTTTTGTCCCTATTTTATTTGTACCGTTTTTGTGCTTTTTTCTGTTAGGTTTTTGGTTTTATTATGAATGTTTAGTGAAATGACAACATGCATGTGAAATTGTGATCTGTGTTGAGTTAATTTTGCATCTCTAGGGTTTTCGTTTTCTATTTTTAACGATTTTATGAAATTAATTGAAAAATTTGTGTTTATGATTTGTGTATGTGAAAATGACACTAATGTTATTGTGAGTTTTTTATATTATCTGGTTTGTGTGTGGATGAGTTGATTAGGAACATGAATTTAGGGTTTGTTTGTTTTGTTCTAGTAACACTTTCCTTTTTAAGTTAAACAATGAGGATGATTGATATTTTGTTTGTTTGGTGGAAATAGAAATGAACATATGGAGATAAGTTGTGAAATGTAGAAGTAATAAAATTTTAAAGCTACTTTTGGAAAAATAAAGGAAATATCTATGTGATGTGTTATGGACTAATACCATTGCAAGGTATGGGACTTGTCCCACATCGGTTGTATGGGCAACTGATGTGGGGTTTATATGCCAAATGGGCTCTCTCACCCACCAGACTAGTCTTTTGGGTTGAGTTCTCTCGTTTGGTATGTAACATTGGTATCAGAGCCATAACTCGGAGTGGTGGCCCACGGAGTGGTGGCCTGGAGAGAGCCAGCCGTGACCAACGTGGCCGTGACCAACGAGGCTCGGAGTGGTGGCCCATGGAGTGGTGGCCTGGAAAGAGCCAGCCGTGACCAACGTGGCCGTGACCAACGAGGCTCGGAGTGGTGGCCCATGGAGTGGTGGCCTGGAAAGAGCCAGCCGTGACCAACGTGGCCGTGACCAACGAGGCTCGGAGTGGTGGCCCATGGAGTGGTGGCCTGGAAAGAGCCAGCCGTGACCAACATGGCCGTGACCAACGAGGATGTTGGCCCTTAAGTGTTATGAGATTGTTAGACGGATCTCTCATTTTTACTTTATGAAAGTTTAATGCTAGTTTATTTGAAGTCACAGACCGAAGTGTAGCTGGTTATAGTTGAACAGGAGTCGGGATGTGTGGTTATGACTTATGAACTCTTTAAATAATTCATTTCAACACTGAAACTAAAATATGCTGATTTTGACCTAGAAAATGGAAAGTTTATTCCGTAAGGGAGGTGCGTTTCCTCCTAATGTACAGTTTAAGCATAGTTTAGTTGTACGGAAGCACTTGAACACGCGTTGTAAGAGTATCAAACATGTAATTGTTCATTTATGTGATATCGATTTTTTATTAATCATATATGATATGCCTATTTTCTGTTGCAGTGTTATGTTGACCCTGATGGACACAAGTGCTATTCGAAGCCACAAGTGTTTGATTATCTTAAGAAGACCAACAAAAGCCTACCCGCAGATAAACCTGTAATTCCCACATTTTGTTAGCATTTTCTTTAATGTATTTCTCTTTATTTCTAGCACTCTTACATTCTGTTTTTTTATAGCAAAATGGGGAAGGCCCAGCTATAGACTTATCTGCGGAGCCAAATGCTCCCCATACAGATGAAGGTCCTGATTCCACACCTGGAGGACCTCCTACAAAACTGACACCTAGATCTAACAGAAGGAAATCCATTTCCGCGGTATTAAACAGTGGTCTTTCCCTATTCGTGATGTTGGTTAAATGCTTTTTCATTACGTATTTATATATATATGCATCTGTTACAGGATTTGTCTGAAGATTTTTTAGGCGGAGATGGTTTTTCCTCTGAGCCATCGTCACATAAGAGACATAGGGGAGATTGTAATTGGCTGCCTGAAGGATGGACTGTGGAAGATAAGGTTCGGCAAGGTGGTAGCACTAGTGGAATGAAATATAAGGTAATTTTTAAACAGATTTTGCTAATATATGGAATTAAATTTAACTAGTCGGCAATTTACAGTGTTTTTTGTATTTTTTTTTCTTTTTCATGATCAGAGGTTTTTTTTTTTCAACAGTTTTTTTTATTGTTCTGGTTTTGTAGGTTTATATAGATCCTGTAAGTGGACAAAAATTCTTTTCCAAGCCACAGGTTCTGAATCATATTGCCAAAACAAACGGTAGTGCAGGTGTACAGGAAGCTGTATTCGCTGAACCTATTAGTGCTATGCCAATATCATCTTGGGTATTCCTTTTGTCTTTAATGTGTTTTCTACAACGCAATTTTGATCCATTTACCGGGTAGTGTTTAATTTTTTATCTTAAATGGGTCAAATTAATAAAAAGGGTTCAAATGGGGATTATAAATACATGTTAATTCTCTTTACATTCATTTGGCTAACTGATTGGTTACTGCTACTCATGTACCTCAACTCTAAAGCAAGAGAAGCCCATTACAGAACCTGATAACTCACAGATGTATGAAGCCACTGAAGCGGAGAAGAAAACCGAAGATAAAACAGAAATCTCCCGCTTGTCCTCTGACGATGAGGTTGGTTTCATGTGATTTATATATTGTATTTTTATTTGATCATTTTGAGTTTTGGAGCATTCTCTACTCTCTAGGTTGTCACAAGGACTCCTGCAGAAGGATTACCTCAGGGATGGATAAAAGAAGTCAGAAGGAGAAAATCTTCTGGAGGAGCCACAAGATCCGATCCGGTAGTTCGAACATTTTTTTTTTATTTTGATCGTCAGTAATCTTTTATAATGCATTGTGTTATTATTATATAGTTATATGTCTGATGTATTAATGCAGTACTACCTAGACCCTTTAAGTGAATATGCCTTTGCCTCGAAAAAGGATGCTTTGCGTTATCTGGAATCTGGAGATATAAAGACATGTGTCTCAAGACCACGTAAAAAGAATAATAATGACACTGTAAGTTTTTGTTTACCTAAAAAAAGACTATTGTGGTTTTTTTAATCAAGGATTTTTTATGTATACATCATTACTTTGTAAATTATGGACTCCCTTAAAACAAGCCGCACGGTTTGACTTTCGGTATCAAGTTCATGACTTTTTGGATCAAAGTTGATTTTTATATATGTTTCCGTTCAGCTTAATGTTAATCTGACTTCGACGGGAGGAGAATTGCCTGCACAAACTGATATGTCCAATGGAAATGAAGCTTCAAAAGAATTCGTAAATGGTTCTGCGGAAGAGTTGAAAACAAACGAAAGTGGTATACCGAACCCGGTAAAGTACACAACTTAATTTAATCATTTCGTCTTCAATTTTACATGTGTTTTGTTTTTCCAACTAAAGCAGATTTTTCTAACTAAAGTATAAGTTAATTTAATCATTTTGTTTAGGTTTTATGTATATAATAAATAGTTATTTTAATCGATTGTTACATTATATTTCAACTTGAGACGCAAGATTCAATCCATCACCATAGTAAGATTTTTCTAAATAATTATTTGTGATTCAGAAACCGCTTCGCTCTATAAGCGGAGCATCTTTCTCTACACCTGAGAAAGATAAGTGGCTACCTGATGGATGGCTTGTTGATGTGCGTTATAAAACTTCTGGAATGAAATATAAGGTAATTTGAAACCCAACTTTACTTTAATGTCAATCTTGTTTAATTAAATTATCCAGTTGTGATCTCTTATGGCTTAAGAATGTTCTAAACATTGTGTTTTCGGTCTTTTTGATATAGCACATTTTTTAAACTTATTTTAACTGATAATTTGTTTTCTTTTGCTACTGCAGATTTACAAGGATCCTGCAACTGGGAAACTGTTCTATTCGAAGCCACAGGTGCTGAGCTATCTTGGTAATGGGAGTAGCAGCAGCTCTAGAAAGAGAAAAGTATGATCCTGCACTGTTTGTAATACCTTTACTGCTGGGGTGATAAAATGGGTGGGTCCGGCTGAGAAATGGGTCAAAATGGGTACCTTTTGGTATGGGTTGAAAGTTGAAACACTATTTTGGTCTGAGGTTATCAAGTATCATATATATACTTTTGTGTGTCGAGTATGATTATGAAAGTATTATTTCAGTTATAAGTTTATAACTTATAACCCGACTTTTTAAATTGTTGAAAGCGAATATAGCAGAATTAAATTCTCACCAAATATGCAGATCTCAGTTTGAATTCTTCACATCCAAGTTGATGACACATCTGATGGTTTTGAAGATTGTTGAAGAACTTTTGGTTTTCAACTTTTACTATATATTACTTTATGAACTTTTTGTTTTCAAGTATGAACATTTTAGTTTTGGAGTATTTTGATATTTGGGATGATTTTAGTACTTTATGTTGAAGTTTATGTACCGGAATATATTGGTAGTTGAAGAAAGTCTTATTTTCCATTATATAATATATTTTAATTTTTTTTTGTTCAAGTGCCCCTTTTTTTCCTCAGGCCCACGCTTTTTTTTGCGCCTTCGCCTAGGCCCTAGGCGGAGCCGAAGCGCCTTGAGTGTGTCTTGCGCCTTTATAACTATGCTAATAGCCATCTGTTGCAACCCTGATCTTTACCCCGTTGACCATATATTAGCTTTAGCACTATATCAAACATAGATGAAATAATATAGGATTCTTTATGCACTAAAGTACTCCTTAAGCGACTTTCCACCTTTGGAGAAAAACGCAACCCCAACGACCACATGAAAAAACATCAACTTTTGTTTATCTACATGTTAACTTTGGCTATCTGACATGTAACTCCATGTGTATATCAACTTTGAAGGAACACAACTCATCTGTAGCACCCGATTCATCCCCAAACTCTACACCTGTTGATGTCAAACGCCCCAAAAGATCCGTAAAGAAGAAAGGCGACAGCCAGAACACCGAGTACCAAGAAGTCAGTTTCTATTTCCTTGCAGAAATTATTATTATTATTGTTGTTTTTTTTTCGAGTAAAATGCCGTTTTAGTCCCTGAGGTTTGGCCACTTTTGCGACTTTTGTCCAAAGGTATGTTCTTCTGCATCTGGATCCAAAACATTTGAAATCTTGCCATTTTCATCCGACTCGTTAACTCCGTCCATTTTCTCCGTTAAATGAGGGGCATTTCTGTCTTTTTAGACATTTTTATTAAAAAAAAACACTATAAGAAATAAAGATCCACCTCTGTTGACATTTTCCCCACCCAAACCCTTTAATCATCACAAAAAATGTAAAGGACAAAAATACCATGACTTAACGTTCAAAAATGGATGGAGTTAACGAGTCGGATGAAAATGGCAAGATTTCAAACGTTTTGGATCCAGATGCGAAAAAATAAACCTTGGACAAAAGTCGCAAAAGTAGCCAAACCTCAGGGACGAAAATGGAATTTTACTCTTGGTTTTTGTTTTTATTTCCAATGTTTGATATGAGGCCACCTGACGTTTGAAACGATGACTAGGTTATCACAACATCCGCTGCAGATGGGTTGCCACCCGGATGGATTAAAGAAACCAGAACTAAGATATATGCAACCCACAAAAGAAATGATCCGGTACTTGAGTTTTCTTTTTCATTTTATGTGTGGGAATTTTAAAACCCAGTATTTACTATTTCGTGACCTACTTTTGCAAATTTATCGTTGTGTGTCATGCAGTTCTACACAGACCCTGAGACTGGATACATCTTTCGGTCCAAAGCTGATGCTCTGCGTTATATAGAGACCGGAGATGTGAACTTATGTGCTATTAGACCAAAAGTTAAGGATAAAGATGGAAAGGAAGTTGTAAGTCCTTAAGATTTGCAGTTTTTGGGCATCGTTATGGCATTATCAAACTGTCATATCGACTTTAGTTGACCTGAATGTTTTTTCTTGACAGTATGTATATTCAAACAATGCGCAAAAACCCACTACTGGAGATGACGTGGCGACTGAAGTTCCTGAAGAGAATCACACCCCTGATCCAAAAACCGCTAATGACACAAACCGCAGGGTGACAAAGAATAGCAGTCCCGCGACCGATTCGCCATCTCGATCTTCGAAAAGGCAAAAAGGGAAAGATCCCGAGACTGCCCCTACAAGCGGTGTTCCCACTGAGAAGCAGGAAACATGGGTAAATCTGGAAAAACAACCTGATGATGGCAACCTGACTTTTGACATTCCAGAAGATGATAACTGGACAGACCAATGCATTGACTTTGCGGTGAAAACACTGACAGATGAAATCATGTTTAATGGTCAACCGGTGGAGACAACAGGTGTGAAGGACACTCCTCCTTCAAAGGTGAACTGAGGTATGATGTTCAGTGGGATTCTCAGTGATTAGTATGGTAATTTGACTTTAATATGATTATTATTATTATTATCGTATTAAACCTGGGTATGAATTGCTAGTTAAGTTAAGTAGTAGCGCTTCAATGTTGGCGTGATGGCGGGTGTGTGTTGTGAAAATAAAAAAAGGGACTTGTATTACCCCCGCCGATTGGGAAAACCCGGGTTTATCTTTTGAATTTATGTAGACATGAACTCAAGGGGTTATATGTTTTGAGCTCATCTCAAACTTATAATTTGTAGATGGCCCAACTCACAGCCTTATTTGAGGAAGTGTTTTGTTTAATCAGATAGGATCAGTTAATCTGGACACTTTATATTGTAATTATACTTTGTTTATTTGTCTTTCTGGTTTCTGAATTATTTTTGGTAGCGTATAAATCACCTCTGTGATGCTTATAAACTTTATACAATTGAAAAAAAAATATATAGGCATATCCACGTTTAATAATAGGATTATGACTTATTGATCGCTAAAAATCCATGCTGCCAATTTAACCGCTTGATACTTGGCTATCTCACATGATTGTTGTAGATTTACGCTATATTCAATGATTGTTATAGATTTACGCTATATTCATTCGACTTTGGTCGGAACTCACAAGGAATGTATGATTTCCCCTTTTTGCTTATAATCATCCATGTGAGTGAAATCGAGTGGTAATCAAGTGCGAATTTATGATGATTATGCGAATGTAATTGCTCTTTGTAACGAAAATTAGAGTTAGGAGTGATTTGTCAAATTGTTGGTATGTGTTATATTATGGGTTATTGGATTTTATCACTCTCAACCATTGGATATTGGTCGCTGCCACTCCCAACTATCACTTTGACTTTCACCACTCTCAACTTAACACTTTGTATGTTGTGCCACTCTGGTTGAGTGGTTTTTGGCTCCTCTTTTTTCTTTTATAAGCATATTCATCTGTAGTTATTAGTAATTCAGAAAGTGTTAGCCCAATATCACTAATAACACAAGTGATAGTTGGGAGTGATAACAGTCAATACCCAATAGTTGTGAGTGATAAAATCCAATAACCCTTATATTATGGGCTCGTAAGTCGATATTAAAATCCAATTTATCATAATAACAGATAATTTTGTAAATGAAAAATCCTAATAGAAATGATTTTTCAAAAGTATATACGTGTAGAAGCATCTGGCTTAGAGCACTTACAATGGTACTTCGAATCCAACGTCGAAGAGAGGGTTATGAGAGAGATGTTAGGCGTGGAGAGGGAGGAAACTCTATTGTCACGGACGGTCCGTGGAGGGAGGGTGGTGCGTCTTGTTAAGGGGATGAGTCGAGGAACAAAATCCAAAGTATAACTAGTTTTGCACTCATTTAACAGAGATAACTAACGGATATTCACTCAAGGGACCATCCGAGTAATAAAAAGTAAACCACAGAGAGCACCGGTGTAATTTTCTAAAGTTTGGGACTATAGGTGTTACTTTACAAAACCACAGCGAGCATCCGGGCATTTTATGAAACCAAATATGATAAACTGAGCAAATGACACATGTACTAGTTCAAGCGTTATGTTGAACATACATACCCCTTCAATAGTTTTTACCGTATGTATCCATTTTCTATTAAATCGGTTACATCACATCTCTACTTTTACTAATAAGTGCGTTCAACGTATAGATGGGTTGTTTGACCTTACCCTAATTCAAATAAGCAGTAGTTGGAATGATTCAATATTTAACTAGACGTTTTTCTTCTTGTTTTGTAGTAATCCATAAATATCTGGACGTATAGTTTTTATAAAGACGTAGCAAACTTTACTTTTACTATAGTATTTTGGGTGTTACTAAAACTTATTAAAGAGCTATTAGAACAAAGTTGTATACGAAGCAAACGTGACGATACTGCATATTACTAAAGCCGATAACTGAAATAGGTAAAGCCGATGATTAAATAACAGAAGAAGAGAAATCTTTCAATTCAAGCAAACTCAACCGGATATCAAAATAATAAAAAAAAGAAGTTTAGAAAACGGCTTAAAAGAAACCCATGACAACTGAGTAAAAAGACGCAGATAACAACATAATTAGAAATGAAAGATAAAGAAATCAAAGTGAAACCCATATGATATGATCACGAAAGATTCATCATTTTAGTATGAGGATTCTTTCCATCCTCCAAAGTTTCTCTCTTCCTGATGATGCCCATGTTCATGCCCATGCTCGTGCCCGTGCCCATACCGATGGCCATGTTCATGTGTGTCCTATTATCACAATGACCAAATCATTGTTAGTTTATGTGTAAGACTAGGGATGAGCAAATGTTACCGAGTATCGGTTCAGAACCGGTACCGAACTTCCTGAACCGAGTTGATTTTCGGTACTGATTTGATTATTTAATTTTAATAATAATTTTTTTTATTTATATTTGACATATTAGTTAGCTACATAACTTTAAAAAAGAACCACTAGAAGACATTAGCAGGTCTACTCCACCTTTTTATGTTTTCAAGCAAATCAACCTTTTTTTTAACGGCAAATTTCTAATCCTTGTCGTCCTCTCCCTGCCTTTGCCAATAGATCACCACCCCATTGGTTTTCAAGCAAATTAACTATTTTGATATATTATCCAACCCCAACGCCGGCCCTAGGAGGGGGCAAAGTGGGCGAATTTAAACGATAAAACCATTTTTCAATTAAAACTCAATTCCTCTCAACTAAAGCTATTAGTCCAATATTGTTTTAAAACTACACTTTTATACCTGACTAAATAAAACTAACGAGTGACGCCAACAAAAAAAAGGGACTACAATCGGGTTTATATTTTTTAGGGGCCCAAATTTCATACTCGCCCAGGGCCCTGATTTTTCAGCGATTCTCATGGACGGCTTTGTCCAACCCAACCCGACGGCTATATGTGTTAGTAAGTTAGTCAAATGACTAACCTCTGGAATGAACTCAAGGCCAACTTTAACCTCCCCACAGAATTCATCATTTATGACCACATTGTATGGTGTTGGTGGGATGCTTCTTGCCAAGAACAATGGCTCAAGTGGAATTCTGCATGCATAATTTGAACCAATGGTAAGTGCTTCTTAATTATGAACAAGGTCTGTTAAAATTTACTAGAATTCAAGTACTTGGCCTCGCCCACAATGTCATCGTCAGAACCGACGTCACTGTCCTTTATCTTGATCACGAGTTCAGATTCTTCATCACTGGTCACAGAGAACACAAATGTCTCGTTCCATTCGGGTGAAGATCCTTGTCCTGTATACAACACGCGGATTAGGTAATTTCAAAAAAATATGCAAATAACGAAAATTAAGCTAATAACCGGAGGCAACGTTGCTCTTTTGCTCCTGAGTTCGACAAGTGATTGTCACATAAGGGTCCATTTTCGCTGTAAACATGAACAAAAAATTTCGTTAGGGAAATTACTGTAAAAATAAGACCATTCACGATATAGAAAAAAATCTGTCTTGCCATCTGCCATAAACACTTATTCTTTATAAACACCCAATAAGCAAACCTCAAATCACTCAAAAATATTTCCACATCATCACGATTAGCTGCAAATTTTTATTAATTTTACGTTTTTTTTTGTATTTTGTTACCATTGAAATAAATTTTACGTTACCCTTGAGATTATTTTAAGCTACTCAATTTGGGCTTTTATTGAAACCCCAACCGTAAATTTATGATCGAAAACCACTAATAAATGGTTAAAAACCAACTATAATTAAAACTCAATAGCCCACAAAACAAAATATTAAAAGCCCACATGGTTGGTTAAAGGCCAATTGACTTACGTTAATGGGTTCTTTTGATCTTTGAAGGGGAACAAAACAAAAGCGCACAACATCAACAGCGACCTGTGACTAGGGTTGAAAACGAGCCGAGCAGCTCGAGAAAAGCTCAAAACGAGCCGAGCAACTCGAGCAAAGCTCGAAACAAGCCTAGCCTTATCGAGTTCGAGCCGAGCTTGAGCCTAAAATAAAGCTCGTTTATTTATCGAGCCATGTGAAGCTCGTCAGGCTTGTCGAGCTTTATCGAGCCTTAGTGTAGTGTTAGCTTTAACTAATATTTAATTAATAACATTTACCCTTATTTAAAGTTGTCTAGTAAACGAGCCGAGCTTGAACCTAAAAGTAAGCTTGTTTAGTAAATGAGCCAGAACCTGAGCTTCATTTATCGAGCTCACGAGACTAAACGAGTCCATTATTTTTATTTAATATATTAATTAATAAATAATAAACGAGCCGAGCCCGAGCCGCGCTTGATCTTGAGAAACTACTACCTGCGACCCACTCACCCACCTCCGCTCTCAGCCCGCCTCCCAAGTCTGACCATCGTGTTTTTATTTTTGTTTTATTTACGTTGTATGATAGTAAAGTAAAAAAAAATCTTCTTAAACGTTATCCCTGAAATTTTGGTCTAGATCCGCCAACCGAATCCGTTTTTTTCTAGTTCTTGTCAACAACTACACGATCACTTTCTGATCTATCTGGTTCCTTATCCTTAGACTGTTTACGAGCAAAAATTAACCGATTATATTGAAAACGTAGATCAATTAATCAGTAGCTAAATACACACAGTCAGATCAAAATCATGAGATCAAATCATTTTTTATCACACAAGTTCATCATTACATCAAGCTCTGCTTCCCATTAAATTAAATCATGTACAAAAGGCAGTGGATAATAATTGAGTAGAAAATCAAACATTATAGATCAGATCAGAATCATCAGATCCATGTAACAGGACAGTAGTTTAGAGATCATGTTGTATTTTTAACAAACGTGAATGATGATAGATCAACAGCAAAAACATTAAGGATAAGAACTTACTAAAAAAATCAGTGTCATGGAGACCTTTAGCACTAACAAGGAGGACTTGTAGCTTTCCACTCGGCATCTTGTCTGATCCCAACACAGTCAGAGAATATTGGTTGGACTTGGACCCCTTCTCAATCAGCTGAATCCGGAAGAAGAAAGTGAGCCTCTTTATATTCAACATTTATTTGCTCAACACTCCCTCTTAATTTGACTTTGAGGTACGTGGTTGTAAAAATCCGACTAGTCTCCGAATAATTATTAATCAGAGGTTCACTGATTAATGACCGATTAATCGTCAGACGCCGGCCAAATTTCGACTAAACCTTGTAAATTCCTTCCAATTACTTAAAAAAATTGGTGAATGGGGGTTAAAACATGTCTACTTTAGAAAACTACACATAAAAATGTGTGTGTATATATATAACTAAAAATTAAGTATAAAATCTTGATCTGATTAATCGCTATTCCGACTAGCGTCTAGCGATTCTTACAATAAACCGAATCAGAAATAGTTTAAAACCGAACTGAATTTTTTTATGTCATTTTTGGTTCGGAAATCTAAATTCAATGCGATCCGAACCGAATAAACAGAATATCAATTAGTGGTTATTTATATTTTGTCATTTTGCCTGATGTGAGCACAATTTTAGTCCAATCTTATTTAGAGGGTGTTTCTTAGTCCAACTAAAACCAATAATATATAACTAGGAGGTTCTCCCGCGCTTCACGGCGGCTGTCACTATCGTATTAAACCGAATTGAAACCGACTAAACAACATATCGGTACGATACTGACACTCGTTATAGCAATCGAAAGGCAAAACCCAAAAATAAAGTCATTATATGCCCAAAAGGATAGCGACGCATATTTTACATAAATCAAAAAGTATAAAAACGAATATCAGTAATGTCTTCTGAAATGAATATCAGTATTCATTCCATTCCGATAGTACCGATAACGGTACTAATATTGTTCGGTTGGAATTGACGTGGTACCAATACTCACTATAGTTTATGATAATTAAAAAAAAAACTCTACACCACCATCGAAGTTCTTCAAACGATATCAATTCAATTCGTCATGGCAAAGAACATACGGTATAAGTTTGGTTCGTCAAGGTACCAGTATGGTATTCATACTCGCTATAGTTTATAATATAAAAAGATATTGTATACCGCTATCCAAGTTTCGCATGGTATCTGTTCGGTTGATCACGGTAAAGAACAAATAAAGATCAATTATACTGATCCATTTGATTTTGAACAAAACTTTTAGCGGAACGAAGACAAAAATAAACATGTCACATATCTTCAGAACTTTATAAAGTATTACACTATATTATTAGAATAATGAAAAAAGTAATGTTAGTTTATATAGAGTTAAATGCCCGGATAGTCCCTGTGGTTTGTCATTTTTTCACCTTTAGTCCCTGACTTTCTAAAATTACAGCTATAGTCCCCAACTTTTCAATTTTTGTTCCCGGATAGTCCCTGCGCCTAACATCAGTTATTTTTCTCAGTTAAGAGGGTGTGAAATGACAAAAATACCCTTTCCTTAAAAAGGCCAAACCACAGGGACTATCCGGGCATCTTCTTCATCAAACTAAATTATTACTTCAATTTCCGGCCACTCTATTTTTCCGACTCTCCGACGTACTTCGGAATCGCTGCAAACGCCCGGAGCAAATTAGCCGACACCACTACCAAATCATTTGAGCAAATTGATGGAGCTTCTTCTTCATCAAACTAATTGTACAGCCTACCAGCCCTCGTGCTAACGAAAATCTGATGGAGCTTCTAGTAATGATCGATGCGTACCAAAGAACATCAGCCAAAAACATCACAGCCGTCGTCCCTTACTTCGGTTATGCTAGATCCGATAGAAAAGTGAACCCAATTTTCATTTAATAGTATACAAAATTACAAATCCACGTATATATGTATTTATGTTTTGCTGACATGTTTTCGATTGATTCAGACACCTGGGAGGACGGAGATGGTGATACTCGATGTTAGGTAATGTCGGAGATGGTGATCGACGATGTTCGGAGTCGAACAATGGAACGACGGAGTGTGCGGTGGTGACGGAGGATATCGAAGGGTGTTGAAGGACGGTGTCGGGTCGATATGATGGTCGGAGGGAACGGTTATGATGGAGATTGCCGGCGATGAAGATGATCGGACTTGAAACCAAAGATGACCGGAGAGAATGAAAATAGATGATGAATGATGTAATGGTGATGAGTGATAATGGAGACGGTGTTAGTGGATATGGTTCGACGGAGTTGCAGGTGAAGGTTTGAGGATGGTGCGACGAAGCTGGTGGTGGCCGGAAAAGATGGAGGTGAACAGTGGTTGAAAAATAAACAGTGGCCGCTGATGTATGGTTGCGACTCGAAAGTGAACAGTGTTTGTGGACTCGCTACCTTGGAGCTTGCAAATATATGATGACTCGGAACTGTGAATGGAAATGATGATTGCGACTGGGAAGATGATATGACGAAGTCG
Source organism: Helianthus tuberosus (assembly GCA_030545235.1). Lineage (NCBI taxonomy): Eukaryota > Viridiplantae > Streptophyta > Magnoliopsida > Asterales > Asteraceae > Helianthus > Helianthus tuberosus. The sequence continues at coordinate 18,905,399 of CM060363.1, read as the reverse complement.
GGAAAGCAGATGATGACTTGATATCAATGAAGATGAATGGAGCTCTGGTTGTGACTCGAAACAACGAATGGAATCGAAAACGTGTAACTCGAAATCGTATTGCCGATAACGATCCGCTTTATATTGTTCCACAAGCCTGTTTTTCTTGATTACCTTCCCAGCAAGTCAATTTGCTCAAATGATTTGGTAGTGGTGTCCGCTGATGTGAATTTGCTCCGTGCGTTTGCAGCGATTCCGAAGTACGTCGGAGAGTCGGAAAAACAGAGTGGCAGGAAATTGAAGTAATGATTTAGTTTGATGAAGAAGATGCCCGGATAGTCCCTGTGGTTTGGCATTTTTAAGGAAAGGATATTTTTGTCATTTCACACCCTCTTAACTGAGAAAAATAACTGATGTTAGGCGCAGGGACTATCTGAGAACGAAAATTGAAAAGTTGGGGACTATAGCTGTAATTTTTGAAAGTTAGGGACTAAAGGTGAAAAAATGGCAAACCACTGGGACTATCCGGGCATTTAACTCATTTATATATAAAAAACTAAATGTGAGTTAGGTTTGATAACATGTACGTTTGTGCTTCAATTAATTAAGCTTTACCACTCACAACTCAGTTTCGTGGAAAAAAACGTATCAATATAGAGAAAAATTTAGACATGTCGAAACAATATATTCAAAATTATATAAAATATCGTATGTTAATAGTTATAAAAGAAAAAAAACATGCAAAATCAATTAAATTAAATTAAAAATATATTAATAAAATAATTAAATATTAAAAACAAAAATATTAAAATAATTTTAAAACACTATTCATGGTGACTTTCTATTAATATATATATAATAATATAATATATAATATAATAGCAAGAATAAATAAAAATAAAATAAAATAATTTTGTTTATCGGGTCAATTTTGAACTTTTTGAATTCGATTAGGTTTGATTTTCAGTTAAGGCTGAAAGAAGTTTCAAACCAAATAAATTAAAAACCGAACCAATGAACACCATGATGATGATGATCCTCCAAAACAACTTATTTAAATATGTAGTAATTTGTAGCGTCCCCTGGGAGACATTCGAGTATTTAAATATGTAGTAATTTGTAGTGTCCCCTGGGAGACATTCGAGTAGTGGCTAATTAAATGGTGTATTCCGCTAAGGTTGGGAGTGTGTAGGTTGTGATATATTTATCTTTAAAAATTTAGAAATTGCTATTTAAAAAATAAAATAGAGGTGTAGTAAATGGTAATTGTAACTCAAGTGATAGTCCAAATGCAAACTAGGACAGTCACATGCATTTTTATTACTTACTAATTTATATATTAATATTAATTAATCTATATATTTTCTCATTATTATTTTACAATATTCTTTAGTGAGTTATTTTTACTATTCAATTAGTGTTTTTAGCTTTCTTAACAAGTGATTGAAGCTTGGATAATTTGGGTAGTGTTGCATATTTATGTAAAAGTTAAAGGCGATAGCCGTGAATGGAAAAATTACAAGTTTTGTCCTTTATCTTTACACCACTTTTCAGGCGGTGTCCTTTTTAACGAATGTTAACAGGCGGTGTCCTTTACTAGGTATTTTGTTGTAAGTTTAGTCATTTACACCCAACCCAGCTAAAAAACCATGTTAAACAAATGAAAGGAATAGTGTTACTGCCTTTAAGATGTTGCCACATAAACCACTTCCATTATATTTTTTTTTAAATATAGTTCCACCTCCTACTCCTACTCTATTGTGTTATACAGTATTAGAAATCAAACATACAACTTATAAAAAAAAGACAATATTACTTTTTTATTATATAAATCTTGGTAACACGTACAAGTACAACAATCAAACAAAGTTGAAGATATATGGATGGGCATAAGTCCCCTTATTTTGTTGACAAGACTAGAGAAGCCACACTCTATGAGGTGGAACCCTTCTTATTAGTTTACAACTCTCATATATAGAGTTTATGGACAGAACACAACTTTGTAGTTAGTACCACCCGGGCAAGTAAACAGACTGGTCGGGTCATCTTGAGGGTAACTATAAGCATCAGGACACCTATCTTTAAAGAACCTCGACAACGGAGTTGGTCCACAACTACCCGGCCCATTGGTGCAACAATACTCGTTAGTTTTGTAAACCGTGCAAGGATTGTTGCATCCTCCTTGTGTTCGTAGTTCATTAGGGCACTCGCCATTTAGATTACCCGCACACCTCATTGTCTTGCACGAAGCCCCAACCGGGCTAAACTCCATAGGGATGTTAAACCCATCAACAAGAGATATGTCAACAAAGTCATTATTGTTGTCTTGATTAAGCGCGAATTCTGCTAAAGTGTTGGGTGGCGCCCCATAACCTTGACATTCGAGCATTCCATTGCAATCACCGGTGTCACACCTCCCTCTTCCATTGGCATCAAAGTTGCAACCGGTTCGTCCCCAAATACGAGCTTGAGCAGTCCCGGGTGCAACTGTGATTTGCCAAGATTGACCACTTTCAAGCCGCTTGCCTCCACCAGGCGTGGTCGAGGCCCAAGCGGCCCAAACAGGGTATTGACATTGGTTTATGACATCGAAAGTGGCTCCTTGAGTGAGAGTGAAGCAACCGATGGAAAGAAGGGTGATCGAGATTACAAGGTTTTTGGCACAAGTCATGTTTGTATGTATGTATGTCAAGTAGTGTGGGTTGAAGATGATTTTATTGAACGGGTATATATAGGGAACTAGGTGAGGGTTGCATACAAACTTTTCAAAGATTGTATAACATATGTCCAAAAGTTAGGCTGGAATTTTAACAATGGTGCAAAAAAAATTCCAAAGACTTAGAAGTGTGAGTTGATAGTGAACTAATTTTGATACGATAGAAAGAATAGTCTAACATGAATAAAAAAATTATAATACATATGAATATATGATAGATTATATGTTGATATATTAATTGTGTACAAAATTATAAAAATGAGATTAATAATTAAGGGTGATAATTTCTGACAACACATGAAACACAACACGGATATGATACGGTAATAATTAAGTTTTGGATGGTCATGTCTAACCCATTTAATAAACGGGTTGTGCCGCATCGACCATTTTACTGGTTTAGTTATGTGGGTTGTAATCAGATTGACATGTTTAATCCATTTAATTAAACATGTTGACTCGTAAACCCCTTTACGACCAGTCTAACCCTCCAACCCGTAAACAACTTGTACACAAACAACCAACCTGTCACACCATTTGACTTTGTTCAAATAAATGAGTTAAATGGCTCGTGTTCGGGTTATATGGTTACTAAGTGTGTCTGGATTAGAGTTAATGTTTTTACATGAATAAATATATTGGCCGTGTTAATGTTCAATGATTAAATTCCCGCCACACCTAGCTTAACTCACAATGCATCGATGCCTGCTAACTGATCGGTCTAAAATGCAGAGTTTGCTATATCTAATATGATTAAAGGCTTAAATATCACATATTATATAGCAATCTAGTTTTCTCACAATGTCCATTGTGATCATTATATTGTTTTGTCGAGATTTAATAATTGTTATGACATATTTTACTAAATAGAAATGAACTTAAGTTTGGTAATTATTATTTTACAAGCTGGAGTTATTATTGGCTTAATTTTTTGAGAACTTAAAATCATGTCGAGTATGGAGATGGGAGGGGAGATCAAAAGCGAAGTGAGATAAATATTATTATAAAACAAATAAAATTTAATATATAGGATACAATTCGTTAATATAAAATTAGGACCATAAGCCGTCATTGAAGATTTAAGTACCTCAGCCGAGTTGAAAAAAAAAAAGACCATTTAACCTAACAAATTATATAAAATATTTTTTTAAATGATGATTAACTTTAGGACAATAGCAATTACTTAATTCTAAGTCTAACGATCAACAATTACTCAATTCTAATTTCTAAGTCTAACAAACAACAAAACACTTAATTTAGAGCTCAACATTCAAGAGAATAAAAAACTATAAGACTCTAAACTGTTTTAACTGAAAACACGCAGCGAAAATGCGAACCGTAAAATTTCTTACTTTATAAACGTTCGAACATACTTGAAAACCGTCTAAAGAATTCATTTAAAAGGATTACATCCCTCATTTTTGGTTATTATATTAAATATTAAACTACATGATCACACTCCCGTGCAATTTGCGTTCTGACTCGATCTTCAGCCGCTTTGCACTCCATGAGGATGACCTGTGTAACATACAGTCACCATATACATCCACATCATTAGTAATTAGTGACATCATACATAAATTAAAACATATGTAATTAAACGACCACATCGCATTCTTTCCACATAAACTGATCTATTTGATTATTTCCGAATTTAATCATTGGATTCCAGTGTCGAACCTTCGAGAGCCCAATATTAATATAAATGCACTTTCATTTCATTCTCAATAGCAACATGGTTAGCATCGTTAAATCTCATTCGTATAATTAAAACCCATGTATACATATATACAAGTTCCATTCGTCCACATATATTGAATTCCAATACGTTCATACATATCCTTCTATCCATACACATATATACAATTTACATCCTAACACATTTATACATGCAAGTCCTAGCCACATACGTCCATACATATAAATCCCATACATACATGCATACATATAAGTCCTATCTACTTACACACAATTAAATCCATACATACATATTTCATCCCTATACATGCTCACATACGAGTTCCATCCACTTACACACAATTAAATCCATACATACATACATACCTATTTCATCCCTATACATGCTCACATACGAGTTCAATCCTTTTCCCTCACCTCATAAAAACTCTTTGGTAAGTTTAGGGTGCATAATGGTGCTTGGGAATGGGGCTACAGGGTTCGGGATCGAAGAAAACGAATAAATGGGGAAAAACTAGGTCCTGGCCATAGCCAGCGATTTGGGCGTTGGCCAGCCTGGGGGGCATCGGCGTCGGGCTCTGCTGGTCCAGCGCCCAGATTTTGTTGTTTTTTTTTTCTATTTCGATCTATCTAACAAAATCAAGTTATCTAACCATCTAGTGATGCAAAACATGTGGTAAGTTGTAGATTTTCATTTGGTGACTTTGCAAGTAATGAGTATGAGATCAGTTTTCCATTCGTATGACTCATATGTTAATAAGCATGAATACGTGTTAAAATCACCAAATGAAAAGCTACAACTTACCACATGTTTTGCATCACTAGATGGTTATAAATCTTCAATCATGCAAGCATTTGGGTCTCAATTCCATCACCAGTTTCAAGATTTTCAGGTCGTTTGAGAGAACCCCCTTTTTTCTTCTCCTTGTGTGTGTCGACACACACAACACACACACATACATATCCCGAAGTTTCTATTTTGTAGAAACTTCAATTCAAACCTTCAATTTTAGCCCTATTGTTATCACTTGATCACATTTGTCACAGATTTCATCCCTTACTTATTTGACTTATAATTTAACTAAGTTAAATAGCTTAGTTATTTTATTTCATGCTCTAACACAAGAAAACATACTAGTGAATTAAAAATACGTTACAAAAACCCACCTAATTTAGGGCAAAATTAACAATTATATATTAGGGCAAAATTGTATGAATCAAGAAAGTGGAATAAACAAAAAACATGCCTTGGTTGGGATGTGGTGGTCGTCGGCTTCAATTCTGGTAGTCGTCAGCATGGCTGTGGTGGTGTCGTGAAGGGACGATGTAGTGGTGGTGGTGGTGTAGGGATGGCAATGGGTCGGGTTTGGGACGAGTTTAGGTAATCCCAAACCCAAACCCGGTTAGATAAGCTTGTCCCAAACCCGTCCCAAAACCCGTCGGGTTTCTAGCGGGTAAATACCCATCGGGTATCGGGTATACTCGCGGGTTTCAGGTAACCCCGTTAATTTAAAAAGATTACTCGTTGGGTATACTCATCTCAAAACCCATTGGGTATCTATCGGGTAACTACTAACCGGTTACATTTTGTATTGTCATTATAAAAATATATATCAAATAACTACAATATATACGGAATAGAATACCTATATGTGTAAAAAATGGATGTATCATATACATCCATATTTAATAATATAAAAGAAATTATATCGGGTATACAATCGGGTAAACGGGTACACTTTATCGGGTAATTGGGTCGGGTAAACGGGTATATCACTAGATCCCGAACCCGTCCCAAACCCACGAAAAAAATAAAAACTATTCCCAAACCCGTCCCAAACCCCATTAACCGACCCCAAACCTGTCCCAAATGTGTCGGGTTTCGGGTTTACCCAGCGGGTTCGGGTTTAATTGTCATCCCTATGGTGGTGGGTTAGTCATTGCAATCAAACAAAGTAGCAACGACGCCGCTTAGTTTTTGTTTCTAGTTTTTTTTAACTAATTATTATTAATTACATTAAATAGATGTTTGGATAATGTTTATAGATCAAAATAAAACTAATGGGCCTAATATGTTATAAAATTTTAGATATGGATAAAAATAAAATTATTTAGGCCTAATAAGTTGTAAGATTAATTTTTTTATAGAGACTGTCCAATAATTTTTCGATTACACATTTTTATAAATATATAAAAAAATTAAAACAAACTTAGGCCAAAAAATTGAGCCTCGGCCTCCCATGGCCATAACTATAAACAATAGTTTAGTTATAGGGTTAGGATCAAATTAGTTGAAAAAATTGAGCCCGGCCTCCCATGGCCATAACTATATTACAGGGTTAGAATCAAATACAAAATCTCTTAAAAATAAGAAGTTGTAAAAAGGTTATCAAACGGACTTTGATTGATCTCATTTTAGTGGCATTAAAACCGTTTCATCGAACTCTACAATGTGAGATTTTCTAGGTTTTGGTTTTTAAATGTTTAACTTGTAGATTTTAGACCTTTTGTTTACATGATTGTGTCTTTTTATTTATCATTGAGTTTCCTCTATGTTTGCGTCATTGTGTTTTTTTTTTGTGACTCATTGTGTCTTTTTTCTTCGAGATTGTGTTATATTTTGCTCGACATTGTGATCCATTGTGTCTTTATACACTTCTTATTTTTAGGAGCCTTTGTAGAATAACTTTACCCTTTAATTACATTTCGTCGTTTTTAGGGGTTTTTTTATTTTTTAAACTTTTTACTATTAATTACGTTAGGTAGATGTTTGGAAGCGTATGTGAGCATCTCAACCGCACAACGTTATTGCATAATTACACATGGGTTGGGTTAAACCCTAATCACGCATGCTATTTACATAATTACGCAGATTATAAGGCATAATTCCACACATTATTACGTAATCACGCACGTTATAATGCACAATGACGCATGTTATAAAAAAAATCAAAACCCGCATGTCACCAAACATGAAAATTACGTATGTTAAACTCAAAATACGCATGGGTTGTTTAAAATTCTAATTACGCATGTTATATACATGACCACACACGTTATAGAAAAATAAGGAATGACACGCGTCTGAATCTGCTGCTTACGTATGCAACGCACGATAAACACTATTGTATTTTACACACACTCTCTCTATATATATTAAAAAATTGGCCAAAAAAAATCGGGCCTTAGCCAAGGCCGCCCCGGCCTGGCCATAATTATGAACAAGAGTTTAGTTAAATTTATTGATAATAATTAAAAAATAATAATATTAAAATGTTACATTTCTAGTTAAACTAGTTTAAACAATTTATGTGATCATCAAAACAAAGTATAATGACATAATCGATATAACAAATGGTGTGATTATCAAAAAGGAAGAATACATCAAAAAAGAAAAAAAAAAAACAGCAGGTGTTGCGTATTTAAAAAATTATAGGATTGATGATAGTTTTTTTATTACTTCTAGATTGAAGTATAATATGATGATATTTTTTTTTCTATTACTTCTAGATTGAAGTATATGTATATATTTTCTTTTTGTAAAACCTAGATTTCAATGAGGCCAAATTTGTTGCCCAATTGTTTCTTGTCTGGAAAAGTCTGATGGAAGTGTTTGACGGGAAAATGAAGAGAGTCACGTCGTCGTATCGTGTCAAATAATTATTCACCATATATAAAATTCTCAATATTGTTGACTAGTTGATTTTATGGAAAAGTTTCATGTTCATCCTCGCTCCCTAACAATCCAAACGATTGATGGCATTAACAACTTAGAGACTCTCTAATTTAACAAATAAACTATTCACTTTTTGTTCTCACAGCTTGAAAAGGTTGAACCTTATCTAACACTTCGATACCGTTAGACTAAAGGCATTTTAATAGTGTTTTACAGGTGGGCTAAGCGCATCATTCTAAAAGCCATTTAATTTAGACCATGCGTAGTGGTAAGGGTGAATAATGTCCCCACCCTTGGGCTTTTTTCGCCATGTGGCAGTCCAGTCAGCAAGGGGCATTATTGGGCGTTTTTCTAAAATGAGTGTAGTGGAAATGTGGGTATTATGTTAAAAAGGGGTGTAAATAATTACTACCTCCGTCCCATTAAAAGTGTCATATTTTTAATTTTCAAAGTCTTTTTTTTATAAACTTTGACTTTAATTATATATTTTTTGTGTTATATAAAACTTGATAAAAATTAATCCGATAAAAACACTTGTAAAACACACTCAAATCATATAACTTTCATCAATTATTATCTAACACAAACAAAATTATTTAAAGTCAAAGTTTATAAATAAAGACTTTGAAAATTCAAAATAGGACACTTTTAATGGGACGGGGGGAGTAAATAAAAATAAACTAACCAAAAAAGGGGATTGACCAAGAAAAAGAGGGATGCATATGATTGGCCAACAGTTTTCCATTTTGGCGTGATTTAAAACACGTTACGGATCTTTTTTTCGAAAATAACGCCCAAGGGGGTGGGGCCTTGGCGTGCTCAGGCGTGTTTGAGGGCTTTTTTTGAAAAAATAACGCCCACTACGCATGGTCTTGAGGATGAGTTTTTTAAGTAATAGAATGGCACTTATGAAATTATGATATGACACCCTCAAATTTAAGTAGACATACAATTTAAACCCTATATTTTTCCATGTATTTTTTATATGTTTTTGACCGACAACATTGTGATAAGTGTTCCATTTATAACTTTTAAAATATGATGTTTTTGACCGACCACATATTTATTTTTATTTACGTTTTGATGCAAGTTTCATTCAAAACACAAAGTAGTACGTAATAATGTATATGTCATCAAAGCTGAACAAATCATCAAAGCTTTTTTATGGTTTTTTTCTTCTTTTTTATAACTTTTTTTACTAATTAGATAGTTTTAAACTATTTTAAATTTTATCATAAATAAATAGTTATTATATTATCTATTTTTTATTAGTAATTCATCTTATTTTTATTTACCTCCATATAAACTTTATTTATCAATAATTTTTATCTTTTTTTTATTTACCTCTATATAAACTTTATTCAAGATTGACCAACTATTACGTGCTTACTTTTATTAAAGTTTCGATGTGAACTTTTTTTTGTGAGGTTAATACTAAACTATTTTAGTTTTTATAATAAATACATAGTTATTTATTTTAAATTTTAATTAGTTTTAATCTTATTTTTAGGCCTGGTCTATTCGCACACGCTTTTTGTCTTTTTGCACACTCAAAGCGCCCCGCTATGGCCAAAGCGGGGCGCTTTGAGTGTGCAAAAAGACAAAAAGCGTGGGCTGGACTTTGTGTTGTTTTTTTTTTGAAATAGGTGGGATGTGGGTTAGTTTGGTAGTGTTTTTTGGAGGAAAAAATTGTATTTGAGTTTTATAATACGTTTTTTTATAATTACGTTTTTTTACGTCATTATTTTTATAGAACGTATATAATATAAGTGCGTCTTTATAAACTGTTAACCTTGTTTATTTTGTTAAATTAAACGAACACGTTAAATAAAATGTATAAAAAGCCATAAGAATTAAACGTAAACAATCCAAAACCAACGTGATGTAAATAGAAGATTAACTGCAATATATATATTTATATATATCAGTTTGTACATACAAAACAAAAAGGTACAACTGAGTACATAATACATAACAAATCACTATACAAACAAACTAAGGTACTAATCCTCGTGCGGTGGGGACGGTGGGAGGGGAAGTGGAGGCAACCCAGCGACCTCTCGTAGAGCAACGAGCGTCTCGACGATCCAGTCAATGCGTGCGTCCTGGCGTCTGAGGCGCCGGTCGAAGTCCCGAGCCACCTCACGCGCTACCGGAGGCAGGTGGTACCGGGATCTCCTCGACTTGCTCCTCCTGAGCCGGATCCTCTAATACAGGCTGAGGCTGAGCCTGAGCCTGAGGCTGAGCCTGAGCCTCAGCCTGAGGCTGGCCCGGGAACTGATCGAGTCCCAGAGCCTGTAGCTGAGCCTGCCGAGCGGCCGCCTGAACATCAGGAGGGGCCAACACTCCAGGCCTCACCTCAATAACAACCGGGATGACCTCCGGCACCGGCTCCGGCTGCCAAATCAGCCCGTCTCCGCCCCTAAACCTCAGACCAACATCAAAGGTACGGGTGATCTGCATGCTAGAAACTGACGCGCGGCCCAACCTGGTAGACGGGACCGGAGCGGACAGCACCGGATCATGCTCGGGCACGAGCCCGAGCGAGCGTGCGATGGCGGTGATGTATGAGCCAGTGTGCACGTACCCGCGGAGCTGCCGGTGGTATACTGTGGCAAAGTAATCTGCCAGGCAGGCTGCTAGATCGCAGGGCTGTCGTCGCAGTAGGCAGTATAGAAAGAAAAGGTCACTGAGGTTGACCTTCTCTCTGCTGGCACCCCGCGGCACGATAGTTGCCGCGATAACATGGTGCAGGTATCGGAACAAGGGGTCTTTAATGGTGGTGGCCTTTTGCCAGGATTTCCCAAAGGGAACCCTGGAAATGGCCCTCCAGAAACTGATAAGCGTCTGCCTGTCCATCATCCTAACCGCCTGCGTATATAAATCAGTATCAAGCTCGGCCTCTGTGTACAAACCTGTATAAACAAATAATATTAAATAAACAAATAATAATAATAAACAAATAATATTAAATAAACAAATAACATTAAATAAACAAATAATAATAATAAACAAATAATATTAAATAAACAAATAACATTAAATAAACAAATGATATTAAATATAAAATAATAAATAATATTATTTAAACAAACCTGTATGGACAGCAAACTGCCGCACACTCATCTGAAACTCCTGACCGGCGAGACGGAATGTAACCTCGTGGACTGGAAAATCCGGGTCCTCCACGTAATCCGCCGGATGCGGCGCGTATGTAAACGTGGAAAGAAACTCACACGTAAGCTCAGGGTACGAGTCCTCCATCGCTAACTCAAATAGGCGCGACCAAGGAGTATCTAGTCCAACTATCTCACGCGCCCGCGCGGCCTCTCCCACGGTATCCAGCAGGCCCCAGTCTATCCCTACATGCTCCCCAATGGGGATGGTGCGCAACCTCGCGCATCTCCCCCTCGCCCGTGACCCCGGCGGAAACTGCAGGTACGGACATGCCGGCTCTCCCTGCTCTCCCTCATCTCCCACCTCTCCCTCAGCCTCCATATGCTCAATCTCGTCATCGGAGGAATCCATCCCTGCACGTTGAAATAAACAAATAATATTAAATATAAATAATAAACAAATAATATTAAATATAAAAGAATAAACAAATAATATTAAATATAAATAATAAACAAATAATATTAAATATAAATAATAAACAAATAAAATTAAATATAAAAGAATAAACAAATAATATTACTAAACAATTTAAATAATAAACAAATAATATTAAATATAAAATAATAAACAAATAATATTAAACAAATAATATTAAACAAAAACAAATAATATTAAAAAAAAATAAACATGAACCAAAGCGCCGCGCTTTGGCCTCGGCGCGGCGCTTTGGTTCTTCGTTATGAAGAACAGCCCCAACAGCAACATGATCTCCGTCCAAATCAAACAAAATCAAACAAAATCAAACACATAACTTGAACCAGAACAATAAATGAAGTTCGATCTTACCTTTTAGCGGTTGAAAGCTTGAAAACGTTGATCTCCGGCTCAAGTGTGTGTAAATCGCACCTTTAAGTGTGTGTGTGTGTTTGTGGTTGAAATGGGGGAGAAGCCACCCCGCTTCAGCTATAGCGAGGGACCGAAGCGCCCCGCTATGGCCAAAGCGCGGCGCTTCAATGGCAAAGCGCCCCTCTTAGGTCAAAGCGGGCCGCTTTGGACCTTTTTTAAATTTTTTAAAATTGTTTTTAATTCACAAACGCGTCGATAATAGTCTAAATTTTACGTTTTTTCCATTATACATCATTTTTTATTATATATGGACTATACTGCAAGTTCCGGATCAAATCGGTTACGTGTGATGTCTTATTCCGTTATATCGTATCATTTTGGTTTGAAAGCACAAGTACTGCTGTGAGAGGTGTTATGTGTATCAGCCGCCTACCGTACATGAACATGACGTATTTTTTCATTAATTGTAGTATTATGATGTATATTGTCATTAATTGTAGTATTATGATGTATATTGTCATTTTGGGTCGTGTCGGTGACATTCGGTTTTTAACGTGATGTAACGCATATATTGAACAAACACAAACGTGATTATTATTAAACACATTTAACATACATCGTGAACATATGGGGTTACATTAAGGTCAGGGGCACGATACGTAAGCATTTCGTACGCATTGATCTGATCCCTGTATAATGTATGCCAGGCTGTTGCGCGCTCTGTTCTGTTCGCTGTCCAGAGTGGGTTTGGGGGAGGCATTGGATAACAACCTCCAAGCTCTACGTGTATGAAATGCCCACGGTCGACGAACACAACCGCAACCACCAGGTGAGGTTCCTCAGCTTCGTTTGGCCCGCCCAGCAGAGGGAAAATTGTATCGCTCCCACGCATGTCGAAGGTGTGAACAATCACACCGTATCGTTGGGTAATAAGAAACCCCGTACCAGGCATCGTCATGTAATTTTCGATATCTGCTCGTCCCACCCCCTTGAAATCGATCCGTCTAACCAGTGCATCATAATGTCCTATGTTTTCCGGATCGAAAACCTGCCTCCAAAGCGATTCGTTCGTACGTAACTCCTTTATAAGTTGTTTCCGGATCATCAAATATGAATTTTGTTTCACTCCTAACCCAACAGCCACCGATCGAAACCCACAATGACCATCTGGTTTCACGTCCTTTATTCTAACGATGTATGGATGGATCACTTCGGGAATCTGAGATGCGTAGGTGCGGATTGCTATATCCGTCTTAGGACCGAGCTTGATCATCGGGAAATGAGGGTGTAGGTTGATCGGTTTGGTATTCTTTTGTCTTCTAGAATCTTCGGGTGATATGTACGAGCTGTGACGGGGATGATCGTCTGAGGCCTCGACCCAAGTTTCTTCCGACGGAATGTACGAGCTTTTTATAGCGGCTTCAACCTTTCTTTCTTCCTGCGTTTTCAATGTTGGGCGACCACGAGTTTTCTTCAGAACAGCAGGAGGTTTTTTGTTATTGTTCCCTGGATTGAGGATTTGCTGAAACTTTTCAAAGAAGCTCCTTTTCACTTGAGGGGGTGTTGGATCGATCTTTTGTTTCAATTTTTCAAATTCCGCGTCTACATCGATATCCTCTATGTTTTTTTTTGTAGGCTTGAAGTTAAGCTTCTTCCAGAACACGTCTATGTGTGTGATCCGGAGTTGCTGACCTGTGGATGAAAACAAATTAGGTGGCAAAATCATAACGAGAAAGGTCAAAGATATTAATTACCTTTATTTTCCAACTTTTCCAAACGACAGGCACATGGCAAACCACAGCTGGTAAAAAGTTGGCAACCACAGCTTGCACCGTAGGCTCTCAACCCGTCTTCCTTACGTTTTAGTTCCCTACTCAAAAGCTCAATCGCATATATTGAAACCTTTCTGAGAATATATGCAAGCATGGGCTGCTTCTTGTGGTGCGTCATCACTTTTCGGAGGCTTGTTTCAAAGCTACTACTAATCTCGGTGTATTGTCTATCAACAACATGATCAACATACAGTACAAGTTTATCCAGTGTGTTGCGATGACTTGGAAAGTGACTTTTTAGTGTTGCATGCATGCCCTCAACCCTGTTGGTCGTAGTTTGGTGAAAGTTGATAGTTTTGTTAATCCAGCATGATTCAAACTTTTCACGGTACGGATCCAACCAGGATTTCTTCAAATAATCAAAAACCTCTAAAATTAAAAAAAAACGTAAATAGTCAGTTTTTGTTATTATATAAAATTTGAACATAATTATGTAAGAAATACCTACGTTCACGGTCATCTTCTTTCAGCTGTGCTTCAAGGTTTTCCAAGTTATACCTGTATATTTCCTCGGTCGTAGACTCGCACAATAACCAAAATCTACGTACGAATTCTTTCCATTCCTTGTCAGAGAATTTCTTCTTGCTGTTCTTATTAATATTTTGTTGAATATGGAACCGACAAAGATACTTATGCGCTTTTGGAAAAACTTGTTCACACGCGTTCATTAGCGTAAAATCCCTGTCTGTTAAAATCACGCGCGGTTCCATACATCCTACCAGCATAGACTTGATCCTCTGCAACACCCATAGGTAGTTCTCTGACTTCTCAGCGGAAATTACCGCACAAGCAGCCGTAAACGATTTGTTTGTCGACGTCATGCCTACGACCTGAACAAATGGCAGGTTGTACATGTTCGTTTTGTAGGTGGCGTCAATCATTAGCACATGCGGGAAGGCACACCACATAGTGAATGATCTTTCGTGAACAAAGAAGACATCTTCAACTTCGTTCGATATCTCATTTGTGGGCATGTAATAAGTGTAATTTTTTTCGAGAAGAATGCTTTCAAGTTTTTGCATCGGAGACTTACCGACATTTTTTTCAGCGTTGATCTTCTGAACAGCGTTGTGTATATCTTTCGGAATAAGCTATCTAGCCAGATTGTTTTTTGTCAGCGTTCGCCAGATACTTTGGTTGGGAATGTCTTGCTCTGCCAGCTCCTTAACCAGTTTTTTATCCTCCGAAGAAAGCCTTCTCGCATACGCGTGACCCTCTAAGTTTTCAATAGGAGTGTGGTTATGCTTCGCCTTCGTCACCTCGATCCTCCAAACACTTCCGGATGATTCCGAAAACCCGATCATCTCGAACGGGCAGCCTATTTTCTTGTTACCCGTTTTCCTCTGTGTAGCTATACTCTTATGCTCCCCACCAAAAGTACATTGAAACCAAATCTTGTAATTCTCTCCTCTTTTATTCGACCTCTTAATCACAATGAGGTAACCGTTGTCTTTTGCCGTGTCTTGTACCCAACGCACCAACTCTTTACGTGACGAAAAGGTATGCGTTGTATCAAACGAAAACGTAACCGGGTAACAGCCTTCCTCGTCAACAGACACATCCCCCGGCTCACCATCGTCACCGAGGTCCGAATATACTTGATGTTCAAAGTTGTGCTCGCCACCGTAACCGAAATTCGAATAACCTTGTAAGCTCTGTTGACAACCGTAACTGTCGTTTGGACCACACTCCTGCTGTACAAAGCTGTACTCGCCACCGTAACCGAAATTCGAATAACCTTGTTGTGCGTAAGGGTCCTCCACAGGGGTATTCAAATCCAGCGTCACCGTGTTATCACGATAACGAATGCCAGATAAAACCTCTGCCTCCCTCAAGTTGGACGAGACCGGTTTCTCATACGAGTCAGAAATAGCGGTCCCCTCGTAAGAATCAGGAACAACTGTCTCGTCAGAATATTGACCGAAAATATAGTTGTTTAACCACGACATCGTTTTTTCAAGAGATGTAACTAATACAACAAAACCGCGCGTTATTTTGAAGAAACACAACGGATGGGGAATAAAGGCAATACAAACCTTTGATCTGAAATGAATGAAAATATATAGGCCTCGAACATTGTCTCTGTCTCAGAGGTTGCTTTTAAAAGGTAAAGTGGGTGAAATTTGGGGTCGAAGCGCCGCGCTATGGCCAAAGCGCGGCGCTTAGGGTTAACGACAAACCTCATAATCAGCTTTATGTCTCTCAAACAGTAACTCATGTCTCAAACGTCAATGAAGTCACCTTTTGTCAATCTAAGCGCCGCGCTATGGCCAAAGCGCGGCGCTTTGAGGTGTGAAAATAATTTTGGCCGTGTGCAATTAGCATGACCCTATTTTTATCCATGTGTCCATATAAAGTTAGTTCAAAATCACATCTCTATATAAAGTTAGTTCAAAATCGATCTTGCTTAACGTTTCGACGTGAATGTTTTTTTCACGGGGCAAGGCTAAACTATTTTAATTTTAACAATTAGTTTTATTTTTATTTATCCACGTTTCCATATAAACTTTGTTCAAAATTGAGACGTCGTTATATGCTTATTTTTATTAACATTTCGAAGTGAACTTTTTTTCTTTGGGTTAATACTGATGTAAAAGTCATCGATACCAAGTGTTACAAATTTTAAATCCCCCACGGAATCTACGTTTTGAACCGCCGCAGAACACGGCAATTACCCTTTCATTATGTATCTAATAAACAAATTAGATGTGTACTAAAAATCAATATCACTAACAGTTTATCCAAAAAATTATAAATTATTATAGAAAGAGGCAGTATGCTATGACCAAGTAAAACCAGTATAATTGTTTAACCTCAAAAACCAAACTAGACAAGTAACAAGAACATTGATGCCCCAATGTATCTTGAACCATTTGGCTTTAACCTATGTACCAAACAAGTAGTAAACATATATTGAAAATTTGAAATCATCAAGTAGACCACTTTGCAGTTGGGATTTGGGTCCTATGCAACATTGTATATGGCTACTATCAAACCTACAATCATGATCATATCAGAGAAGAACTAATTAGATGGGTTACCCGTACAAATGAAAACTATTCACAATACTAGTAGCGGAATCAGAGTTGTAGCCGGAAAAAAAAAGAGAGGCTTAAGATAACCCCTGATTAAGAGGTTATGCTTTCACCGAGTGATACAAAAATTATCCAATGAAAATTCGTCACGTTATTAATTAACAAATAACTAGGATTGCGACCCGCCGCAATGCGGCAGGGATTCTTTAGTTATAACTAAGTCAATATAGGACCCGAACGTTATGTTAAACCTGTCAAACAGGGAAAAAATAGACGATGTAAAAACGTTCACCCACACACGCACGTTGCGTCGTGTTAACTCGCAAAATTTAGAACGAAACGTAAAAACCTTAAACCAAAGACGCACGTTGCGATTTGTTAAGTCACAAAATTTAGAACCAAGCATAAAGAGAAAAATTTGCGGAAAATAAAAACTATAAAGGACCAAAGTTGAAAGTAAACAAAGTTATGAGGATAGATTGCAAAAGAGAATAAGTTTTGGGTTAAAAGTAAAAAAACAAATAGTTTTGTGTTAAAAGTAATTTATGAAATACTTTTGGGTGAAAAGTAAAAAAAAAAAAACATTTTTTTTGGAAAACCCCCAAAGCCAACGTTACGACAACCATATGCATAACCATTTTTCTTTGAAAACCCCCCAAAACACACCCCGCGTTGCGTCGGGGCGTAAAACGGTGTCAAATAGTACTAATGTCACACAAGCGTCATCGACCACCAACACTGACTCGACTTAGGATATGCGTGTTGCGACGAACCTGTCAAACATGGAAAAATAGAGGTAAAAACGTTGAACCACACATGCACGTTGCGTCGTATTAACTCGAAAAATTTAGAACTATACGTAAAACAAAAATTTGCGAAAGATGAAAAGTATAAGTGACAAAAGTTGTGAAGTTAAATTGCAAATAATGAAAAGTTTTGGGTTAAAGTTAAAAAAACAAATTATATAAGGTAAAAATTGTAAAAAGTAAAAACCCTTAGGTTAAAAATAGAAAATTAACTTTTTTTTTAAAAAAAAATCACCCAAAGCATAATTTACAAGTGACAATGCACAAATATGTTGCAAACTTATATATGGGATAATTGTTAGAAGATTGTTTTTCATTTTCTCATAGTCGACCTTGTATATAAAATTAGCTGCAGATCATGCGTTCACATGTTATATATTCAAAAAAATCCATTTTAGTATTTATTTTTTGTTATAGTATCCATTATTTTCTTTTGACTATCACCTTCATGCGTTCACGATGAACAAAAATAAAAATTATATATTCAGATCCAATTAAAAGTTGTCACGTTATAGGCTTATAGCGTTATTAGATGGAAACTTATTGTTAAGACTTCGTATCCATCGTAGACCTTTTATATATAAAACTTAGTTATCTACTTAAAATCAATAAATAAAATTCGAAGTTCGTCAGGAGCATATGTCATCCATTACGTCTATAGGAATAAAATATCATGTTGATGCTCATATTTATCTTATGAAATTAAATACTAATTTACTTGTCGAATAAAATAAAAAGAAAAACGTGAAATGTGTTTCACGTGGATTTTTTATAGTTTGGTGTATTGGCAGCTTTATGATTTTTCAAAGTGGTCATGAGTTCAAGTCTTGTCTGGAGAAAAATATTTTGGGTTGAGCCAATGGTTTTACTACAGTAGACTCTCGGGCGGTGGGTTTCCTCTAAAATGGTAGCGGGACGGGTCACAAACCCCGTCTGCGTTCACGGGTGTGGGTGACCTTTTGTCATTGGATTTACCCGGATGATTGGACTTTTGTTGGGCGTTCAAAAAATGTAAATTTATATATTAACATTGACTGATGGACTTAAAAATTCTTTTATCAGTGTCACTAATTTTTCGGTATTCGAATGTCTATCGCTTGAGTTGACATATTCAGTTCACTCCATTCACATAAAAGATAATAACAGATCTATTAGAAAATACATGATGAAATTGTGTCATTAAAAATGCATAATAAAAATATAATATAATTACAATTGCTTGTTATCTTTTGAAAATGAATCATCGTATTTTCTAGACCAATATTCTTAAACAACTCTTTTTCGATATAACAAACATAATTATCACTCAAATAGTTTTCACCAATCCGATTACGCAATTCAGACTTCATGCACTACATTACGAGAATACATCTCTCCCAGCACTTTTCATTGAGAGCATAAAAAACTACTAATAAGTCTAATAAACAATAAACCAACGTTATTCAAGAATATCTTTGTCGTCGCTCTAGTTTTCATCATATGTATTTCACATATAAAAAAAAATTAGAGGTGCCGGTTACAACCCAACCCCCTCCCTCCGTCCGCCACTCACACATATATTTTTAAGTAGGATGTATTGTTAGATACTCAAAGTAAATTGAAAATCACTAAAAAGTGATGAAGGAAATACTTTGGCAAAGATGTGTCCATTTTAAAAACTATGCCACACATGAACTCGAATGTGATCCAAAGACGGCCGGCCCAAATATTCAACATTATACTTATGGGTTTTAGGCTTAAAAATAAATTGGCCTCATTCTCTTATTTTTATTTTTATTTTTATTTTTTAAGGCTCATTTATTTTTATCTAAAAGATGCCAGTTCCAAAGATGCATGTGTACTTCCACAAACGTTGCAACTCACAACAACGCTTTGTTTCTATCTTAGGCTGAGGGGTGTGGGGAAGGGGGACGGCTCGGGGAAGCTGAGGAGGCTTCGGTGCCCTTGAGCCCCCCCAACCCCACCCAAAATCGGTGCAATCTATGGTATTCTCCCAATCTCCCCCAACTAAATTCCTTCTATATCTCTCTTTCTTGGTCGGGGAAGGGATGACTCCACCACCTTAATTAGATGGAGAGCAAGATAGTGTGAGGTGGAGGCTAGAGTGATCGGTGGGGTGTCAACCACACCCTCACAACCTTATTATTAAATAAAATATCTTTTTTGTGTTGCATTACAATTTAATTATACAACTAAAGTATTATTATTTGATCAAACGTGCACTTCAACAATTGAATCAACACTTCAATTGTCACACCAATAACTTTATCAACGGTATTAAAACTTTTAAATATGATTATATTTTCTATTTTCACATCTTACGATGATTCTAAAAAGTGGAAACAATGGTACGAGAATATAACATCTATATCAAACTTTTTCTAATCACTTTCCTGATTAAATGATTTGGTGTGATAATATACGTTAAGGATAAAGCAAAATGAACAAAAATATTTTGAAAAAACTAAAGGATTTTCGCATCTTATATGAAACATGTCGCCACAACATGCGGAGTGACGTGAACTCATTACTTACTATATAATACAAAAAACAACTTGGGGTGCATTGAAAGGACACAACCTTTTGGATAAAGAGGTCATACTATTTCATTTAAAACTTGGGATACATTCAAAGAACACAACCTTTTAGATAAGGAGGTTATACTATTATAACTTATAAATTAGCAACACAACTAGAGGTGCACAAACCGGTTAATTTTAATAACCGGATCGGTTAACCGGTTATACCGGTTAATTTGACTTTTTGACTTTAACCGGTTAATGCTTTAACCGGTTATTTTTTTAACTGGTCCGGTTAATTACTTTAGCCGGTTCGGTTATTTAACCGGTTATTTTCGGTTAAAAACCGGTTTTTTTGCCTTTTTTTTTGAAATTTTCGGTTATTTTTTCGGTTAACCAGTCTATCGGTTAAAAAACCGGTTTAAAAAAACCGGTTAATAACCGGTTATTATACTAAAAACTTGTAACCGGTTACTAACCTACGGTTAAATAACCGGCTGGACCGGTTATTCCTAAATCGGTTATTAACCGGTTACGGTTTCGGTTAATAACCGGTTACGGTTAATTAACCGGTTATTTTGTGCACCTCTAAACACAACTAGGTTTAACAGGTTGTACGTTATGCTTAGACGGTGTAAACTATTATAGCCTGTTGTTTTAGGGTTGTATGGTTTTTAAAGATGACGCGTCTCTTTGTTGATCTACCACGCGTCTCCACCACAGCTTTGAACCCACGTCCCACAAAAGCTCGGTTACCCGTTTTCACACCTCAGATATGTTATCTCTACCAAAGCTCCGGTCACTTCTCTCTCATCTATAGAGGGACGACGGTGGTTTTGCGGTGGCGACGCTGCGACAATGGTGCTAGGTTCACTCAAGCGAACGATGACGGCAGTACTAGCGGCTAGGGTTCAGATTTGTTACCGGTAACTAGGGTTTCTACTAGGTCTAGGGTTTACTCCATCGTTGATTGAGGTAAGATAAGATTGTTTTGATCACTTCATTTGGTTGTATACTTACTTTCCAACCCACCATGTTATTCATCTGTAACTCTGACGAGAGGAAGAAGAAGAGTGTGAGGAAAGCGGAGATGGTAGTTTGGAGGAGCTGTATAGAGGATCAAAGAGGAAAATGCAGCTTTGGAGAATTGTGTTTTTGATGATACGGGTATGTTTGTTTGATCTGTTATTTTGGTTCATGTTTTGGTAACAGTTTTGAAGTTATGGTTTATGAACTGTTGAATCTGATTTTGACCTAACTGAGTAGGATTTGGTTAATTTAGTTTTATTGATTAACAGTTAGCTAATTATCTCCCATTTTGTGATGTTTTGAGCGTGAATTTACTGACTTCACTTTTGTTGATGAATAATTATCTTCAATTTTGATATAATTTGAGCAGGATTTCACTGATTGGCTTTTGTTGGTGAATAATAATTAGCTACAGTTTTGCTAGAGCAGGAATTCACTAATTGACTTTTGTTTAATATATTTATTCTATTATGTAGAGGACGAGGATTTTCAATGCTCTTAAGGTACCGAAGAATCATAGCCGCATTTATTATTGATTCATTTGTATAATAGTTGATCTTTAGAGTTATATTCAAGTTTATAAAAGTACTGTCCAAATGGTGAATAGAATGTTCTAAAGTGTATTTTTGTTGTGGGTAGTTGGGATCTGATCTGTATATTTTTTAGATCACTTAGCATAGCTAAGACCATGGGGTATGGTTTGGATAGTCCCCAAAGAGACTACCCGCCACGTAGGCGCCACATCACCACGGGAGGAGGACCATCCCCTTGGGGACTACCCACTTTAATAAAAAAAATCAATATATATTCAAGGGGGGAGAGAGAAACCTGAATGATTAATGAAGGGGGGCCCACAATTTTCAAACCCTTTGGTCCGTCTCTAACGTCTCGGAGAGGACGGAGAAGCCGCGACGGGCCCCAGGGGGGTGGTGTGGGACGACCCACGACGAGGGGGACTGGCCGGCGATGTGCCCCATACCCGGTGGTCTAATGGTGTTTAATGGTAATTTCAGGTAAATAACCATTAAGAGAATGTTAGATATGGGACGAGCTTCGGTATGTTAATATGTACGGCTAGACCAGTTGGACCAGATGCTTAACGAAGATGGAATAACCGATTGTGTCACGAAGATACATTAACATAGGTTTGGCGCATTAGGTTTAGTCTTTTAGCATAGAAAAAATTGTTACCATTGTAGTTTTTGTGAAGTGCTGTAATAGAAATTAGTCTTTAAATGTGTTCACGAAGGAAAATTGGCCGGCGATATTGTGGCAGTTATGGACGTATCACAGACGAACCTTATACAGTGTAAGTTTGTGGCAGATACGTTTCTAAATCTTCACTCTGAATGTAATGGCTTCATAAATTGAATGTCTGTGTGTTCTTCATGAATTGAATCTTGCATGAGCTTTGATTGTTTTGGGCATGTTTATAAAGTGTTCGATCAAATGTCTGTAATTCAACAATGCTTCATGTTAGTAATTTATTTTACAAACAGTACTCACATCATTTGTTTATAATTAGGAAACTACAATGCATTGCTTTTTATAAACAATACACATTTGAAACAATAATTCATTTATGATTTTTTCCTAGAAGCTACCGATTTGCTCAATGATTTATCATTGGGTTCTCAATCGAAGACATTAGAAATCCCTGAGCTTATCAAGGTGAGTCATAGGATTTTATATATATAAACTATAGTTTTTATCAATGGTTTAACAGTAGGTGATATGTTGGATTTTAGGTTTATGCTAATGATGTGCTTATCTTGTAGCCTTCTATTGATACCACTAATGCTTGGAATTCGTATGATTCTAGGAGGCAAGAATGGATTCAAGCCACTTGAATCGTTTGTCACCAAGGCAGCAGCTGAACAACCTTTGATGCTTGATACAATCCTATTAAAAGTAGTATCTTTAGAACTCAATCATTTGTCGCCAAGGCAACAACTAGATTTTAGGTTTATGCTAATGATGTGTTGACCTTTTTAGCCATGATTTTACCTGTCGAGCTGACATATCCATTTTTCATAGGTTCGTATAGTGCTAATTGTTTTATAAACTTTTGTTTGCCTGCATTTCATTCGGTGATGGCAGGTCAAGTTGCCAATCAAAACCTATCCATTTTGATCTACCCTAAAAGGGTACACTTGTCAACCTGAACCTATTACCTAACATGTTTAACCTGCCCAGCCCTTAGCGCCACCTTTACTTGTTGTTGGGATAAACTTTTTATTTTTTATCATTGCCTACTGTTAGGCCCGGGGGTGTGGTATAAACCCCCCGCCACATCATCATCTATAGCGCCTCATATCCACCCCCTGGGCGCCAAGGGGGGGGGGGGGGCGCTATGGGGAGGGTTCCATTGCAGTAACGGGAGTTAAAGGGAAAAAAGGTGGGGCCCATCCTTTTCAACCAATCAAATCTCTTCTCTTTATTTTATTTTTTTTGTATTTTGTTTAATAGGGGGTTTAAAGGGGCTTTAAACCATTGCATGCAACTTAAAGGGAGGGGCTTTAAAGCCCCCTATGTGACATGGCACTGATGTGGTGTGATAAAGCCCCTAGGGGCTTTATACCACACCCTCCAGCCTTAAAAGAAATTTTATGCTCATTTCATAATGTGTTGTCCTTTAAGAAAGGGACTTGAAATCTTCTCTAGAGATGTGAAAATATTTGGAAATATGTGCCTTGATTCTCAATGGCGTCATATAGATCGTTTCTTTTTAGGTAAAACCTAAGACTGTAAATTGCATGATAGCTGATCTCTATTTTTCATGATAATATAATATGTTTCAGAATGTTGTATACCAGTTTAGATATGGATGCTCAAACCGATCTGCCAATGACGCCAAGGTATGATTTGTAATCCTTTCGTTTTCTTATTTCTTGGTTTTGACAGATTATGGATTATATGAGAGTCATCCTTTAACATTGTATTTTTTTTTCGTGTAGCAAAGCTGCCAAGTAGCCGCGTGTGCAAAAGAAAGATTGGATATATACAAGTCTAATAACATTAAAAGATATTTATATGTTGAATCTTAAATGGTCATATCGCGGGGGTTTGTTATTGTGAAAGAACTTGAGCAACTCAAGCGCCAACTTGAATTTACTTTGAGGCAAATTTGGTGCATAAGGGTATGTTTAGTGTCTTCCTACTAGCTATATAATCTGAGGGGGTGTTTGATCGATTCATCTCGGATATGGATGACGGGGATTCGATTTGGAGTACCGGCAATAGTTCAGTCAAACTCCGGTAAGCACTGATACACTCTAATTTACACATATTTTAGTCCCCCGTTTTCCCCCTATTTTATGCGTTTTTGGCCGTAAAACCGTCGTTCGGATACTTATTTATCTACATTTGTGTTTACAGGCCTAAAACTGCATTTCAGACAAGATGATACCAAAAACGAGGACTTTCCGGACAAAACGACAAATCTGCGGACTTTCTGTTAAGGATTCTGATCTGGGCCTGTGGAACGACCGTTCCACCTGATGCACGGTCGTGCATCTCCGACAAAGCTGATCATCTCGGCAATGAACGATCGGTGCGGCTGGGCGTTCCAGGGAAAACAAGCGACTTGATGAAGAACGGTCGTTCCATATGGGGAACGACCGTGCATCTCCGATGAAACAACAGAGTCTCGGAACTGAACGGTAGGTGCGACTTGGCGTGCAACATGAAGCCCGGAACTGAACGACCGTTCCACACAAAGAACGGTCGTTCCATTTCAGATCTGGTCAACGATCCGATGACGTATGCAGTATGGTGACCCATGTCCAATAATTAAATAAAGTGAACGGTCGTTCCATATGGGGAACGACCGTGCATCAGCAAAAAAGTATAAAAACACAGCAGAAACTTTTTGCTCGATATTCTGGATTTTTGGAGAGCTCAGCAGGCGATTTTCAGGCTCCGGAGGCATTAGCTTTCACCCGGATTCAAGCCACATTGTCTCGTTTAGCTCGATTACTACCCGGATCCTTAGTCTAGTACTTGTTTATGGTTTGATTTTCTAATCTTTCCAAGTTTTTGTTAATCTTTCAAGTACTTAGATTATGATTTATGTATTATTGTAGCCTTTGGGCAAAAACACAACAATCCCTTGCTAGATTATAACCATTAGTTTGTTAAACTTTGTTTGTAATGACATTTGAAGTATTTTCTATGTTAATCTTTGATGATTAGTTTGCAACCTTGTTATTGATATTGAATTCTTGATTATAAGTAATTATGTTGGATGATTGGTGCTTGGTTAGTTAAGATAGTTGAAAAATGAAGCTTAATTAATCTTGTATTAGTAAACTTTGAATTTGGTTAACTAGTTTAACTTGGTTTAAATGTATGCATCATGATACTAGAAATGGTTAGTGATTTAATAAAATGTAATTATTGTTAATCAAGAGAGCTTGCCGTCACGTAAGGGCCTAAACGGGTTAGATGGTGTCGTTATAAATTCTTGCCATGATTTGTTAGCTTAGTTAGTAGTTTAGGCCAAAATTGCTATCTTAGTGAATTATTGTGTAAGATTTGTAAAATGAACTCGGTTGTGATTTAATCTAGATTATGCTTATCTCGGTGGTTGCATTGTGTTTATCGGTGTCGCTTTCCTTGTTTAAGTGAGGTTAGAATAATCCTAACGGCTGACTAACTTATTTTTAAGAGATTTTCATAGACATTTATCAATTGCACGTTAAAGAACAATTTTAGGTGGTTAAAGTGTGTTTATCGTTTTAGCTTTCCGAATGATTGTCATGTTAGGATTCCCGAAAGGGATACTAATTGTTTTAAATTGGAAAATTGACCGAATGCTTCTAGTGCCAAAACTGACTTAGTTGACATGCTGTGGTTGTGTATTTAGCAAGGCTTTTTATCTACTATTTATTATGTTTTTATTATGTATTTGGTTATGTTACTTTAGTTTAGTTTAAATCAACAAAACCTATGTTTTTACCGGTAGTTTAGTGACAAAGGTCTAGTACAAATTCTCCGCCCATTTCCTTGGATCGATACTTGGTTCTTACCAATACTTTATTACATATATGACGAGGTACACTTGCCTCTTTCGTGTGTGTTTTGATGTAAAAGTAATAATCACTTTTATAAATTTAAAACCCAATCGTGTGTAATTCATTGCAAAAATTATGTATATATACGCACACGTCAAGCACAAACCTTAATTTGTTTTCCAACATGTTATATTGAGAATTGTTTGTCTTGTCATTTTGGGTTCTATTGAGGTCTTTGAATGTAAGCTATTTTTAAAAGAGAACATGTTTGTGATGATAGAAAAATGTGTACAAAACTAACCTAAAAGTATATGTTTTTGAGAAACATATTCTCTTTTAAAAAAAGTTTAAATTGAGCTCTATAAACTGTAATAGTGTTAATCGTGTAAGGCTTCATAAGTCCTTTTTTTTGGCAGCAGAAGTAGAACAAAAGGAATAGACAATGGTTGGATAAAAATGGGTTCGAATCACGAGTAAAAGGAAGGGGCTTTTTGATTTGCGGGTGGGCACCACAAGTTCTGATCCTATCGCACCGAGCCGCAGGTTTTTTCATGACACCTTGCTGTGTCTGCAGTTTTTTTTTCTCAGAAAAGTAGAATTTGATTTCTTAAAATGTCATCTTTATTTATGCCTTTGTATAATAAACCAAATCGCAATCAAGTTATTTACGTTTCTATGTCGATTTTTAATTTAGGTTGTATAATAAAACAAACCGCCGTCGAATCAGTTAAGTTTTTACGCCGCCGCAACGCGCGACGGGTAAAAATTCTAGTTAATATTAAATAGTTTTTGTCTTATTATTTCTTTAATATTTTAATCCAAAAGGGTAATTTAGTAAAAATACTTTTTTTGTCTTTTAGTCTTTATTATTTTTTTATTACTTTTTTGTTTTATTATATTACTTTTTATTTTTTAATCAGAATTTTTTTTTATTAAAAACCATTTTTAAATTCAGATTTTTTAACAAAAACAATTTATTTTTTGCGCGCCGGTTTTTGCACGCCGGGCTTTTTAAGCGTCGTTTTTTTTAACGCGCTGTTTTTACGCCGGGCTTTTTCAAGCGTCGTTTTTTAACGCGCCGTTTTTACGCCGGGCTTTTTCAAGCGTTCTTTTTTTAACGCGCCGTTTTTAAGCGCCATTTTTCAAGCGTCGTTTTTTAGACGTTTTTTTTAACGGGCCGTTTTTTACCCGTTTTTTACACGCCGTTTTTTTACACGTCGTTTTAACGCGCCGTTTTTTAACGTTTTTTTAATGCGCCGTTTTTAACACTTTTTACGTTCGACTTTTTAAACTTTTTACGTTTTACGTTAAAATCTTTACGTTTTACGTAAAATCTTTTTACATTTTACGTCTACGTTTACGTTTTACGTAAAACTTTTTACTATTTACGTTTTTACGTTAAAAAGTTTACGGTTTACGTTAAAAAGTTTACGGTTTAAGTTTTTTTTTTACAAAAACTTTTTTACGCAAAAACGAACGCAACCAGAAATCGCAAACTCAGGAGGTGTCTCAGATATATTGTTATCATCATCGACTAGGGGGAAAACATAAAATACCAACAACATCAAAACAAAGGGTATCTCGGAAAAAAAAACGGGGTTTGGCTCAGATTATCCGATAATCAAGAGGCTGCAAAAAGTGGGGTTGCAGGTTCAAAAAACCTACCCTCCGCCGTCCTTGCCGCGCCATCGTCATCAAAATCTACGTTTTTTTTTCATCATCGCCACCCAATCGATCGTATCAAAACCCACAGACTCAAAGATCACAAATCAAAACCCCCCAACATATCAAAACCCACTTCAACCACTATTTTTTACAAACCCACCAAAATCATCAAAACCCACCAAACTTCAAGCAGAAAAAAAACCCAAACTTTTTGAATCAAAGAGCCCCAATCAAAACAGAAACAAATCGAACCATTGGGCCAATCATCAAGAATCACAAAGACCCAAAATTCAAGAACACCAATCATCAGTATCACAGAATGACAAAGACCCAAATTCAAGAACCACAAAATCAAGAATCACAAAGACCCAAATTCCAGAATCACTAAGAACCAAATTCAAAAACCACAAATTCAAGGCTTGAAATTCTTACCACTTCTACCCCCACCTCTACCACCACCACCGCCTAGGGTTCCGCCACCAACCCCAACGCCACCTCAACTTCACCACCGTCGCCAGAGAAACGTGGGGGGCCGGAGAAAATCGATTGTTTGGTGTGGGGTTTAAGGGTAGCCGGAGAATTATATATAACGTTGTTTAATCTCATCACCGCCCTGTGGATTGCCGCTAGATTGTGTTTTTGGGGTGAGCCGCCGGAGAAAAGGCCATCGGCAGCCCGTCGCCGGACCTGTGTCGGTCGGACAGGAGATCGAGAGAAGATGTGGGGGGGGGGGGGGGTATCTTGCCGGAAACAGAAGCCGGCTCCTCCCCATGGGTCGCCGGTCTTCATCAAGCAGGGGGGAGGGGTTGTGGGTGTGGCTGATTGTAACAACCCTCGGTAAAACCGACATCCTCATAATATTTCTGACACTTTATTATATCTTAAATTGTCCCAATATGTCTTATATTATACCCCGTATATGAAAACCGAGCCCTAGTTAGATTATAATTATAAAATAAATTAAAAATCTGAAAATGTAAGTTGAGGCGGGCCGCGTAGGACCTCACCTCAAGCTTACGCGGGCCGCGTGGACTCATGAAACGCGGATACACAAGAGGCCGACACGTGTCGACATCGTGGCGGACCTACTAGCTGACCCAGCTAAGCTATTATGTCGACTGGTGTTGACGCGGGCCGCGTAAGGCTTCACCTTACCTTACGCGGGCCGCCTGAGAGTCACTATCAGCAACTATATAAGAAGGCCATCAGTCTACGTTTTTCGTCGCTCACAATCTCAATTCTCAATCTAAATTCTGTAGAGAAGTTATAATACACGGGTATTATACCCCAAATTAGCGAAGTTCTGCTCCGTTGTAAGTATTATAACCCCAGTTTCGTAATAGTTACGCTGCCCGATTGATTTAGGGTTCCGTAACAACTGTCGTGGTTCTGCCCGACGTAGTTGTTGGAATGCCGTCTCGGGGAGGGTATTATTAATAATTTCAAAGGGTTATGATACTAACCAATGTACATTTGTATAAATTATAGATTATATCCAAGAAACCCTTACGAGAAGCCTAAGATAACAATGTGAGTTTATCCTCTTTTTGATAATGTTTTTGGAATGTTTTACAAAACCTTAATTATTTTACAATGCGATTAAGCAGTGATTGAGTCTTTGTAGTTCTTCAATTACTGCCGGTATTTGGGGTTTTGTATACAAAATTTATTACTTGCGAGTAGTAAGTCGGAATGACAGTACGTTACCATTGGACGACGAGTAACCAATGTGTAATATGACCCACAAGTCAAGGATTGACAGTACTGAATGAGTAATTGGGTAGACATAAACAATGTGATAGCTCTCAATACTGTGTTAATTGATAAAATGTTTCTTGATTAAACTGGGATTCACTCACCAGTATTTCCCGTTGACAAAATATTTTTAAAACATGTTTCAGGTAACACAATGTGAAAGCCAACTGGGATAAAGCCAGCTTGAGAGCACTAACGGCTTGGAAAATAAGTGGCTATAAAAGTTATCTAAGAAACGATGTTTTAAATTCAATAAAATAGGGTTTGTCCCTATAAGTGTATTGTTATAAGAAACTTGGGTTTTGCCCATGTGATTATTAATATCAAATATGGTGGTTTTACTCTGATAAACATTTCCTAACTACGGTCCTGATGTAAATTCCGCTGCAAGACTAAATAACCTGATACCACCACTACTGGGTTCGCGTCCGCCCGTTCCCGGGACAGATAAGGGATTGGGGGTTGCGACAGAAGGTGGTATCAGAGCCTAGCCACTGGTCTGAGCCAAAGAAGTGTTATGTTGACACTTAAATTTTAAATTTTGTGTTAGGAAATGAATTACGGAAATACATGCATAACTGTAATTATGTGTTATGTATTATTTGACTATTTGTTAGTTTTCAGTATGAGTGATCAAGGACCATCAGACGTGAATCGTCAGTTAGCTGATTCACCTAGGAGTGAAGGTACATCATCACAGCCTGCCCTTTCAGGGTATTCTGCTGATCAGGAAGACGGAATATTTGCTTTTAGAGCTAAATCTGAAGAGCCATTTCCTAATAAGAAACGGGGATGGTTCAGTAAAGAAGCTTTTGCTCGGGGAAGAGAATGCGAAAATTGCAACAGCAAAGGGCTTTAGCAGCTATTAAACGAGAGACAGATGCCCATACTCAAGATATGTTAAATAGAAGCTTAGCTAATTTCCATATCTTAGCTACGACTGCTGCTGACCCAAGTCTGGAACAATTAGTAGCCCCACAACCACAAAACCCAGAACAACCCATGGAGATAGAAAATCAGGAAAACCAAGTAGAGATGCACGATTTTAATCCATAAGAAATCCCAAGGGTACCTGCACCAAACCCTCTAGACCCGAATTACGATCCCTGGTGGGACGACAATAGGGATTTTGTGCAACGTTATCCTATCCAGGATTATCCACCCATACAAAACATAGAAGCTTACTCAGGTATGGACCCTTTAGATCCCTATTACCAAGATGATTATATTAGGGAAATATTAGAGGATCCTTACCAATTTCAGGCACATACACCCCCATATCAGGAACAGGCACCCCAGATTCCAAACCCAGTCCGAGAACCTGCACCCCAATGAGTGCAGAAAACGTTCAAGAACTTAGGACTTTCGGGGAGGAAATATTAGAAAGCAGTGAGAGAATGCGTCAGGTGGGAGAGCGTCTCGTATGGAAATACGATGAGCGCAATATGGATTTTTGGATAAATCCATATCCGTGAATGTGAGAATGGAGGAAATGGTAGTAATAATAATAATAAAAATAAAATAAAATATGTGTGTACGGATGCATATTACTATTTTATTTCTGTTGGTATTATAATCTTTATTTCTGTACTAGTGTGTAATTGACACATAGTATATGAAAAAGAGTATAGTCGCAATGATCGACGGTTTTGGTAAAAATTGCGTGTCATGTGATTAACTATATTAAGATATTAATTGTGATATTAATATGGATACTTCTTTAAAATTCAGATGGCCGACGAAGAAAATCAAGGAAATCTGAATAATGATAACCAGAGTAACATTAACGTGGTTAATGAGAATCCAAGCATCAATAACAATAACAATCAAGTGGACAATAGTGCTATCCAACACATAGTAGCACAGGGAATTATAGATGCAATGCCATTTATACTTCAAACTGTTAAAGATGCTGATAATAAAAGTAAGCATAGCAGTAAGCGACCAAGTGAACCAGAAAACAGCGTGAACAATGGACCTGTACTTCAAATGCCCATTCCTAAAAGAAGAAGAATTGTGCCTTATGGTTGTTCTTATAAGGAATTCTGGTCTTGTAAACCAATGTAATTCTCGGGCAATGAAGGGGCCATTGCAACCTTACGCTGGATAGAGAAAACTGAGGCAGTCTTAAGGATAAGTAAGTGTGCTGAAGAAGATAAGATACTGTTTGCTTCTAATCTGTTTAAGAATGCAGCACTAGAATGGTGGAACACTATCCTCCAGACAAGAGGAAGTGATCAAACCTACAATATGGAATGGGAAGAATTTAAGAACAAGGTAGAAAGGAAATTCTGCCCACCTAATGAGAAGGAACAGATAGCAAACAAATTCCTAAACCTTAGGATGACTGGTGTGGATAGTAAGGGATACACTAAAATATTCTTTGAATATGCTAGAATAGTACCAACTCTTGCTTCACCAGAACCAGTATTAATTTCCCGTTATATATGGGGATTAATTGGGGAGATAAGACACGTAGTCAAGGCAGCTAGACCTAAACCATAGAAGAAGCTGTAGAACTAGCCAATACCTTGACAGATGAGTTAGTTCGTACCCGAGAAGAGGATCAAAGAAGGAGCCTAACCCAGAATTTGACTCAAGAATTTCGTTCTGGAAATTCTAACCGTGGAAGAAATGTAGGTTCTACCTCTGCACCCTACTGTAGGAATTGCAAAAGAAAGCATTCAGGAAAATGCTCTATATACTGTAACTTTTGCAAGATATCTGGACACAAGGAAGAAGACTGCAGGAAGAAAAACAGCAGGATATGCTACAATTGTAGAGAACAAGGTCACATCAAGCCTAACTATCCAAAATTAGCTCCAGCTGCAGACAACAAGAATACTAAAAATGCTAGAGCATTTGTTTTGACTGCAGATGAAGCCAGGATGATTCCAGATGTCATAGCTGGTACGTTTTTAGTTAATGATGTCTTTGCTAAAGTATTATTTGACTCTGGTGCAAACCAAAGTTTTATTAATACATCATTTTTCAAATTTCTAAATAAGTCATTAACTAAACTACCACAAGAATGTTTAGTAGAGACAGCCAATGGAGAAACTGTTAGAATTTCTGAAATCTTGCAGGGAGCAAGCATATAAATTTCAAATCAGAAATTTATTGCAAATCTTTATCCCATGAATCTGGTAGGATTTGATGTTGTTTTAGGAATGGATTGGTTAATAGCTAATAAAGCCAATATTTTATGTGATCAAAAGTTAATTCAAGTAAATTCATCAAAAGGAAAAATGATCACAATTAAAGGAGATAAACCCTCTAGGACCACAAAATTCATCTCTGTGATGAAAACTGCAAGTTGTATAAGAAAATGTTCTATAGTATATTTGATTTCCATAATCACTAACACTGAAGGAAAAGATTTAAAAGATATTCCAGTAGTATCTCAGTTTTCAGATGTATTTCCAGAAGAATTGCCAGGGCAACCTCCAGATAGAGAAGTTGAATTCAGGATCCATTTAATACCAGGAACATCACCAATTGCCAAAACACCTTACCGTTTGGCACCCGTTGAAATGCAAGAATTAAAGAAACAATTGGACGAATTGTTGGAAAAATGATTTATACAGCCAAGTTCGTCGCCATGGGGAGCGCCGATACTGTTTGTTAAAAAGAAGGACGGATCAATGCGTATGTGCATTGACTACCGTGAATTAAACAAAGTCACGATTAAGAATCGGTACCCATTACCAAGAATCGATGATTTGTTTGATCAACTGCAAGGAGCTCGATTTTTCTCTAAAATTGATTTAAGGTCAGGATATCATCAATTAAAGGTACAGGAAGAGGATATTCCTAAAACCGCATTTAGAACAAGGTATGGTCATTATGAATTTACAGTCATGCCATTTGGTTTAACCAATGCCCCAGCTGCATTTATGGACATGATGAACCGAATATGTAAGTCATATTTGGATAAATTCATAATTGTTTTTATAGATGATATTCTAATTTACTCTAAGAGTAAAGAGGATCATGCAAGACATTTGCATGCACTTTTAAGTTTGCTAAGAAAGGAAAAGCTTTATGCTAAGTTTTCAAAATGCGAATTTTGGTTAGAACATGTACAATTTCTTGGACACCTAGTCAACTATAAAGGAATTCATGTAGATCCAACAAAGATCGAGGCAATTATTAAATGGAAAACCCCTGAGTCACCAACCGAGGTTAGAAGTTTCTTAGGATTGGCCGGTTATTATAGAAGGTTTATTCAAGATTTTTCTAGAATAACTATCCCCTTAACTAAGCTAACCTGTAAATCTGTTAAGTTTGAATGGGGATTTAAGCAAGAAGAAGCCTTTAGCATTCTTAAGCAAAGATTAGCCCATACACCCATACTAGCATTACCAGAATGAACTGAAGATTTCGTAGTCTATTGTGATGCTTCTAAATTAGGTTATGGATGTGTGTTGATGCAACGTCAAAAGGTTATAGCCTATGCATCTAGACAACTTAAGAATCATGAAGAGAATTATTCAACTCATGATTTAGAATTAAGAGCTATATTTTTTGCTCTTAAGATTTGGAGACATTACCTTTATGGTAGTAAGTTTACCATATTCACTGATCATAAGAGTTTAAGGTATGTTTTCAAGCAAAAGGAGTTGAATATGAGGCAAAGACGCTGGATAGAATTTCTTAGTGATTATGATTGTGATATCCAGTATCATGAAGGAAAAGCCAATATAGTGGCAGATGCTTTAAGCCGAAAGTATTATGAAAAGTAAAAAATGATACGTTCTCTTAAATTAAATCTGCAAGTAGATTTAAATGATCAGATAAGAGAAGCACAAAAGTCAGTAATCAAGGAAGATACTGAAAAGTTAAAAGGTATGTTACAAGAATTAAAACAAGGAACAGATGAAATTTGGAGATTCCATGAAAAGAGAATGTGGATACCTAAATTAGGAAATCTACGTAATCGTATATTAGAAGAAGCCCATAAGTCTAAGTATACGATGCATCCAGGAAGTGATAAAATGTACCAGGATTTAAGGAAAAATTTCTGGTGGATAGGAATGAAGAAAGACATAGCAACCTATGTTTCTAAATGTTTAACTTGCTCACAAGTTAAGGCTGAACATCAGAAACCCTCAGGTTTGTTACAGCAATTAGAAATGCCTGTTTGGAAATGGGAATTTATAACCATGGATTTTGTTACTAAATTACCCAAAACTAGGAAAGGAAATGATACAATCTGGGTGATTGTAGATAGACTAACTAAGTCAGCTCATTTCTTACCAATGAAGGAAACAATTAGTATGGAACAATTATCTAAATTGTATGTAAATGAAATTGTTTCTTTACATGACATTCCTTTATCAATTGTTTCTGATAGAGATAGTCGGTTTACATCTCATTTTTGGTCAAGTTTCCAAAAGACAATGGGAACCAAGTTAAGGTTAAGCACAACTTATCATCCTCAAACAGACGGACAAAGTGAAAGGACAATTCAGACAATGGAGGACATGCTTAGAGCTTGTGTAATTGATTTTGGAGGTAATTGGGACGATCACTTACCTTTAATAGAATTTTCTTATAATAATAGTTATCACACAAGTATCAATGCTGCACCATTTGAAGCACTTTATGGACGAAAGTTTCGAACCCCAGTCTGTTGGGCAGAAATTGGAGAAAAGCAATTATCTGGACCTGAGATAGTACAAGAAACAACTGATAAAATTATTCAAGTCAAGGAACGACTGAAAGCAACACGTGATCGACAAAAGAGTTATGCCAATAACAGACGCAAGCCATTGGAGTTTCAGGTAGGAGATAAAGTATTGTTGAAAGTTTCTCCTTGGAAAGGAGTGGTAAGATTCATCAAACGGGGAAAGCTAAGTCCCAGGTATGTTGGACCTTTCAAGATTTTTAGAAAAATAGGACTTGTAGCTTATCAGCTACAATTGCCAGAGGAAATGGCAGGAATACATGATGTGTTTCATGTATCTAATCTTAAAAAGTGTTTAGCTGATGAATCACTGATAATGCCTCTTAAGGATATAGAGGTAAATGAACAACTTAAGTTTGTAGAAAGACCTCTACAGATTGAAGACAGGAAAGTCAAGAATCTTAAACACAAGAGACTAGTTTTAGTTAAAGTAAAATGGGACTCCAAAAGAGGACCTGAATATACATGGGAGCTTGAGTCAGAAATGCAAAGGAAATACCCGCATCTGTTTCAGTAGATCTCGAGGACGAGCTCTAAATTAAGGTGGGGAGAATGTAACAACCCTCGGTAAAACCGACATCCTCATAATATTTCTGACACTTTATTATATCTTAAATTGTCCCAATATGTCTTATATTATACCCCGTATATGAAAACCGAGCCCTAGTTAGATTATAATTATAAAATAAATTAAAAATCTGAAAATGTAAGTTGAGGCGGGCCGCGTAGGACCTCACCTCAAGCTTACGCGGGCCGCGCGGACTCATGAAACGCGGATACACCAGAGGCCGACATGTGTCGACATCGTGGCGGACCTACTAGCTGACCCAGCTAAGCTATTATGTTGACTGGTGTTGACGCGGGCCGCGTAAGGCTTCACCTTACCTTACGCGGGTCGCCTGAGAGTCACTATCAGCAACTATATAAGAAGGCCATCAGTCTACGTTTTTCGTCGCTCACAATCTCAATTCTCAATCTAAATTCTGTAGAGAAGTTATAATACACGGGTATTATACCCCAAATTAGCGAAGTTCTGCTCCGTTGTAAGTATTATAACCCCAGTTTCGTAATAGTTACGCTGTCCGATTGATTTAGGGTTCCGTAACAACTGTCGTGGTTCTGCCCGACGTAGTTGTTGGAATGCCGTCTCGGGGAGGGTATTATTAATAATTTCAAAGGGTTATGATACTAACCAATGTACATTTGTATAAATTATAGATTATATCCAGGAAACCCTTACGAGAAGCCTAAGATAACAATGTGAGTTTATCCTCTTTTTGATAATGTTTTTGGAATGTTTTACAAAACCTTAATTATTTTACAATGCGATTAAGCAGTGATTGAGTCTTTGTAGTTCTTCAATTACTGCCGGTATTTGGGGTTTTGTATACAAAATTTATTACTTGCGAGTAGTAAGTCGGAATGACAGTACGTTACCATTGGACGACGAGTAGCCAATGTGTAATATGACCCACAAGTCAAGGATTGACAGTACTGAATGAGTAATTGGGTAGACATAAACAATGTGATAGCTCTCAATAATGTGTTAATTGATAAAATGTTTCTTGAATTAAACTGGGATTCACTCACCAGTATTTCCCGCTGACAAAATATTTTTAAAACATGTTTCAGGTAACACAATGTGAAAGCCAACTGGGATAAAGCCAGCTCGAGAGCACTAACGGCTTGGAAAATAAGTGGCTATAAAAGTTATCTAAGAAACGATGTTTTAAATTCAATAAAATAGGGTTTGTCCCTATAAGTGTATTGTTATAAGAAACTTGGGTTTTGCCCATGTGATTATTAATATCAAATATGGTGGTTTTACTCTGATAAACATTTCCTAACTACGGTCCTGATGTAAATTCCGCTGCAAGACTAAATAACCTGATACCACCACTACTGGGTTCGCGTCCGCCCGTTCCCGGGACATATAAGGGATCGGGGGTTGCGACACTGATGTTGTTATGGCTGGGTCTTGAAGGTGATAAGATGAAGAAGGAGACTAAGCTCCCTATTTTATTTTGTTTGTGTGAACAATATTGCAGGCAAGAAAGATAAGAGGGTGATGACAAGTGAGATGAGTAAAGTGAGAGTAAAGTGAGATAAGAGAAGTGAGAGGAGAGAGATTATAAAAGTCTCCTGCAATAAATGAAGAGAGATATGAGAGATTAGACATTTGAAGCAAATGACCAAATTGCCCTTTATTCTGATTGGTTGAGAGTGGTTCTCACGGTTCTTACAACTGGGGGTGGTTTTCATTTTAGCGGTCCCCTTTATGAATAAATTGTAAATTAATGTGTAAAAGAAGTATAAAATTAACATTATATATATATATATATATATATATATAATTTTGTAAAATTATACATAAAAAGTCCAATCCGATTAATCCCTGTTAATCCCGATTAATACCTAGGCGGTAACTCACCGCCCGACTAGCGCCTAGCTCCTTCTACAACATTGGGAGCAAAAGGGCTAAGGTCAAAGAAACTTTCAAGCTGTTGGAAGCTTCTGAGGAGACAGCTGAGCAGGTTCAACAGGAAACCTTAGAGCCTGTTACTAACTAGGAAGAGAAGATGGTTGAAATCAACTTACACGTGATCCTTGATGAGGCAGAAGATCAGACCCATCAGGAAGGCAGAGAACATGAGAATCACGGTGATCAATTGGCTGCAATCAGTTTGCAAGCAATTACAAATGATTTATCAATTCTATGTGGCAGGTCTAGTGGACCCATTGCAAGGCCATCATCAAAGGTACCCGCCACGCCTATGGTTACGGTTATTAAAAGTTGGGAAATCGACCTGCAATGACATTCTGTCTTAGCTCGTATATGGGTCGACGAAGCGTATCAGCCTGCAATTGAATGGCTAATTGCTTGGCATAACGTTTTCCCCTTCTTTCGATTCGAGGACAAGTCGATTTTTCGGGCCGGAAGTATTGATACGAACCCATGGGTCGACCCATGTCTTGTGGGCAGCTATAGATGGGTATTTGACCCAATTAATTATCTGCAGAAATGGGTTTTGGGGGGAACGGTTTTGGGGGCAAGTAGTGGGCAGTTTCTAGCAGTTAATTATCTTCTTTTCTTTTGTGTTAAATAAGGGAGAATAGGTAATGTTTCAGGGGTCGATGTTTTATATAAAATTACGGTTCTAAACCTTTGTTTCTGGAGATTAAGCCATCTCGAATTGGGTCTTTTATCTTGTAATTTTTCAGTTTTCAACAATTAAATCTATCAATTACTTTTGTTTGAGTTCTGGGTTCTATCACCCGCCTACCCCCGCATCAACCGGACACTCTAAATACATTATCAAGACTGATTTACTAGCCTCACAAAACCAAGTTTACAAAAGATATAAGCTTTTATACGTCAAGATTTCTCATATCTTTGGCTTCCATAATCTATATGTCATGCTTGGTTCTAAAAATCGCCAAAGTGCATCATAATAACCCAGAAAAAAATGAACTCTGATACAATTAGCATGTTATAAACTGATGATAATTTTCATTATGTCAATCATAACTTGTTAAACATCCTACAATTTAAAACTTGCATAAAATATATGAACAGAGCCTACCAATTGAACCTGTTCCATCACAAAAAATTAAATAAGAAATACGACTTCATACATCTTTCCTGAATGATTTTCATGGATGCAACTCGCTGCTATTCATTTGTACTCGAATGAAGGCGGGTTTGGAGCATCAAAGCTCTCCAAAACCTGCGTCTTGCTGCCACTGCTCGTGGCGGGTTCCTGCTCTTTTCCACCACCAAACAACCCTCCAAACCATGATGACGATGACGGTTGTGGTGGTGGTTGCGACATGCTCATGCTACTCGTGTTTACTTGAGGTTGATTAGAAAGATGTCCCATGGGTGGTGCACCACCCATGTTAGGCGGCACAGTCTCTTCCAACGGAGGAAGATTCTGGGGTGCACTCATGAGCTTATTCAACATGATTCCAGCTCCCTCGATCATAGCAAGTAGAACGCCACCGAAAACCGCAGACCGAGAGGCGGCACCGAGTCCCTGACGCATCTGGAGAAACCCTCCGGTTGCAGCACCGGCTATTATCGAGTTCCAAGGATCCTCTTTCTGGCGGACATATACCATTGTGCAATCAAAAGTGGAGAACAGTCCACCCCAGATCGCAAAACTGCCGCCAACGCGTGGAGCATTCATCTGCACCGCTTGAACCCCGCCCAACAAGCGGTCGCCTCTTGGAGAGTTGTAGGTGCCTTTCAAGAAGTGGAAGGCTGCACCACCAACAGCACCCATGCCAACGGCTCCACCGATATCGTCTAATATTCGGTCCGGACATGGTTCACGAGAGGTCTCTGGGGTTCCCATTTTACCTTTCAATTTGCCAAATAGAAATCACACCATCATTCACATTGTTAACAAATGTTAATTTAGGAGTGTGAATCGTGTCGGGTTGACGGGTTGCGGGTCGACGGGTTGAAATGTGCAACCTAAACCCGAATCCAACCCATATTATTATTATTCATGTCAAAGATTTCAACCCTAACCCGCACATGCATAAATTCGTGTCAACACGAACACGACCCGTTTAACCAACTTTTTAAATGATTCTACATGTTGACGAGTTATAAGCGGGTTATTGGTAATGTGTCTAATAGTGAGCATAAGTGTGACAAGCAGATGATATGGCGTGACAAAACTAACCTTATTATGACTTAACAATGTAAAATGAAAAAAATGAAAACATAAAAATAAAAATATATAAGTTTTTTTTTTCTAAATACTTAAACCGGTTAACAGGTCAACCCATTTTTACAAGTGTCCACCCGAATCAGACCTGTTTTTGAAACGGGTCAACCCGAACACGACCCGTTTTTTAAAAAGGGGTCATGTTATCCGACCCAAAACCTGTTTCTTCGTGTCGTGTTCGGGTTGTGTCAAGGATCACCGCCTCTAAATGTTATCATTCTAAGCAAAAGTTTGATGTTATAAATCATAATCATTTCATTCCAACAGATTATCCACTTATCTCAAATTCAAAGATTCTTGATATACACCTTAAATATATAAAATTTGCACATCAATTCTATCACTAACCTATAATCAAAATCATTTCTACAGATATTAATGGAGAAAAACCTGAAGCCAGAAACAAAACCCTAATTTCATAATCTAGATACCAGTTGTAACGCGAATTACAAAAATAAACTGGAATTAAAGAGTTAAATTGTATTATGTTGAGATCGTAACCTAAAATTCGCAAGATCCCTAATCACGTAAGCAAAAAATTAACTCAAATTCACATATGACAGTAGTGTATTCAGCACAATTAACAACCAAACCAAATGGGAACAACTGCTAATGATTCTGAAAAATAATTAGGCGAGTATGAAATATATTTACCTCGTCGTCGCCGCCGGTGTTAGCACGGATGAATTGACGGAGAGATTGTTGCGAGATGTTACTACTCCTTGATGGTTTCTTGATTTACAGATTGCGTCCCTTAAGTTTGAGTTTTCTTTTACTTCGGCTACTTATGTATGTTTTCTAACAATTTTTGTTGTCATTTTCATCAAATTAGTAATTGGGTTAGAATTTTCTGTTAACTTCTCTTATTTTTTATTATTTTCTTCATTTAATTAAAATATATATTATAGCCTTCATTTAAATGAGGAAACCGACAACAAAGGGAGAAGCTAACATAAAATTCTAGTCCAGTTTGCCAATTGGATGAAAATGTCAACAAAAACGAAACCTCATGATCCAGATACAAAAAGTTTCATTTTTGGACTGAAGTTGTAAAAGTGGCCTAAACTCAGGGACCATTTTGGCATTTTACCCTTATTAATTAAAGCATTAATTAAAAGTAGACCAAAATTATATCTTGATTCACAACCGTTGATCAAAAAAATATAGGACCTTGATTAATTTATTTTTCTTCTTTCAAGAAGATTCTTCTCAAATGAACCTCCCCCATAGTATTAATGATCCGTCCCTAAGGATTTAAGTGTCTTGGTCGAGCTGAAAAAAAGTCCATTTGGCCTAACAAGTTATATAAACTATATTTTAAACGACAAAACGTTGTAGCAATAAACATAACAAAAATGTAGGGTTGCTAAATCCACTGGTTTGGTTTCTAACGTGTCAAATAACTTCATCTCCATATAAAGTTCATCACCATCGATCTTTAGTTTTTAGTTTTTGATTTTTTTTTAAACTTTTTATTATTAATTACATTAAATAGATGTTTGGATGATGGATTTGGATCAAAATAGGACTAATGGTCAAATATGTTATAAGATTTTAGATATCGATAAAAATAAAATTATTTGGGCCTAATAAGTTGTAAGATCAATTGTTTATAGAGAGGCTCTAATAAATTAGATTAGATAGATGTTTGGATAATTGATTTGGATCATAATGTGATTAATGAGCCCAATATATTATAAGATTTTAGATATGAATAAAATAAAAGTTTTTGGGCCCAATAAGTTGTAAGATTAATTTTTTATAGTGATGGTCCAATAAATTTTCAATTTTACATTTTAAAAATTATAATATATAAAAAAAATTATACCCAAAAAATTCAGCCGAACAAACCCCCCCCCCCCCCCCCATTATATTCCATCAAGTAAATGATTTCAATTATAATAATAACGAGTTTTTAGGACCCGTGCGTTGCGACGGAGATGTTAAACCAAGCAAATAATAGACGTAAAAATGTTGAACCACGCATACACATTACGTAGTGTTTACTCACACAAATTTAGACAGAAACGTAAAACAGTATTGTGGCGGGAATTCAGACATCATCTGTTCGCATCATTACGGTACACATACTGTACCAGTACTCAATATACCAACCAAAATAGAAACCTAAAAAATAATACTTATAATTCCGGTCAGTGTCAATTTGGTTTGATTTGTTAGGGTGATCTTATTAGTACCTCTAAATCAATAGATTTACACATTTTTTTACCTATATGTATAGGTATATGTAGAGAGATACTGAGAAAATGTGTACCAATATCACACCCTAAATAAATCTAAAAAACAACACAAATAAAGTAAACAAATCATACAAAACAAAATAGTTAAATCTTTTTATATTAAAATAAATCAATCAATAAAGAAAAAAAATCAATCTCTCATGCATACTTGAAATTTAAAGATATATTTAATTAATATGCCATGTATGCTTGAAAATAAAAATAGAATAAAGGTGTCTTTTTTTCGCTTAAATAAACATGTATATGTGTGCATATTTAACGGACTTGAAATTGTGATTGAATCCAATGTAATAGCTCATGTCATCTCAGTTTTTACATTTTATTATTTCGTTGCTTTTATTTTATTAATTCGTTAACATATCATATGCTCACAGATACTTCCGTCTATTCATTTGAGAGAGAGAATAATGCTAGAGAAAGAGAGTGAAGATGTAAACCGTTGGTTTCCGCCAATTGG
This sequence comes from Helianthus tuberosus, assembly GCA_030545235.1. NCBI lineage: Eukaryota > Viridiplantae > Streptophyta > Magnoliopsida > Asterales > Asteraceae > Helianthus > Helianthus tuberosus. The sequence continues at coordinate 18,862,565 of CM060363.1, read as the reverse complement.
CGAGAAACCTCGGCCGACCAAGGCAGCGGCATTGTTATTTTGCGGCGATGGTTTCAACCAAAAAGTCGACAACGATTGTATGCTAACTATTCCTGCAAATCTGGAGGCCAATGATGCAATGGCTGTCCTGATCACAACTAAGAGCGATGATGGCGAGTGCATGTAGAGAGATCGCAGCGGAAGTAGACAACCGGTTGAATATCCAGCAGCGGTAGATGGTTCTGATGGTTCCGATGAGGCTAAAGGTGGCTACTCGTGACTGTGGGATAACGACGTCGACGAACAACTGCAGTCCGGCGGTTAAAATACCGAGAAAATAAAGATGGGAGCTGGTTGTGGTGTCTGGTGTGGTGCTGATCATAGAGATACAGAGAGAAGTGGAGTGGTGGTCTAAAGTGTAAACCAATCAAAACAAAGTCTTTAGATTGGGAAATGAAGGATGACCTTTGCTTCACCATGTTGTACATGAAGCATTAATGACATGTAAAAAATTCTACAGTAATTTCTACTCACAAACACTTTTTGCAAATTAATATAGAGGAAATAACTTATTCCATCAAGTAAATGACTATGGTGTCATTAACATTCATACATAGCGAGCCTAACAATAGTGTGGATCAATATGCTCGGTATCAGTCTTTTGGAACTCACTTTTGTCATAAAACCAATCATCAACCCCCTCTGCAATGGTCTGCAATTAACACCTCTTGTTTTAGAACATGAATGTAAAAGTTTAGCTATTGAGATTCATTATAACTTGCCAAAGCACAGGCAGTAAAGAAACATTTTACCTTATCATCAAGTTTTGAAGCAGCGTTTCCGAACCAAGTAGATTGGTCGGTCTGACAATGAGTGTAGCAAGTGTTTATAAACATTCCTTCGGTTGAACTCTTAGTAACTGAAGAAACCGACCCTAAAAAGTCTGAGCGAAAATCTATAGCACAAACGCGAAAACAAGGTCATAATAACAAGCATACATTTAATTGTAAACCGAAAAGGTTTTATCAAAAATTTAATGAAATAAGGTAACTGTATTGATCACCTTGGAGTCGTTGGAGTTGGGTTGTCGAGCATTCGTTCAAATCATTTTTGCACTTGGTGAACTCACCTTTGGGATCAGACTCATTTGTTGCAAACATGTTGGATACCTATGGTAAAACAAGAACATTAATGAGAGAGTAAGTTATGATCGAATATCACGAAATACTAATATAGAACTGACCTGCCATGTATCATAAGCCGAGTTTACTATGAAGATAGGCGTGTTGATATAAGGCATAGCGAAGTCAGGGTAGAAACACTACAATGGCAATTGAATGTTGTAAGTTAGTAAAATTTGAATTAAACAAGGAAAACAAAGAAAGACCACACTACACTGATAAGTGCGCTTACTAATCCCGGATTCATATTCGAAGTACACTCGGAAGGTAAAGCTTTTGTTGATCCCTACAATGATAGCAATTTGATTCATTATGTACAAGAGATAAGGTAAGCATTTTGAACTTGGAGAGAGAAAGAGTGAGAGAGAGAATGTGTACATGTAATGTGACTATTTTGTCGAAGTATTGTTCAAAGCGATACTCTCCCGAGAGGTCTTTCCTGTTCAAACATTTGCATTAGTATCGTGTTAACGTGGCATGGTAAAGCAAATATGTTGTGGTTGATAAATTCTCTATATATGCGCGTGTGCTTGTGCAAGAGAAAAATCATTGAACTTACACATGAGGAAAATAACCGGCATCGGAAACACATTTTACTCTAGTATTTTGTGGGAAGAATCCGCGAAACTTGTCACAATTCAGGATCGAAGCCAAACCACCAGCGGAACACCCAGAGAGAAGAACCTATCATAGCAACATATTTGTTGGACTTTAACAAAATAAATTGAACATAAATGTATAAAATATTTTCTGGTTAATAGAAGAAAGGTGATTTACATTTTGTGCATCCTTCATTCCAATGCTCATGAGCTCCTCAACAATAGCATCAAACACTCTTCCACCTCTAAAGTATAGGTTATTGTCCTATAGTTAAAGGTTAACAATTTAAATTTTATACTTTGATATAATAACTAAGATTAATTTGATTTATGGTTAGGATTTAAGAATAACTGATATACATGATCAACTTCTTCCACATCTCCTGTAAATGATGCCCCGTCACAATACCTCATGTACACCCGATTCCAATTGTAGAGGTCTGAAAATATAACGGTTTTGACATTAAAAATATAATAAACCTTAAGAATCAAATACTAGATATGGTTTTATATGGTTTGTTTAGATCAGTACTAGGATTCTGATCTTGTTGATTGCTCAATAGCCCTGTGAAGTTCAGTTCTGGCATTAACTTGGATGATCCTAATCCGTAGATTAACGTTTTTCTTTTAACACAATCTTCTATCGTATGACACCATCCTCCTCCCTGATACAGTATCACACACAAGTACAAATGTAAGATGACATAGATAAAGTACCTATCATAATATATACACATAAAGATTAGAATTATAGTTCGGTCACCAAGCGTTCAGAATTTATATCCAATCTCACAACTTTTTTCATGGAAATTAATGACTCAAATTATTTTGGGTTCATTTGACTAGCCATAATCCTGTGGTATGTTGTCGTATTAGTCCAATCTACGCATTCACGATAAAGGATTTAATGGAGGTTCACGAGTACTTGGGATTGGAGTGTAAAGCGAAAGTGATTCTTCATGGCATCATCATGGTGGGATGCTAGTGCTTATGGAAAGCTAGGAACGGGAGAAGGTTCGACGGTAAACAAAAGACGGTCATGGATATTTTTCAAGAGGTTAAATTGTTAGGTTTTTTTGTGGTATAGTAATCGATCTGAGAACAATGGTATCTCTTGGGCCAATTGGTGCTCTTTTAATGTAATGTAGCCGGGTTGTTTGTGGTTGGCTGCCCTCGGTTATTGAGGGTGGTCCTGTGAATATAGTTACTTTAAAAAAAAATTGACTAGCCTTAAAATAACGACTCAAATTTTGGGTTCATTTGACTAAATAAGAAGGGAAAATTGCGACTTTAAACATAGTTGACTAAAGTGTTTACTAAACTAGACAATTTTTTTCGCTTTTCAGTTTTGTTTGGACCAATTCAACTAGATCGACCCACGTTACACTGAAATTTAGAATTTTCAGAAGTGGGTCCACCTCTGCAGTCTGCAATAAGAAGATTGTTTTTTAACTTCTGCTGCTGAAATAAATTCACATAATCATAACAATGGACTAAAATCAGAATAGTTGATTCACTCAAAACAACAAAAGAATCGATTTGTATAAATAACAAGAACAATCAATTATGATCTTACCCACACTAATATGTCTAGTTGCAACCTATTACAATCTTTAAGGTTTAGAAAAAATCATAAAAAACTTTATTTTCAGTCGTAACTTTTGAATCTCCTAAAAAGGCCAATTTAACATAATTCAAACAACTAACAAACAAAGAAATTCGCCATAACGGTTTTTTTCTTCACTTTTCTGTTTTGTTTGGACCAATTCAACTAGATCGAGCCACGTTTTACATTGAAATTTAGAATTTTCAGAAGTGGGTCCACCACAAATACACTCCCCTTTCGAATTCAATTAGGCTAGTGGGTATGGAGAGCCTCATCCCCAAGGGGATGAGCCGCCACGTCAGCACCACGTAGGCTCGGCTTGGAGGGGATGGACCTAGGGGGGTGTGGGATGAACCCCTTTATATATATATATATATATATATATATGTATGTATGTATAGATGTGTGTGTGTTAGGAGAGAGGAGAGAGGGGCGTTGAGATTGGCTGGTGGAGGACGAAGTTGACGGGCCGACCCTATGGGGGGCGGTGTGGGGGACCGGCGCCGGGCCAAGCCGGGCCTCAGCCGACCCCATACCGTCTGTTCTTAGTTTCAAACATCCAATCTCCCCCACTTACCCACTTTGTTTCAAATTCAATTATTACACGTTTACCTAAAATCCTAAATCCTATGAAAACATGATATGTATACTCAAAAAGCGTTGTTGATCGTGTTCCACGATGAGAAGATGACATGCGGGCGTTTTAAGCTTCGAAAAGCACCAATGAAGATTTTTTTGTCCATATATCATCTTTCTTTTTTATTGAGTTAATTATTCTTTCATGTGATAATTTGTAAAGAGTCAAACATATATTTAGAGAAAATCATGAAAATGGTCACTTGTACTCACGTATATATTTTTGGAGGATACACGACTAAAAATACGTATCGAGTCATGTAGAAAACAAAAAGAATTTATTATTACTTCTCAAAGTTGACTGGCATATTAAATTCACGTAGAGAGAAGTAGACAAAAAAAATAAAATAAATAAATAAATAAGGGGAATTGGTCTGTAATAATCCTAACTAGAGATTATTGGCAATTGACAGTCTCACCTTTAAATATTCCCTCCACGAGTCCTAACTTTCACCTATTTTTCCTACACCGGTCTCCCGTTAAAAAAAAACTTAACATAGTTATGTTTTTTTTTCTTCCAAATTACGAACAGTTTTTTACGGCTTTTGATCAGAACGACGATACGAGTCAATTGATGTAAAACTTAGCTCGAAACGGTGCTCCAAACGATGAAAACGACGCTTCAATTCGGGTGTTTAAATTTTCAATTGACAAAAATCAAGTCATTTGGAGCACCATTTCGAGGTAAGTTTTACATCAATGGACTTGTATCGTCGTTCTGATCAAAAGCTCTAAAAAATCTGATTGTAATTTGGAAAAAGGTTTAACTCCGTTAAGTTTTTTTTACGGGGGACCGGTGTAGGAAAAATAAGTGAAATGTGCGACTGGTGGGGAGAATATTCAAAGATGAGACTGTCAATGACCTCTAGTTAAGATTATTATTACAGGCCAATTCCCCAAAAAATAAAACATTTACTTTTCAAATTCGCATGGACATCCCTGAATCTAAAAATCATATGAGAATCAAATTCGTGTACTCGTCTTTTCCCACTTATCCCTTAAAGTTATATTTTGTCAATCCAGGGGTGTTTTGAGGTTTCTCGGGGACCCCCTCAGCTTTGGAAAATTTAGTGGAAACCTTGTATGATTTGGAAAAAAGATGATACGAATTAGTAAAAATCTATTAAAAGGAACCCGATGGAAAAAATTACTGGATACGCCACTGTATTTGTGAAATTTATCGGATATGGTTACACAAATATAGCACACTTCCATAAGAATGAATACTTTCATGATTCTCTCTTCTAAATATGTTCTCATATAGCTAGCTATTTACGTAAAAACTTTGTTGTCATTCATATGATATTCCCAAAAATCATGTGTTTAATGGATAAATTTATCTAATTATTTTGTGAAAATATAACGCGTCGATAACTTCCAACATACCGGTATATGAACCAACCAATTGTTGACGCCATCCCCAAATCCTTTATCAAACTGGTATGCAGGTGGGCTTCCATCCAAACAAACTGCACCATCACAAAACTCATGATTTCTTCATAAAATCACAACTTTCTGTTACAAAAAAAATATGAATAAAAATAGGAAAACGGATCGATCAGCACCTGCTCCTTTGGCTACAGCACTTTCAATAATGGTTATCTTCACCTCCTCAGAACTTTTGATGTTTAGAAACAACATTACACATACTACAAACACGCATCGGATTGTTCTTAATGTAACCATTTTTTTCTTATTTGTTTAACAGAAATCTAGAAAGATTTGTGCTTGTAAATGGTGTAAGCTTAGATAAATTAATGTGTGTTGTGTGTATATATTACATGTAAGTAATATGATATCAAAACTGAAAATATGTATGTAATATGATATGTGTGTGTGAAAAAGGTGTGCAACGTATTTATGGGGAACAAGGAATAATAAGGTTCGATTAAGATCCCTGAAGTATAATGTAAATCATATGACGCCTCTCAAATTTCATTATTTGTCATGATAACTCCTTTGGTTTTGGTTTATGGAAAAACATAATAGTCTTTTATAGTAGAGTAAGAAATGATACGTGTGACATTTGAGTTTTGGTCAACGTCTTTAACCCGTTTAACAGAAAAGTGTGTTTAAGTTGTACTAAAATTTTCGTCAAAAAAAGTTGTACTAAAACTAAACTGTTTATTCTGTCAACCCGTTAACTCAATTACATAATATACAGCCCATTAACGCTCTCCAACTTGTTTATGATTCGACTAAGAATCTCGTCGTGTTCTTCACTGATTATACTCATGTAGTGTAGTCATGTGTCTTAATAACACTTTAAACATACCTTTTGGTTGATATATTATGCACAGGGATAGTTTTTGTTAGTAACCTGAGATTAACTCCTAGAGACTAATGTCTCCTGTGTTTACAATATCTCTGTTTTTAATGAACCATTTCACCCACCTCTTTCCTTTTTATTTAGAGGAGTTTCCACAAATGATCGACTTTGGTAGTGGTTAAGACTATATTGGTAATATTGAATTTTTTTCATTATTTTAATAGTAAGAATAAAAATCATCTTAATATTAATTAAAGTAAATTACAGCAATATGTTTATGTAACGAAACGTACACGTTATTTTTCTAAAAATGCATTATCTATATTCTATACTTAAAATAAACTTAAAATTAAATAAAATTTAAATCAAACCACATGGTGTGTGTAATATGTTACTTCTCACCATAATATGAGGTGAAAATGAAAGTTAGAAAAGGAACTTGAATGTAGGAGTTTCAAAAAAGTTAATAAAATAATAAAATAAGAGTAAATGCTTTTTAACGTAGATTGAGTAAATGAATCATTTATGTTTGTGTTTATAATAAACTAGGTTTTTACCCGTGATTGCTTCCTGGGCTCGGGAAACTTAGTTATATCAATTATTATTTGTTATTAATACGACCTCATTACATCAAACATCTCATTGGATTCAACAACAATGTTTTCACATCACCGGGATTGCTTCCCGGGATGCAGAAAGTTATTAATATACTTTTAAATAAATGAACGATCAGTACCATACAGGAAAAAAAAACGTTCAACAAACAATAAATTCACAAAATGTAACTCCACATGTGACCCTTATTAATGGATAGTTACCATATTATTATAGTAAGGAACCCGCACGATGCTGCGGAACACGCAACACACTAACACAGACACCGGTAGTTAGTCCGTTAGCTAACCTTTTGAAACTCGATGAATGACTATTCTTAATCGGTTGTTTATGGTAAATTAAGAAGCAAAGCCACCAACAAATCAAAAGAAAAGTGTCACATTAGTAATAATTTAAAGTTATATTGAACAAATTAATACCTAGAATACAGAGAAAAGTTGGATTGTTCTCCACAATGAATATAAATTTACTTCCACCAAAATGTATTTTTCTTCTTGTTTTGTTTAAAAATCATGTGGATTAATACCCTTTCGCATAGAAATGGCGTCTCTAAATAAATTGCGTCGGTTAGAAAAACTTTTTAGGCAACCAAATGAATTGCAACCATTTAGCCACCTTTGTCAAAGAATCGCAATAACTGCCACCGCTTTCTCCATACGGAATCCCAAACGCCACCATCTTTATTATCTTTAAATCCCCTAAGGAATCCCAAATCGTCAGCCTGTTCATTATAGTCAAATCCCCTTCTAAATAATCTCAAAACCTTCCCCCAGTTTCGCTCGACATCAAAGGTCCGTTTATTAAATTTTCGTTTCAAACATATGTTTTTTTTTCCATAATTTTCGTTTGTTCCTTGAATTTTCTTCCAGAAGGGTCGATTTCAACGAACACTACTGATGCAGTTTCGGAAGCAATCAAATGGCTCAAGAACGATTGATTAATCAAAGACGATAAAACGAACCAAAGGGTTCAAGAACAAAGTTCTTATCATTAAAATTCAATCAAAAACTAAAGATAAATGTTCATCAACACCTCTATTTATACTAGACCCTAACAACCTTAGAGATAAACATAAATATAAAACATAAAACATAAAACAAACTTTTAAAATTCAAATAAGAAGATAGCCCTGCATCAACTACATTGGAATCGTCGTGGTATCGTGATCTGACAAGGTTTCTGGTGACACATGGGTGCGAAAGTAATCGCCAACGCTGGCTCCGGTGACCGGATTTAATTTTAAACTTTTTGAATCTCGGCATCAACCTGTTTATCATAACGTGGGCCTAGCGATTGACTCATGAATACAATTCGCATGTGTATGCATCAACGAAAACAATGAATTTCAATTGACGTTTATGAAGTGTGTATGTATAGATACAAACAACATGTATGCCTTTGATTGCCCCTTTGCATAGGAAACTACTGTGTGTTTTGTGTGTGTGTGTGGTTTTAAGAGAGAATAAGGAATAAGGGATTTCTTGGGTTGGTGCGAGTTTCTTTGATTTCTTAGGTCATGTGTTTATCATCATGGGAATTTTTGAAAAAAGGTCGGTTGAAAATGTTTGTTGTGTTGAAATTTTCAAACAGAAGTATTGAATTATTTTCTCATTAACTTTTTTTAACGACAAGGAACGACGTGTCAACCATCGTGAGACTGGGCGCTGTGGCCAAGGTCGACTACTCGACCACCGCCAGCCTCGTGGATCCCAGATGCGCTGAAATCTGACCTCCACCCGCCCGAAAGGCACGACAGTGGAATAATCAGTAAAACCTCGCTTCCCATTCAAGACGAACCGGCGCCACGTATTCTCCCTTCACCTGGGTGCCGCAGAAAATAGTTGGGAGAGTGGGAGTCGAACCTAGGTTACAAGGAACACTAAATCTTTCCTCAACCACTCCACCACTATCTTATTGGCATATTCTTCGTTAACTTACTCACAGAAGTATGTGAAGTTGGATTTTTTTTAAGCGCAAAATCGTGATTTGCATGGAAGTTTGAATAAAATAAAGTTAGGATTCACATGTTTTATTATGACGGACAGGGCATAATATTTGTCCATGTTTGTTATGAACTAGTATTAAGCACCCCCCGCGTTGCGGCGGGGGCGAGCACTAATGCCACACTACTGCCAGCGACCACTGACACTGAAATTGCGGTGTTAATGCGATGAAATTAAGCCGAAACGTAAAACACAAAATAAAATAACTAAGTTGATCTAGGACTCGTGCATTACGATGAACCCGCTTCTATTTTTTCCCGTTTGACAGGTTCATTGTAATCTATATATATAATATATATCATTACCACTATACAAACCATAATGCATACATTACAATAACTATTGCATCAATATGTTGCAAATTATATTTATACAAGATTTTGGCTAAATTAATTAGATTATTATAAATAATAATAATAATTTACTAATAAAACAACACAACTTTGAATGGATCAAACCGATTGAATATGGTAAGATAATGAAACCATTATTTGATTATGATACAACCACTTAAGCACAATTTACAATCATACATGCACTGATTGAAATTGGTAAGGTAATGAAGCCATTATTATTTGATTAAGGTACAACAACTTAAGCACAACTTACAACCAAACACTTAAGCACAAATTACAACAAATATTTGATTAAAGTACAACTATTTAAGCTCAACTTACAACTAAATATGCATACAAATGTTTCAAATTAACAGTATATAAATATTACGCGTATAACCATTAGAGAGAAATTCAAAATTTGATTTTCTAACTATTATTATTGCTATACTAAACAAAATAAACTTACATACTTTGTTCGCTTTATCCAAGTTTCAATCAGAACATCAGTCATAATCTATCATATTGTTTTTACATCAAAGAAACGAAAATATATCAAGTGGTGTATTGGTTGTCGATGAAAAAGTAAAATTAACGGGCGACTTTTATCCAATTAGACGTCTACATTGAAGAAAATAACATATTTTGAACTGGGATATATGTAATATGAATGCCATATCCAGTGATCTTGTTATGTGAATCATATTTAGATCATTACTTCAACGGACAATTTTTATGCGATATACAGTGGTCTTAATATGATTTCTTAATGATATGAAGAATTATGTATATCCAAGACAAACGACGCTTTGAAGTAGACGTTGTGTCGCCCGTTTGAAGTGGCGTGTTGTCTTCCTTGATGCGAGATTTCAATATGAAAATCCTGTTTCATATGAAAACGCGACGCTGATCTGCACAACGATACCTCACTCGCTCGTTAGACATGCACAAAATCTGGCAACCCGATGGTGATCTACTCCCCAATACGTCAATCCACCGACGATGGTTTAAAAATTCTACTCGCCATCACCGTCTCCATCCATCACCTTAAACACATCCTGTCGGTCACATCCAGGATCTCGAATGTTGACCGATGTTTCTCGCCGGCATTATGGAAGATCCTGTCGGTCACATAGTGCCGGTGGTTTTTGTTGTTTGGAATGAGAACGAAAACTCGGTACTTGAAGAATGGGTTGTTGGGGAGATTGTTCATGAGTTTTTAACGATTTTCATTGGAGACGGTTATGAAAATCTTGACAGTCGTAGCGGTTCATTACTTGTTCTCAGTCAACATAACCGTCGGAGAAGGCAATGTTTGAACTATCAAATATTAAACTAAAATGTGGAAGCGTAATTGGTTAAGATGTGGAGTGTTAATGTTGGGTTTAGTTTTTTGTATATATAAGATAGACGTCGGTTAGATATTATATATTGTAATGGCCGCGTCGTTTATTAATGGAATTGATGGAACGGTTAGCATGGTGGTGTCCGTTAGTTGCTTTTTGTAGTAATAAGTAATTACACTGTTAATAGCGTGCATAAAAGGGCATTGACTTTAAATTTTTATTTTAATTATTTTGAGTAGATTTTATTTTGAAAGGCAATTATTTTGAGTAGATAAACCATTGACTTTATTTTGTTCAGACATGTAAACTGTTAACTCTATTTTGTTTAGACATACAGTGATCATCATTACTTGATGTGTAACACAGTACGGTGTGGAGGGGTTTGAAGATGGGGCAATATGCAATACGTGGACCACACGTCAGAACGTGGCATGATGCTAAAACAGACGGTGTGGGAGTGGTGTGGTTAGTGACGTTTTTAAAAAAAAATATATATATAGACATCAACCAATTAAAACACACTCAAATTTCACCCAACAATCGAGAGCTTCCACTCACAACCCAAATGCCCCCCACGCCGGTGGAAAACCCCAAGCCCAAACATAAACCCCAGGTACAACGTCGTTCCCGGGGTGGTGTGCTCGGGGTAACATGGCATAAATGCCATAAAATCACGCCCACACTGTGTGGTCAAAGGGTGAGATTTACTGAGTATGATGATGATGATTAGGGCTGTAAACGAACCAAACAAACACGAACAAGACCTTGTTCGTGTTCGTTTGTTAAGAAATATGTGTTCGCGAACCATTCACGAACACTTATCGAACGAGATTTTATGTTCGTGTTCGTTTGTTAAGGAAATGAACTTGTTCGTGTTTGTTTGTTAATTTTAGGCAACTAACAAAAACGAATGTTGACGAACACAAATGAGCACACACTAATGTTCATGAACACAAATGGAAACAAACGAACACACACAATCGTTCATGAACAAAATATATAATACACTGACACATATTAGATATTTAATTTGTCGGAATTTTGAAGTATTTAAATAAATATAAAAACTAAAAACACTAATGAACTATCAAACACGTTCACGAACATAAACGAACAAACACGACATCTGTTCATGTTTGTTCATTTAACTAAACGAACGAATTTTCTTGTTCGTGTTCGTTTGTTTAATAAAAAGGGAAATAAACCTTAGGGTCCCCGTTAAAAAGGGGTGAAGACCTAAGGAAATAGCCTATTAGGCTAAGTGAAAGAACCTACGGGTCAATAAGGGAAAACGAGGGAACTTGCTACGATTCCTCGCGTAAAACGAGAACGGAAAAGAATAAATTATGGGTTGTCAATTTCCTTGATATGAGTAATTGACTTAGTTAAAAGGAAAAACGTTAAACAAAAATTCAGTTTTAGTAAGAAACAACGTTTTAACAAATATGAGTATTATGAGACGAACTCAGAAATGGTTAATATTAAAGGATATAGGTTTTAACACCAATAGGTGTAAAACGATACATTCGAAAGAAAGATTTTCGACAATGAAAAGTCGACATAAACTTAAAGAAGATGTGATGAGATTACGGTCACTAAAAGTGTCGCAGAATGTAACCATGTTGTAACGTGAGTTACGAGACAAGAATCAGAAACACGCAAAAGGCCGGGATAGCAATATGATATACCCGAGTGACGGGGTATAAAGTGACGGCGAGAAATTAGTCTAGCCGGTAAAAATCATTCAGAGTCAAAATAGCGTACGACTTATGCAAGGCGCTGGTCAATATAATTTTTTTTTTGCTAGAAGTAAATATGTTGAATAATAAATACGAACGAGTAATCAGATGACAACTCGGTCAAATAAATAACTAGAATAAGAAACTCAAGTTGAAAGTATCGGCCTACGATGCCATACACATAAAAGGGGTATACGTTTTGAAACCAAAAGCACATTACCATACTTCCCTGGTAAGAGTATTATGTGTGCGAGCAATGCTCAAGTGATCACCGAAACTAAGGTTCAGATGATCTAAACTAATAAAGTACGTGAAAAAGGTTTCGGGGACGAAACCTCTTTAAGGGGGGTAGACTTGTAACACCCAAAAAATGGGTTTGGTAATCAGACCACGTTAACACTAAAGGACGGGTAAAGTACCGTTAGTGGTAAAATTTACCCGGTAAATATTAGGATTTAAATAATTAAACATAATATTAAATAAAAGTTATACAAAGGCTTATGGATAAATAAAATGGATAAAAGGCACGAGTTAACGGAACTTAACATATAACGAGTTGTGAGTTCCCGAACCCATTAAGTTAACTAGGAATAATTAACCTAGTTAGTGAGGTGTAAATAATTAATAAAACATGGAGTTCTAGTCCCTAACAATTAAAACTAAACTTGAGGGACCAAAGCTATAAAAAAGGAAACTTGTTTTATTAAAACATAAAAATCAACACATATCACACACTTAGTGTGTGTATATGTCGATCATCAGGAGAAGAAACAAGGGGAAACCCTTGTTCAACCTTAATCCATCAAATTGGAGGGCAAATCAAGATCCAAATCGATGCATGAACATGAATAAACGATCACCAAGTCAAGGGGATCGTAAGGTATGTCAAATTTTTTATATCTTTGAAGTTGAGATTCTTGATGAATTTATGAAAATCGAAATTCAAGCTTGAATGATTGATGCTTGGGTGGAACTAGGATGAATTCATGTTTAGAAAGAAACCCTAGTTGAAAACTTGATGAATTAGAGTTAAAAATTAGGGATTTGATGATTTCCCATATGTGTGCTAAGTGGGTTTTATGATAAAAAGATGAACACTTGAATTAGGGTGCTAAATGGATGAACATTGATGTTATGGTGCTAGTTCTAGGTGTAGTTCATGTTCACTAGACATATATGCATGAATTTGATGTTAAAACTTGGTTAAAACAATAACCATGAACTTGATAAAAGAAGAATATAAATTATGCACATTAGGTGTTTGTTAAAATGCCCAAATGAGAACTAAAGTGTTGAAATTTAGAGTGAAAATGCGTATTTGAATGATATGGCAATTTCGCGTAAAATGAAGTGATAAGGGTTCTAAATATTATGTTGATTTAGACTTAATGTTGTAAACCATGTGATTGAAAGTTGTTAACTTTGATAAACTAAGTTAACTAATCATGAAGTCGAATAGTAGCTTCGACATAGAAAATAAGTGAGGTGGAATAGTCGTGATTGTTAATGACTAATTTAACCGCCTTGTAAATGATTGACAATAGTTTGATGCGTAACAAGCTAGGTGGAAGCTTGGAGAAGGAAGCGAGTCAAACGAATTAAGAAGGAAAAGAGAAGCATAGTTTGGATGCGAGGTAAGTGAAGCTTACGCCTTTTATTTTATTACCAAATACTTAATTGCGAGTATTGAATCTGAATTATATCGAGTAAACGAAACATGATGTCCCGGCACGATTTAAATGCGAGTTGGAAAAAGGTGAGAAAGATAAGAAACCACGAATTATGGTAAAAAGGGTAAAAACGATCAAATAGTAATTCGGACATGGACTAACGAATATAAAGGGATTTGAAAGGACACCATTTGGCGTGAGTCATAACGGGTCAAACAAAACAAGAACGATTCTTAAGTAAGATGAATTCAAAAGTAAACCGGGATAGGTTAAAGGGGGTTGAAATGGTAATTGAATACCATCTCGAAATGATAATTAGTCATTTCGACTGAACGGGTCAAATGGTGTTGTTAACACCATTTGTCAATAATATTTGATGATCGCTTGTTGAGTTTTGTGATCACAGGAATTAACACAAGGTTCGCGTTGCTATTAACTAGAAATTAATAGCGAAAGGTATTTTAACGGGTCAATCTTATGACCCGAGCCAGGTACGCATGTTCAGAATTATAGCTAAAGGCGATATTTTGGCCAATTAATAGCGGAAGTCCTTCGTCGCATAAATGAAGGGCTAAAAATTGACCAAAAAGCCCTTGAGGGGTAAATAGGGCAACCAACTTTTAAAGAGTTGTTTTGAAATAAACGTCTTGATTAAATTGAGTCTTTGGAATTCGTATAAAAATGGGGATAGGATGTAAACCAATAGAAGCATGATTTAAGTCTAAAGATGTAAAATACTCGTAATGGGTCAAAACGAGTATATATGCAAAACGGGTTAAAATTTCTTAAGGAACCCGTAAAGTTGAATCTTGATGATTAGTAAACGGATAGAATATGATGACCATGGTATTTTGAAGGAAAATAACAAGTTAGTTTGGTAAAAGCATGAACGGGTCAAAAGTGTCTTAATTGAATTTCAAGCTGAGAGCTTGAAATCTAAAATTTTTGTAAATTAAGATTTCGGATTTTACTCCATGAGATGGAGGATTAAATTACAAACGCGTAGGAAAAAGAATCGCGTAAAACGGAGGTCTAGATCAAAAGTTATGAAGCCTTGAAGTTAGGATTTCGTTCGAAAACGGAGCTGGGCAAATGCAGCAACTTGCTGCAACAATTCTGAACAAAAAGGGTGGTCGCGCCACGCGACGGAAAAGGCTGAGAGCTGTCGCGCGACGCGACGGTGTGTAATGCTGGCGAAATTTTTTTATTTAATTTGTTTCGCGCTGTGATTTCGTTTAAACTCGTTTTAAATGTTATATAACTGAAACGTTTCATGTTTTTATGAAATGTAGGTATAATAAATGTACCGGAGGACGATCAAGCTCATCGAGGAACCGAACACAATCAAGAATCATGCTTCCGCACGACGTCTCGTTGACTTTTTAATCAACGAACTTATTTATATTATGTTGTAAACTTTTAAGTTGTAAAAGTTTTAAATCACTCGTATTTTCTAAGGATCCCTAATCTTAATTACATTTTTATTTTCGTTATAAATACGAAAACCTTTAAAATATAACATGGGTGTTATACTACTGCAAGTTCTGTAAGAAAACATGACATAAGCAAAAGGAATGCCCTGACTTCAAGGAGTGGCTGGCTAAGAAAGGTAACGATTTTTTCATGATACTTGAGTCCTTTAATTTAAATGTTCCTGCTAATTCTTGGTGGTTTGATTCTGGTTCTATGGTTCATGTAACCAACTCTACTCAGGGATTCCTTTCAATCTGGAAGCTGGGAAGAAACCAAAGAACACTTAAAGTTGGGGATGATCGGGAATTAGAAGTGAAGGCCATAGGAACATTACAATTATTTTTGAAAACTGGTTTATGCATTAAACTTTATGATACCTTAAATGTTCCTAAGGTAACTCGGAACATTGTATCAGGACCAAAGTTAGACATGGACGGTTTTGTTGTTTCCCATGGTCATCGCAAACTCTCTATTCTCTATGATTCCATTGTTTATGGCACTGGCATTCTGGATGGTGGTCTTTATAGATTAGAACTAGATGATAATTTTTCCAAATCTTTGTGTCATATAATATTAATGAATCACTCACAAAGATGAAACAGATCCGAGACTTAGAGACTTCATCTATGTTGTGGCATCAACGTTTAGGCCACATCTCAAGAGAACGATTAAATCGTCTCGTAAAAGATGAAGTCTTACCTCCTCTCGATTTCACTGATTTTGGAACATGTGTCAAATGTATTAAAGGCAAAATGACATTAGCGAATAAGAAAGGTGCCACTAGGAGCTCTAATCTATTAGAAGTCATTCATACTGACATTAGTGGTCCCTACCAAATCGCTGGCATAACAGGACATACTTCATTTATCACTTTCATTGATGATTATTCTCGTTACATGTACTTGTATCTTATTAAGGAAAAGTCTGAATCTCTTACAACTTTTAAAGATTTTAAAGCTGAAGTTGAAAAGCAATTAGATCGTCAGATTAAAGTTGTGAGATCAGATAGAGGCGGTGAATATTATAGAAGACATACTGATGTGGGTCAAGCTCCTGGTCCATTTTACGAGTTTTGTAAGGGCCAGGGGATTGTGAACCAATACACCATGCCTGGTACACCTCATCAGAATGGTGTCGCTGAACGAAGAAATCGTACCCTTATGAACATGGTGGCAGTATGTTAGCCAACACTAATTTACCATTATTCCTCTGGACTGAAGCATTAAAAGCAGCTGTCCATATACCCAATAGAGTTCCTTCTAAGTCTGTCCCTAAAACTCCTTATGAACTTTGGACAGGAAGGAAACCGAGTCTTAAATTTATGAAAGTATGGGGCTGCATTGCTGAAGCAAAACTCTATAATCCTTTCCTAAGGAAACTTGACCCTAAAACAGTTACCTATTTCTTTATTGGGTATCCTGATCATTCGAAGGGTTATCGTTTCTATTGTCCTTCCCATGTCACCCGTATTGTTGAAACCAAGCGTGCTGCGTTCCTGGAGGATTTCAAGCTCAGTGGGAGCAGTACCAACCCTTACGAAGAATTGCAAGAAGTACAAGACGCGGGGGGGGGGGGGGGAGATTCGTCGCTTACCATTACTCCGTTTACTCCTCTTGTACCCAATGCAATAACTGCGCCTGAAACTACTGCACAAATTCCATCTCCACAATCAGAACCCATTATACCTCATAACGAAGGCACATCAAACGCTCAAAACCAAGACAACGCTGAACCCGATAATCAACTCAGGAGGTCATCTAGGCAAAGAAGGCCTACTAATTGGGATGATTATGTTACCTACCTGACTGAAATGGATGCTGGAAAGCTCAATGATTCTATCTCTTATAATGAAGCCATTAGCAGTGATCAGTCCATGTGACATATATGATACATGTACAAATGAGAATTGACGTGAAATCTAGGCTATTGTCATATTTGAAATGAGACGAAAAAGGGGGGGGGGTTAAAGAACGCTGGTTTATCAAGAAGACGCAAGAAGTCTTCTGAATGGAACATAGCAATGATTGATGAGCTTGAATCCATGAAGAAAAATGACGATTGGGATTTGGTCGAACTACCCAACGGTGTTAAACCTGTAGGATGTAAATGAGTGTTCAAAACAAAACTGGATCCGAATGGGAACGTTGAAGGCTCCTGTAAGACCCTAACACGTATTTGACAAAAGTCGCAGCGGAAATTCGTGCCATAAAATTTCTTTCAATACAAACGTCTTGACTTACTTGAAGGTTTATTTTAAAAATATCTCTTTTACAAAACAAAAGCATAACTCCCGTTTACTAAAGTACATACTCGATTATTCCCGTACAATCTATCTTGTGACTCGGTCTTCGATCTCTATTCCTTGTGATAATCGCCCGTGATCCGTACAACCTGCACTCACCACATACATTCCTAACATTAGCACACATTGTCCAGATTAACAGGACCAGAGATCGTGTTCGAAACGACGGACAAGATTGTCCAGATTCGTAACAATCTCCAAGCTGCCTGGAATAGGCAGAAGATTTACGCTGATCCAAATCGTAAGGATTTTCACTTCGAAGTAGGTGAAAAAGTCCTACTTAAAGTGTCACCCTGGAAGGGAGTGATGCGATTTGGTAAGAAAGGTAAACTAAGCCCGAGATACATAGGACCTTTCGAGGTTATCGAACGTGTCGGGTCAGTTGCCTACAAGTTAAACTTACCTGAAGAGCTCAGTAGTATACACAATGTGTTCCACATCTGCAATCTGAAGAAGTGTTTCGCTGACGAATCAGTGGTTATACCCTATACAGATGTGCATATCGATGAAAGCTTGAAATTTGTGGAAAAACCTTTATCGATCGAAGATCGACAGGTAAGGAAGCTTCGAAGGAAGCATATACCTTTTGTAAAGGTCAAATGGGATGCCCGTAGAGGTCCCGAGTATACGTGGGAGGTTGAGTCCACCATGAAAGAAAAATACCCTTACTTATTTCAGTAAATCTCGGGTCGAGATTTCTTTTAAAGGGGTGAGGATGTAACACCTCGAAAATTTACGTCCTATAATGTGTTGACACGTGTCATAGGTTTGAACGTGTGAAAGAATGTTCTTGAAGGACTAAAGTTGACAAACAGTGAAACTGTGTAAATATAAGGGTTCAAAGTGTCAACAATGAATAAATGTATGTTACAATAACCCTACATGATGTTTATAACATTAAACGAATGGATCATGGATCATACGAAGAGAATTGTGAAAGAAAGTGAGAGATTACAAACTACAGGGGTTAAATGTGTCAACATGTTAAGTTATACCTCTGAGTGACCTTTTAGCAAACCCGAAGCCTTGTAACGCTTAAATATGCTCACTAGAATGTACCATAAAATTTTCACCAAGTTTCGATATCGTATGAGAAAGTTGTGATAAAATTCGTGTGTGAGGATTAAAATCGTTAACATTGAAATTAAGGGCTTTTCGGGTGATCACAAAGTTACCCGAGGACTTAACAAAGTGGGTATAAGTCTTAAAGCCCCATATGTTAAATAACAAAGCTTCATAATGCAAGTAGGATGGTGAAAACGACCTTTCGGGGGACCAAGGACCAAAATGCAATAACGAAAAACATGTTTTACAAGTTCTGATGGGCCACGCGGGCCGCCTACCAGTTAACCAAATGCCACGCGGGCCGCCTACGACCTGCAGATGCAGAAAAAACAGGCAGCTGCCTGTTGATGCATGGAACCGACTCAAATGCCATTTTTTCGATACCTTGGGCTGCCTAAGGTGGTTTTTAGCATGTAGGGGACTTGTGGATGTTATTGTTTCACTCCTAGACTTAGGTGTTGATGATCCATGCATGTTTGAAGTTATTTATAAAGACCCACATTATGCAACATTGATCATTCATCAACTTCTGAGCATTTCCAGAGCATACAAGCAGGCCACAAGCATTCCAAATCATCCATTAGTCGTGTGTAAGTATGCCTAACCTTCTCTAGTTCATTTATACTTAGTTTATAGCCTAGAAATCAAACCGTCGTAACTACGGTTTGACTTTACGATAAATCACAATCGGTCCAGAGTTTAGTCGAATCGAAAGTTGTTATAAGTTGGTATTTATATGGGTAATAAACCCCTAAAAGGTCACCCACTGATTTCAATCTTAACTATGTCGTTTGATCGAGTCAAACTTCTTCCGAAAAGTCAACAGAAATGTTAATCGCATATTTAATGATACGGAAGGCGTGTAATCTGTTTTATCAGTCATACAACTTGAAAATAAGTATAATAACTTGTCTAAGCTTGTTTGATTCGACGACTTTATGTTTTGAACCGATTCGGAACCGAGGGACGCAAAAGTTTGACTTTTGCTTTGACCTCAGTTCTGACCCGATTTATATAGATTTAGACATGCCTTAAAGTTCCATTAGGACCTAGTTGCATGTGTGTATAAGCCTCTGCGTTTATACCACTCGAATCCCTAATCGTCCGATGTTTCCGTTAAACGCCTAAATATTGACCGTAATGCCCTTATTACCATAAAACGAGATTTTTGGAAATGTGAAAGTACCATAATCTTAGTTACTGATTTTTAGACTTGTACCTAAAATTTCACATCAGTTGGAGGTCTAGATAAGGAGTTATGCTTAATGACGTAATTTGAATGCTTTTAAGTAATTAAACGGCGTCATTAGCATAAAGCCTATCTAAGCCCACTTTTTGACACCAAACCTTATACCCACTGATGTGATATAATATTTTGGGATTTTTAAAGATTTTTAATTATTTTTAAACTGATCATAAGCTAGGATTAGTGCCTTAATTCGGTTAATACCGAATTTACCCTTTTCGGCCATAAAATGAGTTTTACAAATCCTTTTAACGCCAATCCAATTGCTACTGATTTTAAATAATAAATGGAGTATTTTGAGCCTGTTTATTTGTTCAGAAAACTCATAATCGTATTTTAACCCGTACATCGCTTAAAACGACTTTATACGCGTATTTAATGCATAGTTTGGGTTTAAAACTATTTTAGTATATAAGACTTATTACCAAAGGTTATAACCTGTTAAAATAAGCTATTTTACTGATCAACTCAGACCCGGATCACAGGCGTCTAATTAAACCCTTTTATAATCTTTAAAATGACCAAAATGCCCCTGCGGGGCTTATAAAGAGAATAAACTCGTTTTGGGCATCATGGGTGATATCCTACTGATATCACAACTTATTTAAGGCGTGTTAACTTAGGAAACCTGTTTAGGACTCTTACGGATACCCGTTACGCTTCATACGCGTTCGGTTCGGTTTATGTAACTAGTTTACATAAATTAACCGAAACGGGTCAAACCTTATCGGTTTTATCTCAAAATCCAGAATGTGTATCATATACCCATATTAAACAAGTCTTCAAACTTGTTGGGTCTAAATCACATTCTATCCGGTCTTCGCTTAATCATGCGTACGAACCGTATCTTTAAAACTAACCGGTCTAAGCGTGAGCTTAACTAAAGACCCGTTAGGATTCTAATAGGTTATTATAAACCTTCGTTCCAGATTAGGAGAACCAGTAAACGATACTTGCACTCGCTGATTTTGAATTATACTTGCTCAGGTAAATACTTTTAACTTATTTCCCTATACGGGCTTGGGGTACGGTATATAAAATACCGCTTGGTCGGGCGTTGAATATTTAATCTTATTATGGTTAAATGATTGAGATGTCTCCGTTTAATTTGTTTTGTTTGCTTAAAGCCTTTGGGGGGTTAATGACCGTGTCCCGGATATCCCTGGCATCATTTTACGAAATGGCCACGACCTTAGCACTCAGGTGTAGGCGTACACCTGTCAGTGTCTCATAAATAAAGTGGTGTGTTTATTGATCTTTAACCCGGCTCGATCCGGGCTACTGAACGCATAAGAAACATGTAAATCCTTTACAAGTTTATATATTAAATAAGTATCCCAAGTTATAAAATATTATTTGTGCCTTGTGCCTTAAAATGCATTTTCTTAAACTCTTTTCAAAATGAGTCGGTTGATTGTATTTACCAGTGTAAACTGACGTATTTTTCCTAAAAAGGTTAAGTGCAGGTACTACGCGAAATAGGCTGGCTTGTCTCCTAGCATCCTCAATAAGTCTCGCCAGCTTGGATGTCATAAACTGTTGAACATTTGTTTCCTTTTTATTTTGATCTACCTGTGGATTTATATTCGACTATTTGTGATACTTAATATTACAATATCGTTTGGTTGAATTAAATCTATACTTTGCTTCCGCTGTGCATTTAAATATTGTGTTGTTTGACTATTATGTTGCCAACCACGTCACGATACTCCCCTACCGGGCCCACCGGTAACACGTGGAAATTCGGGGTGTGACAGCATTACTTTTCATTCTCAAGGTACACCATTAATAACGTTAACACTCAACGTGTCTAAATCATGCATACATATGTACTTACATACATACATACATACATACTTACTTACACATCTACATACTTACATACCTTTCCTACAACTTTACATACGTGCATACACTCATACATGTCTTTATTCATACATACATACACAACTACATACGTACATACCCTTCCTACACCTTTACATACATGTATACACTCATACATATCTTTATACATACATACATACACATCTACATACGTACATACCTTTCCTACATCTTTACATACATGTATACACTCATACATATCTTTATACATACATACATACACATCTACATACGTACATACCTTTCCTACATCTTTACATACATGCATACACTCGTACATATCTTTACACATACCTACATACACATCTACATACGTACATACCTTTCCTACATCTTTACATACATGTATACACTCGTACATATCTTTATACATACATACATACATACATACACATCTACATACGCGTACAAGATCTTGCATACTTCTTACATACTTATGCGTTGATTACATGGGACTTAGACTTTGATTTATAGCCCATAAACATCTAAGGATCGATCAAAATCATGTTTAGGAAGCCTACCGTAGTCCACGGATAACAAACCGAAGCCTACGATACATGAATCAACTTAAATAACAAATTTCATGTTTTTCGACTTGGGGAGGGCGTCGGCGACGGCCCTAGGGCCCGTCGGCGACGACCCGTGGTTCTTCCCGTAGCCAAAAACCCCGTAGACAGGTAAATAACCCGTCAGCAAAAAAACTAACTTTCTAGAGCCCGTCGGCGACTACCCTTAACCCGTCGGCGACTACCTCTAGAAATGGCACTTTTCTGCAGTTCCGTTTCGTCGACCGTACGCACTAAAACGCGCATAACTTTTGAACCGTTTACCCGTTTAACCTCCCGTTTCTTCCTACATGCTTGTAAATTCACATTCTATCATATGAACTTAAAATCCCACATCCGGATTAAGGAAATTCTTAACTTACACGCTATCGTCTTATTATTCATTTACGATTTATTCGACCCGTTCATGCATTCATTCACATAACTCGTTCGATTGACCATGACTTCTTATGAACCTAATAATATCAATGACGACTATCATAAAAGATTAAATTCTCGGATGCCTTGCATCCTCTTAACCCATTTTCGCTCAAAAGCTTATTTTGACCCGTTATGGGTATTTGCGCATTAAATGGTCTATGACATACAAAACCCTATACTTTGCTTTCATACTTGACCAAGACATTACTCTAACCGAATAGCTCGTTTCCAAATGACTTTTAAGGTCGTTTGCCCGAAATACATATCAAGGGCGTTTTTGTCAACTTTGCTCTATCCTTAACAACAAAGGACTCCCTTGCATAAGTAACCAATCCTACTACTTAGCTACAATTCTTAATCACACATACCTTGCTCGGATCAAAGCTAAGATCCGTTTAATACTTCATCGGTATCATACAATTCTTTCCTAATTGACCTTGATTATCATACTTAATTAAATTGCATATAACTTTACATAAACAACTAAGAAGTGATTACGAAAATCACTTACCTCATGCATCCGTGTTCACATTCGTTCCTCGCCACTTCTTGATCCGTTAACCTTCCGTGCTTGATTCCGTCTCGACATGATTCCTATACTTCCATGTCATCGAAATCACATTCTCATTAGCATACACAGTTGTACATGTTAACGATCATATCGATCGCATAATTCACATTTGACGTTATGGCCACTTCTAACAAACATAATACATATAACCAAATTCATACCATTTCCAACTCGTGAAATCCGTCATGTCATCGCATTAAACACACATACGTCTAACATGCACCGTATAACTTACTTTAATCTTACAATTATGACAACATGTCTAACCATTCTTCTTATACACAGTTGACTTGTTAGAAGTCAACGGTCCATTTACCTTAACTTTCGACTTATCATTATATACCCGTAACATCATAACCGACTATACGGACGACAATACATACATTTTATCATACGATTGGTGTGCGTACCACCTTTTAAGCATAACGTACAATTAATTCATGCACAATCTTCTAAATTCATACATAGTTCATCAAATCCTTCTACTAATCAACATGTGGTATTTAAAATTAAACATCAAACATATTATCATCACATTTTATTCACTTCATCTAACAACAATTCATCATTTCTTATCCAATTTCTTTAAACATTCACACACATGTATGATTCCAAACATTATTAACATAAGTAAATCATCAATTTACATTACATCATCTAAAACCCACTTCATAACTACTTGTTAATCACTTACAAGTGATCTAATCTTAAGTTCTTCATAATTTCATCATACTTTTGATATGTGTACTACCTTGTAAGCATAGTGTACAACTAGTTCATGCATATCATTCTAATCTCATACACAATTCATCAATTTCTTCCTTCTAATCAACATGAATCATACATGCATAAACATCAATCATACTAGTATCACATTTCTTTCAATTCCTCTCACAAGAATCCATCATACAAATCAAAATACATCAATATTAAGCAAGAATTTAGACATAGATGATTTACCCATGTCATCATCTTCACCATAACAAACGGGTTTCACCCTTAAACATCAAATTAGCCTAAACCATGCATAATCCATGTTCCAAATGATGAATCTAACACATACTCATGCTCAATTTCATACAACTTCGCGATTTACAACAAAACCCACTTCGTGCATAATCACCAAACTAGCTTTTAAGACATACCTTGCGATCCCCTTGTGAAGGTGATCGTTAATCTATGCTCGGTTATGAGTTTGAGCTTCATCTTGCCCTTCAATTTGAAGATTTTGAAGAAACTAGGGTTTGAACCCTCTTTTTCCTTCCTGATCATCGATACACACACACACACAGTGTGTGTGTGGTGTTTTAATTTTGTTTTATAAAATCATGTTTCCCACTGAACGGTTTTGGTCCCTCTAGTTTCATTTTAGTTAAATAAGAGATTAAAACTCATTTCTTTATATCAACCGGGTTTTAATTTACCAAACCCGTTTTTGGGGTGTTACAGCTACAAAGCGAGATTGGTTGCGAAGGGCTACACTCAGAAAGAGGGAATTGATTATCAAGAGACGTTTTCACCTGTCTCTCGTAAAGATTCATTAAGGATCGTTATGGCCCTAGTAGCTCATTTGGATTTAGAGCTGCATCAGATGAACGTCAAAACTGCTTTCCTTAACGGAGACTTAGAAGAGGATGTTTACATGAAACAACCTGAAGGCTTTAAACCTGAAGGTCAAGAGCATCTAGTCTGTAAGTTGAAGAAATCCATTTACAGGTTAAAACAAGCATCACGTCAATGGTACCTCAAGTTTAATGAAGTCATGAAGAGACAAGGTTTTATGAACAATCAAGTGGATCAATGCACCTACCTCAAAATGAGTGGGAGTAATTTTACTATACTTGTCCTTTACGTAGATGATATTCTATTGGCAAGTAATAGTTTAGACATGTTGCATGATTCGAAGCGGTTACTCTCGCATAACTTCGACATGAAGGATCTCGGAGATGCTTCTTACGTCATTGGCATCGAAATTCACCGAGATAGACACAAAGGGATCTTAGGATTGTCTCAGAAGACTTACATAGATCGTGTCCTTACACATTACAACATGCAACAGTGCAAACCCTCAGTCGCTCCAGTAGTTAAGGGAGATGTTTTCGGTTCATTCCAGTGTCCGACAACAGAGGTTGAAAATGAGCAAATGAGCCAGATACCTTACGCATCAGTAGTCGGGAGCCTGATGTATGCTCAAGTCTGTACTCGCCTAGATATCGCTTATATTGCTGGAATGCTAGGCCGTTATCAGACTAATCCTGGCCTAGATCACTGGAAAGCAGCTAAGAAGGTCCTTAGATATCTGCAAGGGACGAAAGACTATAAACTGACTTATAGAAGAAGTGATCACTTAGAAGTGGTAGGTTATTCTGATTCTGACTTTGCCAAATGCGAAGATGACAAGAAATCCACTTCGGGCTACATCTTTATGTTAGCAGGCGGACCTACCTCATGGAAGAGTCATAAACAACAGTTAACCACAACTTCCACAATGATGGCAGAATACATTGTTGTTTACAATGCAACCTGTCATGGAATGTTGCTTAGAAATCTGATAACTGGACTCAAAAACGTTAATTCCATTTCTGGACCATTGAAGCTTTACTGTGATAACTCAGCTGCCGTTAGTTTCTCGAACAGTAACAGTTCGACTGGAGCTGGTTTATATCTCGATACAAAATATTTGTTCGTACGTGAACGAGTTGAGGAAAATAATCTTTGTATTGAGTATATTAGTACTAAAGATATGCTTGCGGATCCGATGACTAAAGGTCTCCCACCTAAAGTTTTCGAAGAACATGTATCGAATATGTGACTTACTAAAGACCTTATTTAATGGCATATTCTACTAGCTTATGTTTTAATTAATGAAATTTCCTCAGTTTGATTTTATATGTCTCTAACATATGTTATGCCAGTGTAATGACATATAGACAAATATAAATACAAATCAGACGCTAAAGGGCTTATGTGTATTTTGATCGTAACTGTTAGGTTTTAAATTGAGGCTATAGTATGACTAATGGGGGTCCTGAGTCGAATGATGATTCAACGGCTGTATTTCTCTGCTATAGTTCTTGGTTTAAGGCTAAAATGAGTGTTAACTCCTGGCCAGGCTCATCTAATACTCATGATAAATGATTACTCGGCTAAGTGGGAGAATGTGAGATTAAATATATTAACATTATAATATTTAATCTTTTAGCCATTATAATCATTTATATTATATAGATCAAAATAAATTAATAACCTATTAATAATTAGTTGGTAATTGTTGATGGACCATATTACCCTTATTAACTAATTAGGTTTCCTCTTGGGTGTATATATAAGGAGATTATTAGAGAGTTTAAGGGCTAGACAGTTAGACAATTACACAATTCACACAACCCTCATAACATCAATTCGTCTCTCTCTCCCAACCGAATCCTTCCCTTGTTTCGGTTCATCACCATCATAACCTTACACCCTAAGGAGGAACCAGATCATCCTGACAAGTATGTCAAACTCAATGGTTGCATCTCTGACTGGATTCTCTGCTGGCCTGTCTGCTGTAACAGGTATGTTATTCATGTTTTCCATTATGTTTAAACAGAACTGATCAACAGATGGGCCATGAATAACATTTTTAACCAAAAGGTTATTTGAAAGGGTTCTCCAATAACCAAATAAAAATTCTTACATCTTTTTTTTAAGGTGTGAATTATTCGCGAATGTCGGAAAGTCTAGCATACATTGTTTTAACCGGGTCCACGCTAGAGAGCTCACTCGCACAATAGATCCCTAATTTAAATCCCTTAATGAGAACCCCTATCACCAAGACTCGAACTTGAGACCTGGGGGGGGGGGGGGGCACACCCAGACCCACCATAGGTGGAACTTAAATACACGTAGCCACCACTAGAGCACTAGTGATGGTTAAAAAAAATTCTTACATCTAAGGCATGATCAATTGCGGGGTTGCTCAATATCTCGTGTATTGAAACTTGTTGATTTGGTTTGCAATATAATCTTCATACATTGAACCGGATCTAACAAAACATGATTGTGCATTTTTACAAATAAATTTACATACCCTAATTAAATTCACCCTTAAGATCATATCCGTACAAAGAAAATGCTTAATTCAGGACCATGGTTCCCATCAGGGCTCAACATGTAAAGCGTCTCTGAGGGTCTATTTGGTATGGCGTAATGGAATAGACGGGTGAATGGAATGTACGAGGTAATGGAATGGACGATGTAATGGAATGGATCATTACCATTTCATGTCTTGTTTGGTTACCATATGAGAATGAAATGAATCATTACTTTGTGTTGTTTGGTAGGAAAGAATAGACGAAGGAATAAAATCGGTGATGAGTGACGGTAGTCGGTGGTGGTGGGTGGTGATAGGTGGCAATGGTAGCGATGGTCGGAGGTGGTGGCAGTGGGTGGTGGCGGTGGGTGGTGGCGGGGGCAGAGGTAGGTGGTGGCGACTATAATGGTGGTGGGTGATGGCGACGGTGGTGGTCGGTGGTCGGTGGTGGAGGTGGGTGGCGGCTGACGGCGAAGGCGGGGGTGGGTGGCAGTTGTGGCGCTGTCACACCCCTATTTCCACGTGTCACCGGTGGGCCCGGTGGGGAGTATCGTGACGTCATGGTTGGCAACATAATAGTCAAACAACACAATATTATTAAGCACAGCGGAAGCAATTGAAAATATAATACAACCGAATTTATTATTGTAATATCAACTGTCACAATATCCGGAAGTTTATCCACAGAAGGATCGAACATAAAAGGGAAACAATAGTTCAACAGACTTTTAGGCATCTTAAGCTTGCGAGACTTCTATTGATGCTAAGGAGAATTATCCAGCCAAGTTCGTATAGTACCTGCATTTAGCCTTTTTGGAAAATACGTCAGTTTACACTGGTAAATACATTCAACTGACTCATTTTGGAAAAAGAGTTTGTAAATTGTTTTGAATGCACGTGGCACAAAATATCTTGACACATTGATTAAAATGCACAGAGGCAAAATTAATCTTTTTAACTTGGGAGAATTATTTAATATTATAATCTTGTGAACGATTTACATGTTACTTATGCGTTCAGTAGCCCGGACGTATCCGGGTTAAAGATCAATAGACACACCACAATTCTAGAGTTATACACCGACAGGTGTACGCCTACACCCCGTGCTCAGGTCGTGGCCATCTCGTAAGATAATGCCGAGGATATCCGGGACATGGTCATTAACCCCCCAAAGGCTGTAAAGTAAACAATACTGTTTAAAACGAGCCGATCAAATTATTCAACTACCCACTAAGCGTGGAGATTTGATGCCCGATCAAGCGGTATGCTATGTACCGTAACCCAAGCCCGTATAGGGAAAATAAGTTAAAAGTATTTACCTGAGCTAAATATAAATTCAATCCCAGCCGTATATCAAATCAGCAAGTACAGATAGCTTTTACTGGGCTCCTAATCTGGAACGAAGGTTTTTAACAACCTATTAGAATCCTAACGGGTCTTTAATTAAGCTTAAGCTTAGACCGGCTAGTTTCAAAGATACGGTTCGTACGCACGATTAAGCGAAGACCGGATAGAATGTGATTCTGACCCGACAAGTTTGAAGACTTGTTTAATATGGGTTTACTATTCACATTCTGGATTTTGAGATAAAACCGATAAGGTTTGACCCGTTTCGGCTAATTTATGTAAACTAGTTACATAAACCGAACCGAACGCGCATGAAGCGTAACGGGTATCCGTAAGAGTCATTTACAGGTTTCCTTAGTTAATATGCCTTAAATATGTTGTGGTATCAGTAGGATACCTTCCATTATGCCCAAACGAGTTTAATCTCAATTTAAGCCCCGTAGGGGTATTTTGGTCATTTACCTAAGGCATATATACTACCTGTCATACAACTACTCGAACGATGTGACCATAAGGTCACTTGATGTGTTTGGTCGGATCCTAATGATCGACCAAACGGGTCGGGTTTGAAAGTATAAGCGATTGTTTAGATCGCTTACCTTTACGACCCTATACAAGCACTAAACTAAAGTGACGAGCTAAGCATGTTGAAACATGCTTAACTAAGTTAGAAAAACAAGTTTGGTATCAAAACAAACGGTTTTGATACCCATAAGTAGTTTGGTTACAAAATACGCAAGAATACGTATTCTGGCCGAAACTACGGCTCGTCACTGAGCCTAGATAACGTGGAAATCAGTAGGTATAGTCACTAGGGACTATAACCATCGTGATCACGCTCACGTTATGAAGTTCAAACGAACTTCACATCGACCTTAAACTGGTCAATGCAGAAAGTCAAACAAAGTTTGACTTTCGGACCCGTAAAGCAATAAAAGAACGAAAGAATACTTACGAAGGGTCCCCGAAAGCTAATCTCGATCAAAATAGCTCAGGTATGAAACAATGGTTCCAACTTAGAGCCTTTTTGATCAGATTTGTGGGTTTTAACAATGAAAGGCATGGGGTATTTATAGTTTTCGGTCCACCGTTAGGATCGTTTCTTGGAGAAGAGGGCACGATCAAGGCCGTACACTTGTCGGGAAGTTGTGGTGCCTAAATTGCCACTAACCATAAGGTATCAACACTTGGCAAGGGATTAGGAAGTGGTTAACAGCTGAAAACAGGCTGTTACATACTCTGCATCTGGTCTGTCATAGGCTAACGCACCGCTACGCTAAAAGTGTAGCGCACCGCTAGGCTTAAGTTTGGCAGATTTTCACTTTTGGTCCCTGTCATGCATTCAGCCCATTTTCGACACGTTTAAGGCCCGTTAACCCTATTTCAAAGCTCTAAAATGAAGTTAAAGTATAGGGAACTTAAAATGTGTTCAAAAATATCTCGGATGTCGGTTCGTTTGGCCGTACGAACGCGATGTTCGCTTAATTACGACGGAATGCGCATAAGCGCGAAAAACGAACCAAATGACGCGACGAATGGATTTTTCTTAAGGTGAACACTAAAATATAATGTAGTCATGCTTACATAAATTTTTGGATGTCCAGATGTATTCAGAACGTAGGTTATGCGCGAAAATGCAAACTTATGCACTTTTTGACGCTTTTAGTCCCTGATCCTTCTATACTTGATCTTAACATGCTTTCTTGCACTTCGAGCCCTCTAACTTGACTTTTATGGGCCTTAAGACATAACCATACTTTGTTAAGTCCTTGGGTAACTTTATGGTTGCCCGAAAAATCTTAATTTCCAATGTTTACGCTTTTAACCCCTCTCACACGAATTTGATCATAACTTTCTCATACGATAACGAAACTTTATGAAATTTTAATCATGCATTCTAATGAGCATAATTTACATTTACAAAGCTTCGGGTTTGTCAAAAGATCACTCAGAGGTATATCTTTAACATGTTGACACATTTGACCCCTGTAGTTTGTAATCTTTCACTTTTAGCTTCGTATGATCCATGATTTATTCGTTTGATGTTATAAACATCATGTAGGGTTATTATGAAGTATATTCATTCACTGTTGACACTTAGAATTCGTATAATTACATACTTTCCATGTTTGTCAACTTTAGTCCTTTTATAATATTCTTTCACACGTGCAAACTTTATGACACGTGTCAACACATTATAGGACGTGAATTTTCGAGGTGTTACATCCTCACCCCCTTAAAATAAATCTCGACCCGAGATTTACTGAAATAAGTAAGGGTACTTTTCTTTCATCGTGGATTCAACCTCCCACGTGAATTCGGGACCTCTTCGGGCATCCCATTTGATCTTTACAATAGGTACATGCTTTCTTCGAAGCTTCTTTACCTGTCGATCCTCAATCGACAAAGGTTTTTCAACAAATCTTAAGCTCTCATCTATATGCACATCTGTATGTGGTATAACCAGTGATTCATCAGCGAAGCACTTCTTCAGATTGCAGATGTGGAACACATTGTGTATTCCACTGAGCTCTTCAGGTAAGTTTAACTTATAGGCAACTGACCCGATACGTTTGATAACCTCAAAAGGTCCTATGTATCTCGGCTTAGTTTACCTTTCTTACCAAACCGCATCACCCTCTTCCAGGGTGATACTTGAAGCAATACTTTGTCACCTACTTCGAAGTGAAAAGCTTTACGCCTTAGATCTGCGTAACTCCTCTGCCTATCTCGACAGTTTTGAGACGGTCACGAAACTGGACCATCTTGTCCGTTGTTTCGAACACTATCTCTGATCCTGATAACTGGACATCTTCAATTTCCGCCCAACCAATAGGCGATCCACACTTTCTACCGAATAATGCCTCAAAAGGCGCAGCCTTAATGCTGGTATGGTAGCTATTGTTGTAGGAGAATTCGATTAATGGTAGGTTCTTATCCCAACTACCACCTAAATCGATCGCACATGCACGTAGCATGTCTTCCAACGTTTGAATAGTACGCTCACTCTGACCGTCTGTCTGAGGATGGTAAGCCGTACTAAAATTCAAACGTGTGCCCAAAAATTGTTGGAAACTCTTCCAAAAATGTGTCGTGTACCTAGTATCTCTGTCAGAGATAATAACTACAGGTATGCCATGTAGGGCTACAATCTTATCCACGTATAACTGTGCTAACATATCGGAGCTATAAGTCTCCTTGATGGGTAGGAAATGTGCGGACTTAGTCAGTCTGTCAACTGTAACTCTTATCGTATCATTTCTTTTCCTTGTCTTGGGTAACTTGGTAATAAAATCCATAGTTACCATTTCCCACTTCCACGTGGGAAGTTCAGGCTGTCGTAGCAAGCCTGACGGCTTTTGATGCTCGGCTTTGACTTGCGCACATGTCAAGCATTTAGCTACATGGGTGGCTACAGACTTTTCAAGCCTATCCACCAATAATTTGCCCTTAGATCCTGGGTAGCTGATGGAAATTCTTAATCGTTGCCTAATTAGGGTTGCGGCATGTATGCATAAGCAATATGAACCGTCTTTCTTAATTAATAACATAAAACCCTCAGAATATTGAGTCAGGCTTTATGTGCCTATGTTTTAAAACCTACTTAATCAAGGTTTCGATTATTCCATAATCAATATGGAGTTTTCACAATACTCCAGCCCACAGCGGGATACAATCTTAATTTTACCTGCCTTCCCGAAGGTAAGCAGGGAAAACTTATGAGAAGATAATCAAGATTGCAAGGAGGCTACAGAGATTTTCCATATCCCAGGCTCCAGTTCGTCCACCATTACTCGTGTCAAATAAGTGACACCTTTATGTTATAAGTCCACGAATTCCTTAGTCGGGAACGTTTACTTAAAAAAAAATTTCCATTTTTGGATATCTTCTTTGAATACTACTAGTCGACTTTAGTACAAAATGACCATTGGGATATCTCAGGGGTTCCATGTATTAAACCTCCATGCTGATCAGACATGGAAATAATCTATGGGACACACTAGGATACGCCAATCCTCATATGACACTTTAATCAAACATAGTTTGGCATTCGCAGGCGATAGAAAACAATGAGAAAAATAATTAAAATAACATATGTTGTCGTACTCTATGCGAAGAAAAAGTACTCTTAGATTTTCGGAAGGATTCCTTGCCGATACTAGAAGAATCGGTTACTATGGTTTCCTTGGTAATTTATACCTTGTGGATAATATAAAAGTTTGCTAAGCTTATGGTCTATGAAGATTTATTATTGCCTGTATAAAAAAAAACAGGGCACTTAGCAGAAATTATCATTGATAAATGATAAGGAAGTTTATTGTACAAGTGCTTATATTTAATTAATGATGGAAGTTTCACAAACTAGGCACCTAGCTCGGTTGGCTAGGCGCGCGAAAGGGTGCGGCCTAGACCCAGGTTCGACTCCGGGGACGACCAATTCCACCATTTTTTTTTTGTGTTTAATTTTTAATTAATCGTACGGATACGTGTAATTATGAGAGTTGTCTCATAAGGAGTCTTGATAATTAATTGCTTCTTATCACCCACGATATGGGCTTGGTTTTTCGAGGCAACCAATCGACTTTTATCGTTATATTGAGTCCTTATATTTTCACGGAACTAGGACGTCGGAAAAATTTCCTAATGGATATTAAAACATCCATCTAATACTGCTGAATCAGTCTCTGAGGTATACAGGCTTCTTTCTGAACTTTCGTTGCTTTTTATTAAGCCTGTATTTGCTCTCCTTCTCCGATTTTCTAGGAGTTATCCTCCTTCTTTGGTTCATTCTTCATATTTGAAGTGTGAACCTAGCTCTCCTCATGGGAAATTTAAACATGGTTTCGAATGAGATTTAGAGCGAGAAGTATTCGTCCCCTTGGATTGTCTTATGACCTTTTCCCATGATCTCTCCAACTGCTGCGTCAATCACAGCTTGGAGATTAACTCCATAAATATTGAGGTTTACGTTTGTAGTTTTATTAACTTTCGTCGTCTTATTAGCATTGCGACTTTCGTCTACCTCCTCCGAGTTTTCGATACTCGAAACTTGGTACTAATCACCAAGATTTAATAATTATTAGTCATCATCCTGATGACCTGACTTAGATTAGCCACGGCATTCATAATCCGTATGGGCTATTCCGTTGTGAACATTCATAGCGAATGTTATTTTGAACGTAATTCCATTATATTTAGCCTAGGTCACAGCTGGACCATCAATGGCATTCACTGCTTGGAGCGAGTCCAATACTTGCTTGACAGGGGACCATAATGTCACAACTGTCTTTGCCACAAGTACGTTTATAAATAGCTCAAAGGCTATCCTTTCATGACTTCGGTTATATATTTTTATACATATATGGTATAGAAGCCTGTCTCGAGGGACGTAGAAAAATATGGCATAAAGCACAGTCATGAAGGACATAAGTAATCATATGGCGCGAAGGCCTTGTCGTGACGACATTTAAATATGGCACAAACGGCCTTGTTATAAGGACATTCATCAAATCTGGTACAAAGGCATATCACCAGGAATGTTAACATTTAATATGTTAACTTGTCACGAATGATCAATTATAGCACATAGGCTTGTCATGAATGACTTTAAAACACAACTTGATGGTCTATTACCAAGGACCTGGATTTATAAGTCGCAATCTTATTAGATTAGGGCTTCAAGGTTTGAACGTGGTTCTTCACCTTTGGACAGGGAGTCGTAGACTACAATTGTCATCGTCTTGAAAGACGATTCTTTTGGCAGAAAAATATGCCAAGCAACATCACTAATGGATGTTTATATATAACCATCGTATCTAATGATATTAGTCATGATCACATCGATTATATTGACTATTAGGTTTGGGTATAATCACACCATTTTGAACAGGGGATCATAAAGATCACTACTATCTTTGTCTTACCGACTCTAAAATAAAGTATAGCCCGTAGGCATTTCATCACGAGGGATGTTAATATTATGATCAGCATACTGAGGATACTAGTCAGGATCGCACTGATAGTATAGACTATGGGAATTGAGTATAGCTCACCCCCTTGGCAAAGAATCACAAAAGATTACAATTGCCTTGTCTCAGTTGGACGATCTAATATAGCCCTTAAGCAAAACATCATTACGGATGTTTAAAATTTTTAATCATCGTATTGATGATTTTTGTCATGATCGTATTGATCATTTGAACTATTAGGCTTGAGCATAGCTCACCACCTTGGACAGGGAATCAAAACGATAACAACGTCAATGTCTCAAATGGACAATATATTATAGCCCGTAGGCAAGACATCACTAAAGGATGTTTAAATAATATTATCATCGTATTAAATGGTATTAGTCATGATCGCATTGATCATATTGACTATTATGTTTGGACATAGTCCATCATTTTAGACAGGAGGTCAAAGACCACCACTGTCGTTGTCTTATCGGACAACAAGTTTACTCCGTAGGTGCTTCATTACTAACGGATGTTTATAATATGATCATCTTATAGGATGATATAAGCCATGATTCCTAGATCACTAGGCTAGATTTGAGAATTGGAAGAATCCAATATAAGGATGACTGTTGTGATTTTCTCGAATCACATTTGTCAAGAGTGCTAACACATTCCTAGGTGTTAACAAGGATCTGAATCCCTTGAGTAGGTTTCACCATCTTGGCCGCGTAGGCTAGGTTTCACCTTTAAGATTCCCTTCAATTGCATACTGACAGAGAAGGAAGGATATTTATTTTATTCAGGATTTTTATCATAAATCCTAATTCATAAGTTAATAATAGAACCAATTGCCTAGTCACGTAGACAAGTTAAATTTATAAGCCATGATTTCAGAGAATCGTGGCCTTAAGGTTTGAATCAAAGTTCATTACCTTTTCTTGACAGGGAGCTGTAGGCTACCACTGTCTTTAGTCTCAGAGGACATTAACTATAGCCCGTAGGCACTTCCCTTATAAGAGATGTTTATTACTGGATTGCCCCTTAAGGAAATTCATTAACCATGGTAAACAGAGACCATATTTGGTTAATTTATTAATCATATTTATTTAGGATTTCTATTATAATTTATCCTAATTATAAAACATTAACAGTCTTATTAGTGGCACCAATGGCCTGGTCACATGGACATTTATAAATTATAAGCTTATGATTTCAGAGAATCAAAGCAACAATAACTGTTTTATTTAATAGCACAAAAGGCCTAGTCACAAGGACTATTTTTTTTTTTAAATTATAAGCCATGATTTCAGAGAATCAAGGCCTTTAAGTATATTAGCACAACTGGCTTAGTCACAAGGACATATATAATTTATAAGCTATGATTTCAGAGAATCAAAGCATGAAAGTATATTGGCACAATAGGCCTAGTCACGTAGACAATTATAAATTATATGCTAGGATTTCAGAGAATCAAAGCATTTGAGGTTTGAACCTAGTTCATTACCTTTATCTGACAGGGAGTCATAGCTACCACTGTATTTTGGCTCATGTAGAAATGAGTAAGGCCCGTAGGCACTATATTACCACGTGTGGTTAAAATATGATCATCTTAATTAATGATGTAAACCCAGGATTCAGAGATCATTAAACTGGGTTATGAATCTTTTGAAGAATCCTTTATAAAAATGACGTGTGTGATTTCGAATGAATCACATCTGCCAGGAGTGTTAACATGTTTTAAGATGTTAACATGGAATTGAATCTTTTAAACAGGTCTTACCATCTTGGCCCGATCTTATAATTGACCCGAGGCTAGGTTTCACACTTGAGATTCTTAATTAATGATTTGAATCTTTTTAACAGGTCTTACCATCTTGGCCCGGTCTTATCATTGACCCGAGGCTAGGTTTCACACTTAAGATTCTTAATTTATAATTAACGCAGAACAATTTTTAAATTGAGGTGTAAATATGGATCTGAATCTAAATTGCGGAACTGCCATCTTGGCCGGTCTTAATATGACCCGAAGCTAGGTCTTGCCCTTTTAGATTTTGCCATTTTATTATAATGGTAGATCTTGCAAAAATGAAATATTATTTTTCCATTTATTTAATATTTCCTATTTAGAATGAAAGTTTAAACTTAATCATTCCATTTATAAAAATAAAAGTATAAAGTTGCCCTAAGCGGGACTTAAAAGGAATAATGTTGTCCTCGAAGGGACTAAAAATAATTATGTCCTTATAAGGACTATTAAGGAAACGATCTTCAGTAAAAGGAGTTTCTTCTTCCTTTTATTTCTGAATACTTTCTCCTTGGATGCTCGTTTCATTCTAGTCGCGGTACGAAGCTCAGCATCTCAGGGCTCCGGGTTTGGAGAACTCCTATTACGGCTTCTTTGCTTGGCGACGTATCCAATACAAATTTGGAAGCAAAACTTCAAGATTAGGATTTAGAATATTCCTAAGTTAAGTCTAGACTCAGAAGTTTAGAATTGTGCAATTGTGTAACTGAGATTAAACACTAAGGCTAGTGTTTAATTCACTCAGTGTTGGCTCTGATACCAACCTGTCACACCCCTATTTCCACGTGTCACCGGTGGGCCCGGTGGGGAGTATCGTGACGTCATGGTTGGCAACATAATAGTCAAACAACACAATATTATTAAGCACAGCGGAAGCAATTGAAAATATAATACAACCGAATTTATTATTGTAATATCAACTGTCACAATATCCGGAAGTTTATCCACAGAAGGATCGAACATAAAAGGGAAACAATAGTTCAACAGACTTTTAGGCATCTTAAGCTTGCGAGACTTCTATTGATGCTAAGGAGAATTATCCAGCCAAGTTCGTATAGTACCTGCATTTAGCCTTTTTGGAAAATACGTCAGTTTACACTGGTAAATACATTCAACTGACTCATTTTGGAAAAAGAGTTTGTAAATTGTTTTGAATGCACGTGGCACAAAATATCTTGACACATTGATTAAAATGCACAGAGGCAAAATTAATCTTTTTAACTTGGGAGAATTATTTAATATTATAATCTTGTGAACGATTTACATGTTACTTATGCGTTCAGTAGCCCGGACGTATCCGGGTTAAAGATCAATAGACACACCACAATTCTAGAGTTATACACCGACAGGTGTACGCCTACACCCCGTGCTCAGGTCGTGGCCATCTCGTAAGATAATGCCGAGGATATCCGGGACATGGTCATTAACCCCCCAAAGGCTGTAAAGTAAACAATACTGTTTAAAACGAGCCGATCAAATTATTCAACTACCCACTAAGCGTGGAGATTTGATGCCCGATCAAGCGGTATGCTATGTACCGTAACCCAAGCCCGTATAGGGAAAATAAGTTAAAAGTATTTACCTGAGCTAAATATAAATTCAATCCCAGCCGTATATCAAATCAGCAAGTACAGATAGCTTTTACTGGGCTCCTAATCTGGAACGAAGGTTTTTAACAACCTATTAGAATCCTAACGGGTCTTTAATTAAGCTTAAGCTTAGACCGGCTAGTTTCAAAGATACGGTTCGTACGCACGATTAAGCGAAGACCGGATAGAATGTGATTCTGACCCGACAAGTTTGAAGACTTGTTTAATATGGGTTTACTATTCACATTCTGGATTTTGAGATAAAACCGATAAGGTTTGACCCGTTTCGGCTAATTTATGTAAACTAGTTACATAAACCGAACCGAACGCGCATGAAGCGTAACGGGTATCCGTAAGAGTCATTTACAGGTTTCCTTAGTTAATATGCCTTAAATATGTTGTGGTATCAGTAGGATACCTTCCATTATGCCCAAACGAGTTTAATCTCAATTTAAGCCCCGTAGGGGTATTTTGGTCATTTACCTAAGGCATATATACTACCTGTCATACAACTACTCGAACGATGTGACCATAAGGTCACTTGATGTGTTTGGTCGGATCCTAATGATCGACCAAACGGGTCGGGTTTGAAAGTATAAGCGATTGTTTAGATCGCTTACCTTTACGACCCTATACAAGCACTAAACTAAAGTGACGAGCTAAGCATGTTGAAACATGCTTAACTAAGTTAGAAAAACAAGTTTGGTATCAAAACAAACGGTTTTGATACCCATAAGTAGTTTGGTTACAAAATACGCAAGAATACGTATTCTGGCCGAAACTACGGCTCGTCACTGAGCCTAGATAACGTGGAAATCAGTAGGTATAGTCACTAGGGACTATAACCATCGTGATCACGCTCACGTTATGAAGTTCAAACGAACTTCACATCGACCTTAAACTGGTCAATGCAGAAAGTCAAACAAAGTTTGACTTTCGGACCCGTAAAGCAATAAAAGAACGAAAGAATACTTACGAAGGGTCCCCGAAAGCTAATCTCGATCAAAATAGCTCAGGTATGAAACAATGGTTCCAACTTAGAGCCTTTTTGATCAGATTTGTGGGTTTTAACAATGAAAGGCATGGGGTATTTATAGTTTTCGGTCCACCGTTAGGATCGTTTCTTGGAGAAGAGGGCACGATCAAGGCCGTACACTTGTCGGGAAGTTGTGGTGCCTAAATTGCCACTAACCATAAGGTATCAACACTTGGCAAGGGATTAGGAAGTGGTTAATAGCTGAAAACAGGCTGTTACATACTCTGCATCTGGTCTGTCATAGGCTAACGCACCGCTACGCTAAAAGTGTAGCGCACCGCTAGGCTTAAGTTTGGCAGATTTTCACTTTTGGTCCCTGTCATGCATTCAGCCCATTTTCGACACGTTTAAGGCCCGTTAACCCTATTTCAAAGCTCTAAAATGAAGTTAAAGTATAGGGAACTTAAAATGTGTTCAAAAATATCTCGGATGTCGGTTCGTTTGGCCGTACGAACGCGATGTTCGCTTAATTACGACGGAATGCGCATAAGCGCGAAAAACGAACCAAATGACGCGACGAATGGATTTTTCTTAAGGTGAACACTAAAATATAATGTAGTCATGCTTACATAAATTTTTGGATGTCCAGATGTATTCAGAACGTAGGTTATGCGCGAAAATGCAAACTTATGCACTTTTTGACGCTTTTAGTCCCTGATCCTTCTATACTTGATCTTAACATGCTTTCTTGCACTTCGAGCCCTCTAACTTGACTTTTATGGGCCTTAAGACATAACCATACTTTGTTAAGTCCTTGGGTAACTTTATGGTTGCCCGAAAAATCTTAATTTCCAATGTTTACGCTTTTAACCCCTCTCACACGAATTTGATCATAACTTTCTCATACGATAACGAAACTTTATGAAATTTTAATCATGCATTCTAATGAGCATAATTTACATTTACAAAGCTTCGGGTTTGTCAAAAGATCACTCAGAGGTATATCTTTAACATGTTGACACATTTGACCCCTGTAGTTTGTAATCTTTCACTTTTAGCTTCGTATGATCCATGATTTATTCGTTTGATGTTATAAACATCATGTAGGGTTATTATGAAGTATATTCATTCACTGTTGACACTTAGAATTCGTATAATTACATACTTTCCATGTTTGTCAACTTTAGTCCTTTTATAATATTCTTTCACACGTGCAAACTTTATGACACGTGTCAACACATTATAGGACGTGAATTTTCGAGGTGTTACAGGCGCGGTGGTGTCGGGGGTGGTGGGTGTTGGCGAGTGACGGCAGGGGCGGAGGTGTGGATGGCGAGTGACGGCAGGGGCAGTTGTGGCACACCCAGACCCACCATAGGTGGAACTTAAATACACGTAGCCACCACTAGAGCACTAGTGATGGTTAAAAAAAATTCTTACATCTAAGGCATGATCAATTGCGGGGTTGCTCAATATCTCGTGTATTGAAACTTGTTGATTTGGTTTGCAATATAATCTTCATACATTGAACCGGATCTAACAAAACATGATTTTGCATTTTTACAAATAAATTTACATACCCTAATTAAATTCACCCTTAAGATCATATCCGTACAAAGAAAATGCTTAATTCAGGACCATGGTTCCCATCAGGGCTCAACATGTAAAGCGTCTCTGAGGGTCTATTCGGTATGGCGTAATGGAATAGACGGGTGAATGGAATGTACGAGGTAATGGAATGGACGATGTAATGGAATGGATCATTACCATTTCATGTCTTGTTTGGTTACCATATGAGAATGAAATGAATCATTACTTTGTGTTGTTTGGTAGGAAAGAATAGACGAAGGAATAAAATCGGTGATGAGTGACGGTAGTCGGTGGTGGTGGTGGTGGGTGGTGATAGGTGGCAATGGTAGCGATGGTCGGAGGTGGTGGCAGTGGGTGGTGGCGGTGGGTGATGGCGGGGGCAGAGGTAGGTGGTGGCGACTATAATGGTGGTGGGTGATGGCGACGGTGGTGGTCGGTGGTGGAGGTGGGTGGCGGCTGACGGCGAAGGCGGGGGTGGGTGGCAGTTGTGGCGCGGTGGTGTCGGGGGTGGTGGGTGTTGGCGAGTGACGGCAGGGGCGGAGGTGTGGATGGTGGGTGACGGTTGGTAGCGGCGGAGGTGGGTGACGACTGGGGAGGAGGTGGGTGGTGGCAGGAGACAGCTGGGGTGGAGGTGGGTAGTGGTGGTGGTGGCGGAAGTAGGTGTCGACGGCGACGGTAGTCACGGCGGCAGCTATGACAGTAGTGGTGTCGGCCGTGAGTGAGTTATTAAAACCAATAAGAATAATGATGATAACAATAATAATAATAATAATAATAATAATAATAATAATAATAATAATAATAATAATAATAATAATAATAATAATAATAATAATAATAATAATATATCTTTCCATTACTTGAAGGAATGAAAAAAAAAACACCATCTTACCAAGGAATGAAAATTATTATATTTGGAAGGTTTACATTCCTTGTGGAATGCTCCATTCCATTACCACTTGACAACTAAACATGTTTCTTTTCATTCCAATAGAATGGATCATTCCATTCCGTCTTCTATTCCTTCATACCAAACGCTACCTGAATCCTTAGACCCCACTAGTGGATTCTCTTAATCCCATCAGGGTTCATCTGGATTCTCTGCTGGCCTATACTGATGCAATCAAAGGTATGTTTTCATGTTTTCCATTATGTTTAAACAGAACTGATCAACAGGGATGGCTTGGGGAAGCCGAGGAGGCTTCGGTGCCCTCGAGGTACCCCCCCCCCCACCCAAAATCGGTGCAATCGGTGGAATTCTCCTGATCTCCCCAACTCGATTCCCTCTATATCTCTCTTTCTTGGTCGGTGAAGGGATGACTCCACACCCTTGATGGGATGGAGAGGAAGATAGTGTGAGGTGGATGCTAAAGTGATCCGTGGGGTGTCAACCAAACACCCCCACAACCTTATTATTAAATAATATATCTTTTTTGTGTAGCATTACAATTTAATTATACAACTAAAGTATTATTATTTGATCAAACGTGTACTTCAACAATTGAATCAACACTTCAATTGTCACGCCAATAACTTTATCAACGGTACGAAAACTTTTAAATATGATTATATTTTCTATTTTCACATCTTACGATGATTCTAAAAAGTGGAAACAATGGTACGCGAATATAACATCTATATCAAACTTTTTCTAATCACTTTCCTGATTAAATGATTTGGTGTGATAATATACGTTAGGGACAAAGCAAAATGAACAAAAATATTTTGCAAAAACTAAAGGATTTTTGCATTTCATACAATGATACTAAAGACTTTCATAATCAACATGCTGCCACAAAAAGTGGTGGAGGGCTTGCATTTCTCTTGAGAGATGCAGGTTCGACTCTCACTTGGTGCAGAGTGAGGTACTGGTGGGCAATGATAGGAGACCCAGGGAAACCTGGGTTGGATCCTTGAGTCAAACGGGTTTTACCGGTAATTTCACCGTCGTGCCTACGAGCGGGTGGGTTACCGGGTTTTCCCCGGAATTGGTGGTGGACTCGGGTTACTCTCGGAGTACTCCGTTTGTCCAGTGGGTGCCCCGAAAGTGCTCGAGATTGAGTTTGTTAGCCGTTAAAAAAAAAAAAACATGCCGCCACAACGCGTAAAGTCACGTCAAGTCATTTATTATACAATTTATAATTTATAATTGATGTGTTAGCATTCTCCTTCAACCTAGATTTATTAAAACAAGAGTAGATGGGCCATGAATATAATTTTTAACCAAAAGGTTATTTGAAAGGATTCCCTAATAACCAAATAAAAATTCTTACATTTTTTTTTTTTTTTTAAGGTGTGAATTATTCACGAATGTCGGGAGATCTAGCATACGTTGTCTTAATCGGGTCCTCGTTAGAGAGCCCCTCGCACAACAGATCCCCAATTTAAACCCTTTAATGAGAACCCCTATCACACAGACTCGAACTTGAGACCTGTAGGGGAAAACTCAAATGGGCCCACCATAAGTGGAACTTAAATACTCGTGGCCACCATTAGAGCACTAGTGATGGTTAAAAAAAATTCTTACATTTAAGGCATGATCAATTGCGGGGTTGCTCAATATCTCGTGTATTGAAACTTGTTGATTTGGTTTGCAATATAATCTTCATACATTGAACCGGATCTAACAAACATGATTTTGCATTTTTACAAATAAATTTACATACCCTAATTAAATTCACCCTTAAGATCATATCCGTACAAAGAAAATGCTTAATTCAGGACCATGATTCCCATCAGGGCTCAACATGTAAAGCGTCTCTGAATCCTTAGACCCCACTACACGGTCAAAATGGGCCCTCATGTATGTCACCTCACCATCTGAACCTTCCACGTCAAACTTTTCTGGCAACACCCCGGCACCCATTAGCACCGGTCGTAGTAGCTCTATAATGTGCAAATCATCCTTTGTTGCATCGCGCTTCACCCCAAGACCGCCCTTTTTACCATTAAAGAACATTGTCCATGACGGTTCTTCCAAAAGTTTAACCTTGTCCTTATCTAAATGTTTTTCGCATTCTAACGCGATCCGAACCATGCCTAAACTCATTTCGTATTGTAAAACATCCGTCGTG
This sequence comes from Helianthus tuberosus, assembly GCA_030545235.1. Lineage (NCBI taxonomy): Eukaryota > Viridiplantae > Streptophyta > Magnoliopsida > Asterales > Asteraceae > Helianthus > Helianthus tuberosus. The sequence goes on along the minus strand of CM060363.1, from coordinate 18,818,645 downwards.
AGTTCCAACTCGAGAATCACGATGGGTAACGTTTTCGGGTTCTCTTGTATGGCGAGGGTTACACGCCCTTCTCTGAATCCATACAGAGTCCCGGTGACACAATTTGCCCGATGGCCATCTGGCAGACGGCCAACGGGTAATGCGTGTTTCACAATTGGAAATGACCTAAATACTGACCGAACAACTCGAAAAACTTTAGGTTGCTTGCCTTTCTTGTAGGATGATCGTGACATGCCATTGGTTGGTGGGCGCGATGGCGGCAATGGTGGTGGTTGCGGTGGATTGGATGGTGATGACGGCGGTGGCATGGTGGCGAGTCCAAGAATTTTTTAAATTTCTTTCAACTCCTCTTTACCGGAATTTTTTTTTAGATTCAGCAAAGGGAGAAAAATTATGTGCCCGTTTCGTTTTGGAGTACGTTGCTAAAATTATGGTTGAATTGTCAAGGTTTGTTTGTGGTTTATTTTTGTATCTTGAAATGGACGGTTAAAATTATTGTTAAATATTTTGCTTTTGTAGTTTTTACGTCTATTTTTCTTGTTTGACAGTTTCGTTGCAAAACGCAGGTCCTAGGTCGAGTTAGTGTTGGTAGTCGTTGGCGGTAGTGTGACATTGTTACTATTTGACACGATTTTACGCCCACCGCAACGCGGGGTGCTTAATTCTAGTTATCATAAAACTATAAAACAACTAAACAAGAGATCGTTCAATATAAACTTTAAAGTGCACATATTAATTCCAATAACCATCATAAAACTCACTATCCACCGTATCAAAGACCGGCATCCCAAGCCGATCGAGCCGACCCGACCCAGGATAAGCCTTCTTAGCGAAACTTTCACGCGTCGCTGGAACTTGTTGCATAGCCGACACATGTTTGTAACCCGGATCCTTCTTTGTTGCACTAGAAACCTCGTGTTGAGTCCTCAATCTAGGAGCACTTAGAGACCTGACCTTAGCCCGTGAAGACTCGGTGTAAGCCATGTAGTTTGGGTGGTCCGAGTAGCCGCTAAAGCAACTTCTCGAACCATCACTTTTAATAGGAGTAACTACTCCACCTCTTACTGAGTCATCAAAGGAAGTCACCTCACAAGATGCACAAGGGCTTGTTGGTTGAAACGTTGACCCTCTTGACGTGGTCAAACTTTGACTATACCCAAAACTTATTTGGTCAGGTAGAAGGAACTTTCGTCCATAACTAAACATTACATGTGGTTCCACAGTATCAACTTCAACAATTTTGTCGTGTTCGTGGTCGGTTGAGTTGTCGTGAATCGTTCTTTCTTGACCTCGAGCATAAGATTTTGAGTTGTTCCTCTGTATATGAATATTTGGTTTAAGTTTCATTAGAATTACACTAAAATTATATAGTTAAACTATATACTAAAATTAAATAGTTAAACTATATACTATTTCATCTAAACGCATTAATAAGGAAGGAACCAACGCGAGTCAAGAGGGTCCATTGATTGTTCACCAGAATTTGTTGGATTTTTCTTTTATATAAACTCTAAGTATTCTTAAAAGAAAAATATGAGTTGAACCACTAATTGTAACCGTTAAAGAAGATAATGATAACCCGGGTCGGCCCATGGAGGGGCAAGGTGGGCTATTCTTGCCCAAGGCTCACTTTCCCGTTGGGCCGATAAAAATTTAGTACATGTTTATATGTATAATTTTTCCTTAAAACTGAGCATATAATTAAATTTAAAAGTTAAAACCAATCAACCTATCCTATTTAGTTTAGGCCCATATAAACAAATAAATTGAATTCTCATACTTAACCCAATAATGTTTTAAAATTTAAACAACTCATTATAAAAAGACAAAAGCTCTTATATATTAGGGGCCCATGTTTTCTACTCGCCTAGGCCCCTGAATTCTCAGCGACACCCTGATAATAACCGTCCGGCCAAAAAATTTTGGTTCCAACACTATGCATGCGTACTTATAAGTTATAACGTACCTTTGATATCGAACTATGATGGCGTCTCGTATGTGGAACATGTTCCAACTTTTCAGGAGTCGGCGGCCCCTGCAAGCCAAAGATACATTATTAATGTTAATGTTAGTAGCACATATATGTTATTTGGTTACAAACGAGTCGAGTGTTTATAGAGCGCCTTGAGCTCATTCAAGTCTAAGGGGCCGTTTGTTTACCTCTTAATGAGGCTCTTAATGGTTCAGACCTCTTACTGGTTCAACACTTAATGGTTCAGACTATTTGTTTCAGAAGCAGATGTCTTAATGGTTAAGACATTTGCCTTTGAATAGGCCTGTAAATGAACCGAACGTTCATGAACTATTCGTGAACTTGTTCGACAGGAAGTTCGTTTAATTAAATGAACGAACATGAACACCCCTTGTGTTCGTTCAATTATGTTCGTGAACGTTCGTTCATTTATGTTCGTGAGTGTTCGTTCATTTATGTCCGTGAACGTTCGTTTATGTTCGTCTAAATTTTAGTATATACATAAATAGTTATACTTATATAAATATTAGGTTTTTTAATTACTTATATAAATATAACTATTTGGTGATTGAGTTCTCTAGTAATAAAAAATGAACTTTAAAATTTTTCTTAGATTGTAACTGATCACTTACTTAATATTTATAAAAAAAATTACTTAGTTTTAGTATCTATGAACCCTAACTTAGATGTGTTTTCGGGTGAACTGTAATATATTAGACTTGTTTGTTTGTGTTCACTAATGTGAAATTGTGTTTGTTTATATTTGTTCAATTATGTTCATTTGTGTTCGTTAATGTTTATTCATTCATGTTAATTTATGTTTGTTTATGTTTATTCAAATATGTCCAGTTATCTTTTTTTGTTTATATTCGTTAATGTTCGTGAACGTTCATTTAGGCTTTAAACGAGCGAACGTAAATGAACACGAACATGCCCGATTTCTTAATGAACGAACGCGAACAAAAAAATGTGTTCGATTATGTGTTCGTGTTCGTGTTCATGTTCGATTAAAGTTAAATGAACGAACACGAACATGCCCATGTTCGTGTTCGTTCGATTCGTTTACAGGCCTACCTCTGAATGGTTAAGCATTATACAAAGTCTGAATGGTTAAACCTCTAATCTGAATTGGTCAGACATTTTGCCTCTGAACGGTTTAGCATTATACTGGCTCTTAATGGTTCAGACATCTTACTGGTTCAGCACTTAATGGTTCAGACCTTTTAAAGGTTCAGCACTTAACCATCCAGATGTTGCCAAACAACCCCTAACTTTTATAAAACTCGAGCCCAATATTTGTATGAGAACTCGTTTACATCTCGAGTCAATCAACATAGACGAATATTTGACTATTCGCTATAGGAAAATTTAAATTTTGGAGGGGGAAAAAGGTAAAGAAAAGGCATACGTGATGGTGAAAATGTGGCTTGGTAGTTGCATGATCAGTGATTTGGGACCTGAGTGAGCGTGCACGGGCCTGAGCCCGTATCAAAGCCTGCAAACGACGCATCATATCGGCGGTTTGTTTCCTTAGAATGTGACCTCTCACCACTGCCTGCAGCCTCACCAATGCTTTCAAAGCCCTTCGTGCTCTACGTGCCTACAATTCCAATTCAAAATTAACCTTTTTCTATTTTTACAATTTATTAACTTCTAATAAAGTGAGATACACTTTCTTAAACTCAAATTATTATTGTTTCGTTGTTAGTAAAAAAAAGTTGTAAAGGTTTAAAATTTTTAATCTAGAAATAAGGTTCAAATTATTAGGTTGTATAACATTCTATATGGGTCGTATAACATTATACGGGTCGTATTGCATTATATAAGGTTTGGGTCGTATAACATTATTCGGGTCGTATAACATCCTATATGGGTCGTATAATGTTATACGACCCGTATACATGGACAAAAAAACATTCTCATACATTTTTATTGTGCAACAATCAGTTATACTGCCCGTATAACTCTATACGGGCCATATACATGTAGAGGTGTGAAAAATTATTCAAACAAGATAGTTAAAATGTTTTAAAAGGCTATATTAATCAAAATTGTGTGTGATTGTCATTATAAAAAAATACACACTAATTTAGCGTCACTCGAGTGTCATATACATATACGTACTACTTATTAAAAAAGAGTTAATTACATAGTTAGTCCCTGTGGTTTGCACAAAATAACATACTTAGGTATAGTTTAAGATCACCTTTTAGGGTATTAACTTTTCATTTTGTAACGTTTGGAGGTATTAACTTTTAGGGTATTAACATAGTTAGTCCTTGTGGTTTGCACAAAATAACATACTTAGGTATTAACTAATAGAATGTGATTTTAAACCTACAAATAACGTTAATACCTCCAAACGTTACAAAATGAAAAGTTAATACCCTAAAATGTGATTTTAAACTATTAGTACCTAAGTATGTTACTTTGGGCAAACCACAGGGACTAACTATGTAATTAACTCTTAAAAAAAGAGTGTAAATATTAATATGTGGTACATATATCATGTTAAATTCTTAACGTGTTTACTAAGTTTATAACGGTTAAAATATTAAGCTTAAATGTTCCTATCAAGTTGTTTAAATAGTTATACACATGTCACATCAATATAACATTTCAGAATTATTTGTATATTTAATTGCGGGATACGGTTTAAACCAGAAAATGAAAGTGACCATACAAAGTTGAAATTAGTTAAGGTAGCATCCAATTACAGTAATAGACCTTGACAACTTACCTGCCACCTAACACCTTAATGAAACCATAGACATTAAAACACATATACCTCAATAATTCAATATATCATAATATCATATGTTCACATTCTATTACAAAACCAGAACAATAGCATTGAAATTATTTAACTTCGTACAAGTACTAGTGTACAAATTTTAAAAATAGACAATTATTAAACAACATTTCTTTGGTACTTCGGTTAGATAAGTGAACTTATTTACCGTACTTATTTTATTTTCATGTATTAAGATAATCGCAAAATTTTAAACCGACATAATTAAAGTCGTGAAATAGCTTTATGCAATTGTATAAGAGCATTTACATTGAAGCCTCTAAACCTTACTTTCTCTGTAAATATAGAGAAAAATAAAAAAACACAACTAAAACCTACTACATTAAAGTCTCTATAAAATAGAAAGTTTTATAAAAAATAAGGCGACCCTGTATCTATGGAGGGTTACCATTCATCAATCTTTGTATTGTTGTGAGTGTATGAAACTGGGAAAAACAATAAAAAAAAGTGTTTGTGAGTAAGATATAGATAGAGATGGAGAGTCGAAAATAAGATTATTAAAAAATAAACAAAATTTAGATAAAATTGTGATTTTTAATCAACTTGTATAGATAGAGATACATACTTAGATAAAAATGATCCTAATAGGTTAAACAACTATTATAACATAATTCATAATTTTATATATTTTATAATCTTGTATGAATTAAGAAAACATTACATAAATATGTAAAAACAAAATAAATATTTTTTTATGTCACAACTCACAAATTACACCACCCTCGCAGTTTCCGATAACTTACCACAACGAGACGAACTACAAGTCCATAACATTCTTATCAAAAGACCAAACTACCCTCAATCAACAAAAAGTTGTTAAGAACAAACCTTGTAAATATCCTAAACTTAATGACCAATTTCGTAACAAAAAAATGTATGGAGCTATAACGACACGTACCAGATAAGCCCGAAAACATGATTGAATTTTGATCGCAGCCATTTGTTCACGAACACCATACCCACCGGTTCTACTAGTCATCCGCACCACCTCGGCTGCTGCCTGAGCAGTTGCTACCGCTGCATCCACCACTGCAGCGGTAGCAGCAGCAAGCGCAATAGCGCGCTTGTTTGATTCTTCATTCTCATTTAAATTATTATCATTATCATCATCATCATTATTATTATTAAAATGTTTATGGAGTGAGCTTACATCCAATGATCTCGACGTGTTGCGATGGCGCGAAGGGTGGGTATTCGGTTGACGTGATTTTACGAAGCTCCATCGTCGTTTTAATGGCTTGTTAGAGTCTGATTTACGAGATGGTGGTGAGTTGGTGGTTTTGAAGCCTAGTAGTGATTTGAAGAATTTGTATGTTTTGCCCATTTTAGTGAAATGAGAGTAGCATTTTAGTGAGAGAGTATTTGTGTGTGTGAGAGAGAGAGAGAGAGAGAGAGAGTTGGAGGTATGGATGAAGAATGGCTAGAGGTTTTTGTGTGTTTTGTGAATATATAGAAATCTTGAAGCTTAAAAATCATTTTATATTGTGGTTCACATTTTCTTTTCTTTTTTTCAACTGCTTATGAGTAAAATAATGTTGAGATGTTTTGTTTGTTAATCGAGTTAGTTATAGACTTCGAGAAGATTAGCGTTGTTTGCGGGTGCCCGTGTGTGTATTTAAAAATTATATATGATTACTTTTGTATTTTTTTAGTCATTTTTATTCTTATATGGAAAAGATTAACCGCACAACCCGGAAGGGATGTATCTTCACTCATTATCTATCGGGTTTGTTACACTGATTTATGATCTTATATGATTAAAAATTATGGTTGGAATGTTTGGCATAAGAGAAGGACTTGAAAATACCATATACTAAATTGTATTTCTAACAATTTTACCACATTAATTGTTTTAAATTTAAAATATATAATTTCAATTAATTCATATAATTATGAATCTATTTTTCTTGATTCGGCTAAATGGGTACACATAATCAAACGAATATTACCAAATACCATAACCGTTTTAAAACCCGAACAAAGTTTAATACTATGTTGACATCAGGTTTCATATCAAAATATCTATTTATTATCCATTACCAGTTGTGATTCTTACTAGAAATAGTCTCTCTATTCTTACAGAGTAGAGGTAAAGTTGTCTATATATTACCCTCCCTATGCTCTACCTTAACTTTGCTATTAGTGGGATTACGGAGTATGATGATGGTGATGATATGAGTTAGTCCGGTTATCCTATTGAATTCGATTTTTTTCACCTTAAAGAGAATACAGTTTTTAGGTTAGAAAGTAAAAGGTAATGTGTTGATGAGAAGTGTTTTTTGTATTGTCTATTAAAGAGTACCTTCCGCGGTCAGGGGTACCGTGCAACTACCCTTTTTTTTTATTAAAGAGTAAAACAAATATTCAATAATTATTTAACTGGAAAACAATAAATAACTAAAACAACATTTTTTCTTCACTGATATCCGATCACCTCTAAACTTTTTTTATTTTATCTTAAGAGTAAAAGTAAATAGATAGTTCATATGTTTACTAAAATTTTAAATTTGGTTCATAAATTTCAAAAAGTATACTGACAATTAGTAACCAATACATAAATCTTTTATAGGAAGGACACAATACCTGTTAGTTAAAATAGGTTTGACAAAAAATAAATGATAACAAAAATGACCACGCTTCAACAAAACAATAATGCTATGAATCTATAAGGCATAAGACATGCATAATGTCTGTTTTATGCAGTGTTTAGAAATCTGGACCGCATCAGGAACCGGAGGTTGGACCGGTCCGACTCATGGTAATGGACCGGGGTTGCATTGAACCAGAGGTTGAACCGGCGAACCCGCTATTGGACTGGAAAACCGGCTGGTCAAACCGGTTTTTTAATGGGGTTGTACTGGTTTTTTATATATTCTTACCATATTAAATTTTATAATATTTACGACATCATCCAGTTCTTACGTCTGATCCGATTCTAAAAACATTGGTTTTATGTGAAAACATTTGCAATTTATCATAATTTAAATATGTGAATTAGCAATTAATAATTTATGTTTAAAATTATGATTCGCAAGACAATTAGAGAAAAGGATAATCCAAGATTAATTTTCCAAACTAAAAAAATATACACAACTCCAATTCAATTATACGAGAGAACTATTTAAAAAGTTAAATATTCTCCAAAATCTATATATATGATAAAAAAAACTGAATCAACAGTGATTTTTTTATTATGTGATTTTTTTTATATTGAGCAATACCTTGTATTCATTTATTAGACTATGAGGTATGAGGCGTGGGTTGGGTACAAACGCCCAAGTCATCACCCCTGGTGGGTTTGGGTTTCGGCGTGGCCCCTTGGGCGGGAGTTTCAGCCCGGGCGTTCACCCAAGTCACTATAAAACCCCCCAACCCCACTGCCTGTCCACATCGCTACCCCAACCCTTCACTCCACCTACCCGAACCCGCTACCCACACTTGATACCGGCACAACGCGATGAAGGGCCGCCAACCCGGTGAGACCCGTTACTGGCTGGAAGCTTTCGCTAGCTACCGTCACAACGTGGGGAACGACCGGCACAATTTAAACGCGTGCCAACACAAGTGGCGCGAGCTACGACCGAAGCTCGACCGTTTTAAAGCCTACTACGATAGCGTCCCGGGCGGTGATATAAGTCACGAAGACCGGGTGGCGGTGGCCAACATCGAGTTCCGAGGCAAGGAGCAGAAGCCGTTTGACAAGCTCGCCCTGTTCGAAATCTACTAACGCTTTATGCTTTTTTTTTTTTTTTTTGTAATCCTTTTTTTTAGAATTTTGTAATTTTTAGGAACTTTTAATAATAATTTTAGGCTTTTTTTAATTCTGTGTGTATTTTTTAATTTTAGGTTTTTTTTAATTTTTATAAAACTGGCCAACCCACGCGGGCTAGCCACGCCCCGCCATACCGACCCAACACGTCACTCACCAGCGAGGGGGCTCGAGGTCCAAGTGTCAACCCATGCCCCAAACCCCCGCCCCACCATACCCCATGGTCTTATGCTTTGGGAGAGTTTATGTAAGCTAAAAGTTGAAGTATATTAAATAGTTGGTGCAACTGAAATATCCAATAATTAATAAGGAGATATGAATATTTGTCATGATAATACTAAAAATGATTAGTAATTAGTTAGTTGTATGTGACAACCTATGCTAATTACTTTCTATTTCAAACTAAATTTATTTCATAACTTGTAATGATCATCATAAAATATAGAGTGAATTGCAAGTTTTGTCCTTTATCTTTATACCTAATTGCAGGCGGTGTTCTTTACCTTTAAAATTGATGAGTTTTGTACTTAATGTTTCTAAATGTTACACGTTATGTCCTTTGGTCCTAACTCAGTTAATTTTATTTGTTAAATCTAGTCATGTGCCCTACACATGAGGGTAAGTTTGTCATTTCATAATATATACTACCCCTCTCTTTTACTCTCAACCCTTCTCTCTCATTCTACACTACACCACCACCAGACCCACCACCGCCCCCACTAGCTTCCATTACAATCATGAAAAAGACGTCGGTTCCCACACCAAAACCCCCAATCCTTCATCCACATCCTGAACCGTAACCTTAATTCCCCTGAACACTTCACAAACAAATATTGAAGGAAACATATTTGGGGGTTTTAGTTCCACAAGTGATGGTGGTGCTTTATCTCAGTGATTAGTTATATATTGAAGTTTCCGGTGGTGGTGCTTCGTCTCACTATTAAATTTGAAGTTTCCGGCACCGATGGTGATTGTTTTGTTGGAATCTATCCATGTGATTAGTTGTTCATAACCTACACTGCAGTGATGGGTATTAAAGATTTGATTTTTATGAGTGCTTGTATGTATGAGATATGAGAAAAGGGAGTAAAGGGTGGGGGTGAAGCTTCTGAAAGAAGTGAGGGAGTGTGGTGATGTTAAGTTTGGTGATGTTACATTTACTTAGGTTAATTAATATTGGTATGTGATTAACGTCCTTGTAGTTCTTTTTTTTTTCCAGGTTTTGAGTTTTTGGTTGTTGAGTTTTTGGATCGATTTGTTAAGGTTTTTGAGTTTTTGGGTTGTTGAGTTTTTGGATCGATGATTTAGGTTTTAGCGGCAGTTAGCAGGTTGCGGTGGTGGTGGTGGTCGTGGCGGTGATGGTGGCGATGGCAGCAATTGTGTGGGGTGGATGGTGGTAGTGGTGGTGGTGGATGGTTGTGGTAAGTAGGAGAGAAGGGAGAGGTGAGAATGAGAGATTAGATTTTTTTTAATTATATTAATTTCTTATTAATCTTTTTAAAGTATTTTATAATAAAATGGTAAGTTTATTTACACAATTAGTCCCCAAAGAGATAAATTGACAAGATTACTCTTATGTACAAGGCACATGACTAAACTTAACAGAAAAATCTAACTGAGTTAGGGTCAAAGGACATAACTTGCAGGATTTTGAAACATTAAGTACAAAACTCATCAATTTTAAAGGTAAAGGACACCGCCTGCAATTAGGTATAAAGATAAAGGACAAAACTTGCAATTCACTCTAAAATATATTAAGAAAAATAAACTGAATGTAAAAAATAATCTTACACTAAAATGAGATGATGTAGATACCAGAGATGTCCAGAAAGAGCTACGGTTTGTACCAAGTACAAAGGATGTCAATATTGCATTGCGAGGGTCTTATGTTGTTGGAGATGCGCTGGTTACAGGGTCGCCGGCGGTGACATCGTGGAACCACTGTTGTGAGAACATGTTAAAAATCCAAATCAGCGATCATGCTTTTGAAAAGATGAATTAATTTTGTTGTCTACAAAACCCATGTGGGATTGGTAGAGTTTGTCTGCTCAAAGTATAGGGGTTTTAGTTGAATCTGATTTAGTTTTGATTAACCTAACAAAGGTATATCTGTAATTATACTTCTCTGTTTGAATAATGTTACTTGAATTTGTACTAATTATATAATGAATCCTGTAATTTTTACAGTGATTAAGTGGTGAAACAAGAGTTAGGGTCTACGTTCAGTCTTTGCAAGAAGTGAAACAGTTAAAAGAAGAGTTGCAGGATGATGTCGGTTGAAAACACCAATGCCTTTCACGCAACGCGCGTCATTGAAAAACACTAGTTTTTTCTAAAAAAAAATTCTTTGATATGAAGCACTGATTGGAGATTAGTTATGGTTATTAAAGTATATATCTTTTGGTAGATTATTATATGTTGTACTGTTTTCTTACAAAAAAACTCAAAAGCTTTGCCTTACATCTTTAGGGGTGTTTGGTTCATAAGAATTCAATAGAATTTAAAGGAATTGGAATTTGAATTCCATATGTTAAAATGTTTGGTTCAAAGAATTTAATGGAATTAAAATATAAATTCCAATCTTCATGTGTTTGGTTAACAATGAAATTGGAATTGAAATTGAGCATTATAACACCCCGAAAACAGGTTTGGTAATCAAACCACGTTAATACTAAAAGATGGGTAAAGTACCGTTAGTGGTAAAAGTAATCCGGTGAATATTAGGATTTTAAATAAATAAACCTAATATTAAATAAAAGTTGTATAAAGGCTTTTGTTAAAATAAAGTTTATAGAAGGCCTGAGTTAACGGGACTTAAAATAAACTTAGTTATAAATTTCCCCGAACCCACTAAGTTAACTAGGAATGTTTAACCTAGTTAATAAGTGGGAATATTGTTAGAAATAAGTAGGTTATTATCACACCCCGATATTTACGGCTCAGCCCGGTGGACCCAGTGGGGAGTATCGTGACGTAAGATTGGTATCGTCATAGTCAAACATACACAGAATAGCACAGCGGAAGTCTTGGAATACAAAATATTATTACAAACACAAAATGTCTAAAATATATCAAAGTATTTAGTACAGACAAGCTTGTAATAATCCACAGGCGGATCATTAAAACAAAAGGAGTTTATCAGACTAATGGCTTATGCGAAGGAGTTGCAAATTCCTCGTCTAACAATTCCGAGCAGCTTCTAGCCTATTTACGTATTTGTACCTGTCACTTAGACTTTTGAAAATACGTCAGTTTTCACTGGTAAATACAATCAACCGACACATTTGAAGATGTTTATGAAAATTGGTTTAAGTGCACAAGGCACGAAAATATTTTATACTTGGGACAAACTATATCTCATGTTATCAGTTTTACATAACTTGCTCTACATGCGGGGCCCGGTACTATGTCGGTTCATGATTAACCGACACACCACTTATTCCCTTATTGGGAAACCCATATTGGGTATAAAATTATATAATAAACCATGTAGCATCTGTCGGGTGTATGCCTACACCCCGTGCTTAGGTCGTGGCCATTTGCAATTAATGAGTCAATGATATCCAGGACACGGTCGAATTAACCCCCAATGTTTCAGTCAAGCAATACGAATTAAAACAGGTTATTTGAATTTCCCGACTTATTGGTCTTCGAATCCCATACCTGACCATGCGGTAATTATATTACCGTATCCGAAGCCCGTATAAGGGAAAATAGGTTAAGAGTATTTACCTGAGCTAACTCCTGTCTTAAATAGCAAGATTTATAATAACTCAGCCGTATTCAATTAAGTAAGCGTAGGTACAATTTACCGGAAGGCTCTAGTCTGGAATGATGGTATAAATAACCAATTAGAATGCTAACGGGTCTTAATTAAGTCACAGACTTAGACCGGCTAGTTTTTAAATATGACAACGGTACGATACGCTAGATTAAGCGATGACCGGAATGGAATGTAATTTAGACCCAACAAGTATGAAGACTTGTATAATATGGGTAAACTAAATAGATTCTGGATTTTGAAGTAAAAATGATAAGGTTTGACCCGTTTCGGTTAATTTATGCAAACTAGTTACATAAACCGTACCGAACGCGTATAAGCATAATGGGTAACCGGATGAGTCAGGTACAAGTTCCATAAGTTATTATGCTTTAAATATGCTATGATATCAGTAGGATGTCTACAATTATGCCCAAAACGAATTTAAAACCAATTTAAGCCCCGTAAGGGTATTTTGGTCATTTTAAAGTTTATAAAAGAGATTTAATAGTAAACTGAGGTTCTGGTCTAAAACATTTAGTAAAAATATTTATTTTATCAAGTTACATCAGTAAGATATCATACATATGTGAGGTTTACCATTTATGGCCAAACTATGCACCGTAAGGGCATTTTGGTCATTTCACATATGCTTTTAAGGACAAATTTGGAAGTCTGAGTTCAGAACTTGTACTTACTGTAAAAATATTAAAATTTATTTATAAACTCAGTAGGTAACAAGCCTTAGGTGTTAAATATTGTTTTAACCCATGCTATGCACCTATTTAGCGTAAAAGTCGGTAATTGACGATATTTGAGATGTTTATGAAATCCTGAGATTTTTATCAGCCTCTACTATTTAAAATATTTTATTTAACATATAACATCAGTAGGAAAAGGTTTGCTATGCAAATCATATGTTAAACTCATTTTATTAACAAAAAGGGTATTATCGTCATTTGCCGATTTATACGAGAACTCAATGATATGGTCATTTTAAAATTTGACCAAAAATTTCAAAAATCCCTAAAAATAATATCAAAAAAGTAGGTAATGAGTTTGGTGTTAAAATTTGGGTTTAAACCTGATTTATGCCAAAAATCGTAATTTAATTAATAAAAAGTTTCGTTTTACGATATCTTGCATAACTTTAGTTTGAGACCAGAAAATGACGTCAAATTTTTGTGACATGCTTAAATACCAGTAATAAAACTTTTTGTTCTCTCACATTTTCAAAAATCTCGTTTTTATAACATAAGGGCATAATAGTCAATTTTTAAGCATTTAACGGAAACATGCAAATGAACTATGATTTCTAAGGGACCATGTAGTATGACCTCAGAGGGTTATACTAACATATAATATGGTTAAAAAGGAACCCTAAGGCACAAAGAAACTAAGCTAAATCGGGTCAGAATTGAAAGTCAAAGCAAAAGTCAACTTTTACGACTTTCGGTTGCGAACCGAGCCTAAACTCAGAATTTTCGGGTTGAACATGCCTAGACATGTTCAATTAATATTTACCAAGTTATTAAAGTGATAAAACTGATTTTATAGCTTCTCTATCATTAGTTATGAATTTTATTTAAAAACTGACTCGTTTGACTTTTATTTTAATTATTTTGACCCGACAATTAACTAAGTAAACGTGATAATTAGGAGGTGCCCTTTTGAGGGTTGAACACCTACCTAATTACGATCACGTAGCCATGTTCGTTGCGAACAATGGCTTGACCGTTTATGGTCTAGCTAAAAGTCAAAGCGTTTATCGTAAACGCTTGACTTTTTAGCTTTAAACGCCAAATAAAATAAACTAGTCATGAAATGACACTTACATAAGGTCCTATAGACTGAATAGTACTCAAAGGATGCTCCCCAAAATCAGGAACTTCCAATTCAGAGAAGGAGAGATGGATTTGAGTGAATGAGCAATGAAAGTAGTGAAAAAGACCCACCTATTTATAGTGTTTGGAATGCCATGGATGAATGCCAAGTGTTTGAGGGAAGTTATGAGATCTTTACAGGTGTAATACTAGGTTTAAAAACCATCTAAGAGCCCCTAGAATTGATTTTAGTGGTTTAGAATGGCTTGGAGTGGGCTGAAAGCCAAAAAAACGAAGCTGCCCAGACCTGGGTGTCGGCTACGCTGCAGGGGGCGTAGGCTACGGCCTGCACAGATCAAACACACACAACAACTTTCAAACTTTGTCATTTTAGGCCCCTTGTCTTCCATACTTGCATGTTTTGCTATAATTAGTACAAAAAGCCCTCATTGGCCAATATTAGGCACACCCAAGAGTATGACCGAACATCACAGAGTTCCCGATTCGATTAAAAGGTCTCTCAAAGGCGTAGTTTCACACATTGACGCCTTTTGTCCTTTTAACGCACAAAGTTGTGCGTAATATCGTTTAACGATATCAAAGCCTTTCATGGCCCAATTAAGCATTCCCGAGAGTATGACCGAACATTACGACACTCCAATGCGCTTATATGGTCACTCAAAGGTGTAGTTTTAAATGTTGACGCTTTTGGTCCCTTTAACGTGCAAACTTGCGCGTATTATCTTTTTATTGCGTCAAAGCCCTATGTTATCCATATTGGGCATTCCCCAGAGTATTATCGAATATTACGATGCTTCGGGTTTGTTAAAAGGTCATTCAGAGGTATAATTTAAACATGTTGACGCTTTTAACCCCTCTAACTTGCAAACTTGCGCGTAACATCACTTATCGGCATAAGAGCCTTAGATGGCCAATATTAGGCACTCCCGAGAGTATAATCAATTATCATGAAGCTCTCGGTTTGTTAAAAGGTCACTCAGAGGTAAGAATTAACATGTTGACACTTTTAACCCTTCGACGCGCAAACTTTCAAATAATTATGCAAACGGCTCCTCTCGACCAACAAGTGGCTCATTTGTGAATATGAATACCGTGTATTGTTATTCAGAGGCTTAGTTTAAGCATGTTAACACTTTTAGTCCTTCTACATTCAACGTTTTTTTATTTTTCACAAAATTAGTCCTTCATAGTCAACGTTTGACCTTATTAGGGTTAGTACACGTGTCAACGCATCATTGGACGTGTTTTTACGAGGTGTTACATCCTCACCCCCTTAAAATAAATCTCAACCTCGAGATTTTCTCAAAATATAGAAGTACTTTCTGTCGTATAATGGACTTAACCTCTACAATATATTATACGGCATCCTGGTTGACCTATACAATAAGTACTTACTTTCTTTTCAGAGCTTCTTAGCCTGTTGATTCTTAATCGATACTGGTTTCTCCACAAACTATAAGTTTTCATTAATCTGCACATCATTATGTGACAATGTTATCGACTTATTGTCTAGCCATATCTTGAAATCACCAGTGTGAAACACATTCTGATTACCATCAAGCTCCTTAGGTAAGTTTCAGTTTATAGGCCACCGGTCTTGACATATTCGATTTTTCTCGAATGATCCTATATATTTAGAGCTTAACTTGTCCGTTACATCAAAATGCAATACACCTTTCTAGGGTGGTACTTTCTGTTGAATCTTGTTCCTTATTGAGAACTCAAGAGGGTTGCGACTCTCATCAGCATTGATTCTTCTGCCGATTACTGGCAACTTTCAGACGATCACATATTTGTATAATCTTATCCATTGTCTTCAGGGTAACTTCAGATCCTGATAATTGGACTTACCAAACTTGTGTCCATTAACGGACGTTTGACATTCCATCTATACAAGGTCTCCAAGGAGCAGCCTTGATGCTTATATACTAACTATTAGTTATAGGAGAGCTTATTCAAGGTGAGATAGTCATCCCAATTACTGCTTAAACCAATCTTAAAGAATAACTAACCTCACGGTTAGTCGAACAAATCGACGATCCTGGGTAGCTGATGGCGATTCTTAATCGTTACCTAAATAGGGTTACGGTAAACAATGCATAAGCATAATGAACCGTCTTTCTTAATTAATAATACCGGAGTTCTTAGAATTATGAACTAGGTTTATGAACCTTTCTTTTAAAGCTCATTTGATTGGGGTTTCAATCCTTTCATTATCTTCGGTACTAACTGATATAGAGTTTCTGTGACGATTACGGCTCAGAATAGGATGTCAATCCTAACTCCATTTTGCCTCTGTGGAGGTAACCAAGAGAGTTTGTCACTTGTGCCATGCAAATGACACATCTGTTTTCACGAGTACATGGATGTCTTAAGTAGAAACGCCTACTCAGGCATTTCTATAATAGATATCTTCCTTGAATACCACTAGTTGACTTTGGTTAATATGACCATTGGAAATATCTTAGTGGTTCCATGCATTAAACCTACATACTTATCAGGCATAGAAGCAATCTATGGGACACATTAGGATACGCCAATCCTCATATGGCACTTTTATCAAACATAGTTTGGCATTCGCAGTTGATAGAAATCAATGAGATAACAATAAAATAACATATATTGACGTACTCTATCTGGGGAAAGAGTACTCTAGATTCTTAAGAAAAGATCATCGTCGAGAATGGAAGGAACGGTCTTTATAGATTTCATTGGTAAGTTCTATCTTATATTTAATATCTGGAGGTCTTATGAATATAATCAAAAGTTTGCTAAGCTTATGGTTTACCAAAGGCTTATTATTCCCTGAATTAAAACAAGATACTCAACAGGAATTATCATTGATAAATGATAAGGAATGTACCTGATGCTATTATTGATATGTACTGTTTATGGCATTCGACCGGTAGTTCAGGCGTTTCCTTTCTTATCCTTTCCAGACTTAGTTGTACCTTCTTTGGCATCTTTAGGGCAATTAGTACTGATGTGCCCCTTCTCGCCACAGCCGAAACAGACTGCATTCTTTATGTCCCTACATTCGTGGGACTGGTGACCAGTTCTTTTACAGATGCCACTTTGCTTTAACTTTTGGTTTGATCGACATTGTCCCCAGTGTCTTCTTTTGCAGGTTTTGCATGGAGGCTTTTTGTTGGAATCTTGTTGGTTCCTGTCGAACTCGGATTTGCCCTTCTTCTTAGGATTCTGGGAGTTATGCTCCTCCCTATGTCTTTTCTCATTAGTTTCAGTCTTGACCAACTTTTGTCTCACTATATCTAGAGTGAGACACAAGGATAGATCCACAGTTGATATGAATGTGATTGGCCTTGAAGCCTTAACACTCCCTTTTACTTCCGGTGCCAAACCACTGATGAAACGCGCAATGCGTTTTGGTTCAGGGGTATTTAAGTAGGTACCAATCTAGACAGGGAGTTGAAGTCGGTAACATATTGCTGACAATCTAGGTTTTTCATATTGCTGAATTAGTGATGTATACTTGCTTAGGAACAAAACCCTAAGTGAAAGTTATACATAGGATGCTATGAATTGAATGTTTTGATGATTTACCACACTAGGATAAGTGGGTTTAATCATATGATGAAATTGATGATATAATTATGATTAGAATCATCATACATGATAGGAAATACTTGAACAAATTGTGTGTTTAAGTATATAATCATACTTACAATGAAATGAGTTTCATATGATATGATAAAAATTGATGATATGTTCATGTTAAATGATGTTTAATATCATCATGTATTAATTCGGTAACTTATGGTTACAAGAACTTGGTTAATAAAGTGATTAAAACGGTAGGATAAGAATGAGGCTTACCGGATAATTGACAAAGTAGTTAAACGAATAGTCGAGCTACATCGTGTAATCATTTACGTTAATAGGCAGTTGACTTTAAAAAGTCAAACTGACCAATGATATGATCGAATAATAAATTCGACATAAAAATCGTAGGATGGAATAGTCGTGAAAGATTATAACTAATCTAACCATCTTACAAATTACAATAATAGTTTGACGCTTAACAAGCTAGGTGGAAGCTTGGGAAGGAAGCGGGTCAAACGAATCAAGTAATAAAGGAAAAGCATAATTCGGATGCAAGGTAAGTATAGCTTACACTATTCTTAAATTGTAGAATATTCTCTTATCGTAGTAATTACGAATAAGATAAATAAACAATTGAAATATGATGTTCCGCCGTGTAGTCGTACGGAACAAGATAATCGAAGATGATAAGAAACCATATTGATGGTTAAAAAGGAGTTAAATCGGTAATTCGATCATACTAAGACGAATAGAAAATGAACTTTTAATGGTTACCTTATATGGTAAGCCAAAAAAAATAATGAGGGCAAAACGGTAATTTGGTCATGCGTTGACAATAACCATTAGTTTTGAAAGACACCTTATGGCGTAAGCCATAATGGGTCAAAAGCGTTAAGAAATAGTTTATAAGTAAAATGACCGTACGGTGTAAACCAGAGCGAGTCATGTAGATGAGATGGTAATAAATCTCATCTTGTAAAGATAAATGGTCAATTAGACCAAACGGGTCAAACGGTGAAGATATCACCCTTTGACAATATCGACTAATGATTATTTGTCGAGTTCTATGCTTACAGGAGTAAATATCGAACGGATACTTGAATCGCTATTAATTAGCGGTTATTAAAGCAAGATATGAAAAACGGATTTATACTTGGTCCGAGCCAGGTATGTGTAAGTAAGATTGTAGCAAAGATGTACAATTTTGGTAAAAAATATTGTTAAAAATCCTTCGTCGTAAAAGAAGGGCTAAAGTTGACCAAAATGCCCTTGATCGATAAATCAAGTAAACGACCCTTACGGGTTGTTTAGAAATAAGCATTTCGATCAAGGAGTCACACCGGATTATGGCAACCACCTTCTAGAAGACTCAATCGTGCACCACCAGACGGTTATTACCGTCTGGGACATGTGTCATCATCCCAGGCTACCCTGAAATCACGATGATGGCATGGAAATGGAGAGAAACCTCCACTTGCCCACTTTCCACGTGGCAACACCCCAGCTGTCGATCAAGATCACGATCCGTGTGATCTCACAATTCAATCAAGAGAATTAACGAAAGGAAAGTAACCGCTTACGGTGTTAGCATCTTCCGTTAATATTTCAACAACGAGTTTTCCCGCCCAAACTCCCGGCTATAAATATATGAGAGTATTTCAGGTATGAACTTCAAGTTACACTGACTTCGTCAATACTTTATCTTCTTCACGAACACATACTTATTCTCACGCCGGAGTCGGGTCACGGAGAAAACCTCCATTTTCCCCGTGACGAGGCTAACGGTGTTCTGTTTTGCAGTGTTTACCGGAGTAGAAGGCTTATCCCATACGAATCAAACGAGAGAGAACTCCCCCTTTTATGCAGAACATAACCCCCTGGATAATCAGATTCCGGTCGCTTATCCAGTGTTTCTTCATTGGCGCCCACCGATTTTTCTGTTTTATCAGTTTTGTCTCGTTCGATTTGTTTTCCTTCATTCTCTGTTTTCATATGGCAGAGAATTCATCGCTCCACCCATCAAGTCCTCGATCTGAATTCGAGGGTTTTGCAACCCAAGATACCCAGATCGACGGAATCATGGAAATCGCAGAAAACGACAGTCATTCAGAAGAACATGACTCTTTCAATAAACTCCTAGAAAGAACTCCGGAATACTGGTTCGGCAGATTCCAGGTCGTTATAAACCAAATTGCCACACAAATTAACGGATCCAAGTCGATAAACATCAGATCTGATACTCTGAAAGAAAGCAAGAATAAAATTGACACTGTAGTATTGGACCCACAGATTCCTGGTCAGTGGGACATCCAATCTAACAGTCATACTGAGACAATCCAAAAATCAGAAGGTACCAACTATCAGACAGCTGAACCAAAGCAGATACACATGGTACAAGGAGGTCTTTCACGAAGGCCAAATAAACGAAACCACAATCAGCATTGGAGGGAACAACAGGTTGTGTTTCCCGTTGTCCCTGGAGGCCCTCAGGAAGAACGACCAGTAATTATTACTGGTATCTTTGGTCACTACAGAACGGATTACATGTTCATAGATCCAGGAAGCTCGATGGATATCATATATGAGTAGTGTTTCAAACAACTCGATCCAGAGGACAAAGCACGCCTAGAACCGGTTGATTTCCCTCTCACGGGTTTTTGCAACGAAGCTGTATTTCCATTAGGGAAAATTGCATTTCCGGTGACTCTATCAGACGGCGAGCATTCGCGCACGGTCACAGTAAATTTCATGGTCATGCCAGCAACATCGCGCCATGATGTCTTTCTAGGGAGAAGGTCACAAAGAGAATTCAGCATGATCACTTCTATTCCACATGCTGCGTGCGGGTTTCCAACAGAAACTGGAGTCGCAATTCTATACTCAAGCAAGGAGGTCATGTACGTCGACGATGAGCCACCAGCAAAAGTGGCCAAGCCCTCAGCACCAAATGAACCGGAGAAATGGGTCCTAAACGAAGAATATCCAGAGCAGACCATCTTACTGGGGCACGCCATCTCTCCGACAATACGAATACAATTAAAGGAATTACTGTCCAACAATAAGGACATATTCTGCTGGTGTCCAGCGGACATGACCGGAGTTCCGCGAGATAAAGCGCAACATTGTCTGAACATCTGGCCCTCTGCAGAACCTGTCGCGTAGGGAAGACGTAGCCTCAGCGCCGAAAAAGCAGAAGCCATGAACGAAAAAGTAACAGAGTTACTCAACGCTGGAATCTTACGCGAAGTTCAGTACCACCCCTGGGTCGCCAACCCAGTGATGGTTCAAAAACACAGTGGTGGATGGCGAATGTGCGTCGACTTCAAAGACTTAAATAAAGCATGCCCGAAAGATTGCTACGCGCTTCCTGAGATAGACAAAAAAGTTGACTCTCTAGCATCGTTTCGCTGGAAGTGCTTTCTTGACTGTTATAAGGGATATCACCAGGTCTAAATGAAAGAGGAGGACGATGACAAGACTTCCTTCCGCACGGACAAGGGCATCTTCTGCAACACAAAAATGCCATTTGGCCTCCGTAACGCAGGAGCTACTTACCAGCGCTTAATGGATACAGTCTTCGGGGAAGACATTGGTAAAACAGTCGAGGTATATATGGATGACCTCGTCATCATTAGCCATGAAGAGGAAACAATGCTCGCAAATATCCAGCGCACGTTCGATTCCTTGCGCAGCGTAAACTTAAAGCTCAACCCAACGAAGTGCTCCTTCGGGATGGAAGAAGGAAATTTTCTGGGTTTTATAGTGACAAGAGATGGTTTTAAAGTAAACCCCGAGAAAGTGCAAGCCATCCAGATGATGGCGTCACCTGCAACAATAAAAGAGATGCAAAGACTCGCAGGGCGATTAGCGGCCTTGAACAGATTCTTAGCAAATCATGCTGCAAAGTCTTACCCGTTCATTAGCACACTGCGCAACTGCGCCAAGAAAACTCACTTCCAGTGGACCCCAGAGGCGGAAGTAGCCTTTAAGCAAATGAAGGAATGCTTAATTCAATTGCCAACGCTAACAGCACCGCGAGAAAAAGAGCCAATGATCTTGTATTTATCCGCTGTGGAAGTAGCGGTTGGTGCAGTGTTAATGGTGGAACGAGAAAACATTCAGACTCCAATTTATTATATAAGCAAGATGCTCACTGGCCCGGAGACGCGCTACTCAATGATAGAGAAACTAGTGCTCGCTCTGGTACATGCATCACGACGCTTACGACGGTATTTCTCTGGTCATGTCATCACAGTTCTCACTAATTACCACTTAGGGTAGATTTTATCCAAACCCGATGTGACAGGAAGATTAGCTAAATGGGCTATTGAGCTAAGAGGATACAATATCCTATACAGACCGCGACCAGCAATTAAAGGGCAAGTTTTAGCAGATTTCGCCACGGAAGTTCCCATAGACAAAGTCCAAGAATGTGAAGCAATCCAGAACCCTGTCCCCGTTTTCGACGATAGGGTCTGGACTCTGCACATAGATGGAGCTTCTAATGACGATGGAGCAGGCGCGGGTCTCCGATTGGTCAGCCCAGATGACCACGAACTTACATATGCGATACGCCTGGATTTCTAAAGCACGAAAAATGGAGCAGAATACGAAGCGTTTCTAGCAGGCCTTCGTTTAGCACTTAAGATGGGAGCGAGAAACCTCGAAGCTAACGTTGATTCGAAACTAGTGGCTGAGCAAGTTAATGGGCACTACGATGCGAAAGGTGAAGCCATGGCGCTATATCTGGAACAAGCGCGGATGTTAATCAGCCAATTCCGAACGTTCAAAATCAATCATATAAACAGAAGCGAAAACAAGCACGCGGATGCACTAAGCAAATTGGCCGCCACCAGCTTCAGGTATCTAGCAAAAGAGGTGCGCATCGAGGTACTGTCCAATCCTTCTGTTCCTCTCAAACAAGTAAATGTTATAGAAATCGGCAACCCATCCTGGATGTCCCCGATCATCCTGTATCTGCAACATGGTAAACTTCCGGAAGAAAAGGCAGAAGCTAGAAAAATCCAGAACAAGGCAATAAACTATGAGATGACGGACGGGATTCTGTACCGAAAATCGTTCATGGGACCACTCCTGCGCTGTGTTGACAAAACAGACGCGCAATACTTAGTCAGGGAAATCCATGAAGGATTATGCGGGATACACGCCGGTCCGCGCATGGTAGTAGCTAAGATCATGAGCGCGGGCTACTATTGGCCAGGAATGCATGTGGACGCGGTAGAATATTACGAAAGTGCACAGCCTGTCAGCGTCACGCGCCAAAAACCCTCCGCCCAAAAAAACCCACTTGTACCAGTCACATCCGCCTAGCCCTTCCAACAATGGGGCATCGATCTTGTTGGGCCATTCCTTGACGCACCTGGAGCGGTGAAATTCATTATTGTAGTAGTAGACTACTTCACAAAGTGGGTCGAAGCCAAGGCGTTAGCTTCAACCACAGCAATGGTAATCTGCAAATTTATATGGGAACATATTATTTGCAGATTCGGGTTACCATTGCGCATCATTTCCGATAACGGCACCAATTTCACCTCGGAAGATTTTCAGAAGTGGTTCAAAGAAATGAAGATCGAACACAACTTTGCCTCTGTGGCGCACCCACAAGCAAACGGCCAAGTCGAAAGTGTCAACAAATAAATAGTCGATGGCATAAAAGCGCGGCTCGGAACAGCGCGCAGAGGATGGGTCGATGAACTCCCCAGCCTCTTATGGGCTCATCGTACCATGCCAAAGACCGGCATGGGAGAAACCCCATTCAGTCTTGTCTACGGATAAGAGGCGGTAATCCCAGCCGAAATTGGCCTTCCATCACCGCGCATGCTTGCTATGGAGAAGCAAAATAATGAGCAGGAACGAAGAATGGATTTAGACCTTCTCGAAGAACGGCGCGAAAAAGCAGCCATCGCAGAGGCAAGGTACAAATCCAAACTTGAAAAATACTACAACACGCGCATACGCGTATGTACTTTCGTTCCGGGAGACTTCGTCTTGCGCGACAATGAAGCTTCCAATGCGGAAAAACCAGGCAAACTAGTGCCAAAGTGGGAAGGACCATACATTATCAACGAGGTCCTAAGCAAAGGGGCATACACCCTGAAAAGAATTGACGGGACACTGGTCCCCCGCACCTGGAACGCGCAGCAGCTGCGCAGGTGTTATATATAACCGAGCTATTCAACAAGACAAATCTATACAGGCAATGTATTTTTCTATTTCACTTTGTATTATTGGCCCTGCGCCCTATTAATGCAAACGTTATCCTTACACATACTATTGTTTGTTACAAATTGCATATAATTCTTTTGGTTTACGCGAAAACAATATGGTGAACATTGTACGCCTCATGAATAGTCTAAAAAAAAGCACAACCCCGAGCACATTTTAGACGTACGTTCACACATGAGCACAATACCATTCTCATTCGCTTTACCTACTCAAAGCAATTAAGCATATGCAACATATTGTAATCCAAACATAAACTGGTAAATCACCAAGACATACATGCACGACAGTGCATCAAAAAATATATACCATTAAGTGCAGCAACGCACTCTAAACAAACCATTTACAAAGAACACAGCAGTGTTTCTTCAAAAAAAAGAGAGAGAAAAGAAAAGAGTACTAGTTACAAAATAAAAACTAGGAAAGCTGATCCAGCACCCCATACAGAGTATGGAGAACCTCACCATACTCAGACAAGGGACGAGGATCAACAATCCAAGGGTTGATACCCCCTTCATCATCTTCAGCAACACCAGCCGGAACTTCAGCCGGAATGATAACACGACGACGTCGTTGGTAAACAATCGACGAACTCCCTCTCTGATTAACCAGAAAAGACCGGGCTACAAGGTGTGCTGACAGACGAGTAACTCCAGCATTGTTGTCGTCGGCAAGACGAAGACGGATCCGGTTCTCCGGAACATCCCGACGGTTTGCATTTTCAACACCGTCATCTCTAACAGCAAGATCAGACACCGGATTGGAAAGCAGCAGCAAACCATCAGCGGCGTCAAGCACCTTCAAAACATTAGAAAGTCTTCTCCATCGAATTGGTCTCCTATTTTCCATTTTTTCCAAAATTATGGAAAGAATGTCGCATCCAAAATGAATATATAGACCAAGAAAGAGAAGCAGTAACATCGAGAAAAGAGTTATGATGATTAAGTGTCAAATCAACTGCCGTCTCAAACGGCGCTGCCACTGCAAGTATCACATCCCATTTAAAACCTCTGACAGCGTCTACACGCATTCCCAGGAACTACAGTTAAACTGGGAGATGAAGAGTCAGCACAAGTTATAAGAAATAACGTCAGCTATCGTCAGCCCATGATTACACAAACTCTTCGCCCAAGATTACAACAGTTTAGAATAAACAAAGGTATAAATATCTTTCCTCACAAACTGTTCATCTTACCCAAAGTCAAAAATTTCCAAACGTCAGCATAATAAGCAAACTGTGTCTTCTCATAGAAGATTCCCCATTTTCGTGCCTAAAAAGCCTACATGCATTTCTCTCATAGTCCAGTGCTCCACTTATTTGCATAAGAGCAAAACTAGACTGGGGGGACTTGAAGGGGTAAGGTCCCAAAAACCTCATATCAAGCACCTTGGACCAGACCACAACCCTATCTCTTAGCTCTCCTCTGGCCATGCGCGGCCGCGCAACCGTTCCTACAGGGAAAGCTTGGGTATTATTTACTGAACTAATACCACACGATAAAGGAGTCACACCGGATTATGGCAACCACCTTCTAGAAGACTCAATCGTGCACCACCAGACGGTTATAACAGTCTGGGACATGTGTCATCATCCCAGGCTACCCTGAAATCACGATGATGGCATGGAATTGGAGAGAAACCTCCACTTGCCCACTTTCCACGTGGAAACACCCCAGCTGTCGATCAAGATCACGATCCGTTTGATCTCACAATTCAATCAAGAGAATTAACGGAAGGAAAGTAACCGCTTACGGTGTTAGCATCTTCCGTTAATATTTCAACAACGAGTTTTCCCGCCCAAACTCCAGGCTATAAATATGAGAGTATTTCAGGTATGAACTTCAAGTTACACTGACTTCGTCAATACTTCTTCTTCTTCTTCACGAACACATACTCATTCTCACGCCGGAGTCGGGTCACGGAGAAAACCTCCATTTTCCCCGTGACGAGGCTAACGGTGTTCTGTTTTGCAGTGTTCACCGGAGTAGAAGGCTTGTCCCAAACGAATCAAACGAGAGAGAACTCCCCCTTTTATGCAGAAGCTAACCCCCTGGATAATCAGATTCCGGTCGCTTATCCAGTGTTTCTTCAGGGAACGACTCGTCTGGAAATATGACGAGCGTAATATGGAGTTTTGGATGAACCCCTATCACTAATAATATATATATATATGTGTGTGTGTATGTTAAAAAATATATATATAATATAATAATATATTGTGTATAGACCATCTTGTGGTTAGTGATGCATACTAGTATTGTGTTTTAATTCCAGTTGTATTTGTAATAACTATAGATGCCTAATATAAAATAGAGTAAGTCGCAATGTTCGACGATTTTGGATCAACATGCTTGTTGTGTAATTGTTGCATTGGATTATTTCATACGATATTGAAATTCGACACATTGTAACCCAAGGAATTAGAGATGCCATGCCAGCTATTATCCAAAGTGTTAGAGACGCGGAAAATAATAATAAAAGTGGTAATGGAAGTAAGCGAACCCATATGGATCCTAGTCACAGTGTGCACAATGGACCCATTTTTCAAATGCCAATTCCAAAAAGAAGAAGAGCCATGTCTTATGGTTGTTCTTACAAAGAATTCTGGTCCTGTAAACCAATAGAATTCTCTGGCAAAGAAGGGCCCATTGCAGCTCTACGCTGGATAGAAAAGACTGAGGCAGTCCTAAAAATAAGCGAGTGCGCAGAAGAAGATAAGATAATGTTTGCTTCCAATCTGTTTAAAAATGCAGTTTTAGAATGGTGGAACACTATCCTCCAATCCAGGGGAAGTGACAGGGTTTATGGTATGGAATGGAACGAGTTTAAGGATACGATAGAAAGGAAATTCTGTCTTCCCAATGAAAAGGAACAGATAGCAAATAAATTCTTAAACTTAAGAACGACTGGAGTAGATAGTAAGGGTTACACTACTACATTCTTTGAATATGCTAGAATAGTGCCAACCCTAGCATCACCTGAACCAGTGTTAATCTCCTGTTACATCTAGGGATTAATCAGTGAAATTAGGCATGTAGTCAAGGGAGCTAGACCACAAACCATAGAAGAAGCGGTAGAACTAGCTAATACCTTGACAGATGAACTAGTACGTACCCAAGAAGAAAACCAGAGGAAGAACCTAGCTCAAAAACTTACCCAAGAATTTCGCTACGGTAATTCCAACCGTGGGAAAAATGTAGGTTCTACTTCTGCACCTTACTGCAAGTACTGCAAGATGAAACATTCTGGGAGATGCTCCATATACTGCAATTTTTGCAAAATATCTGGACACAAGGAAGAAGACTGCAGGAAGAAACCCACCAATAAGATATGCTACAATTGTGGAGAGCAAGGTCATATCAAGCCAAATTGTCCGAAATTAGCTCCAGCAACAAACACCAAGACTACTAAGAATGCTAGAGCATTTATCCTGACTGCAGAAGAAGCCAAAATGATCCCGGATGTGATTGCCGGTACGTTTTTAGTTAATGGTGTTTTTGCCAAAGTATTATTTGACTCTGGTGCGAACCAAAGTTTTATTAATATTTCATTTTGCAAACTTCTCCATCAACCATTAACTAAACTCCAACAATAATGTTTAGTAGAAACAGCCAATGGAGAAACCATTAAGATTACCGAAATCTTGCAGGGAGCAAGAATAGAATTTTTAAATCAAAAATTTATCGCAAACCTTTACCCAATGAATCTGGCAGGATTTGATGTTGTATTAGGAATGGATTGGTTAATAGCCAATAAAGCCAGTATTTTATGTGATCAAAAGTCATTACAAGTAAATTCACCAAAAGGTGAAAAGATCACAATTAAAGGAGATAAGCCAACTAGATCCACAAAATTCATCTCTGTGATGAAAACAACAAGTTATGCTAGAAAATGATCATTAGTGTATATGATTTCCATAATCGTTAACACTTAAGGAAAGGAATTAAAAGATATCCCTGTAGTATCTCAATTTTCAGATGTATTTCCAGAAGAATTACCAGGGCTACCGCCAGACAGAGAAGTCGAGTTTAGAATTCATCTGTTACTAGGAACAACACCAATTGCCAAAGCACCTTATCGTTTGGCACCAGCAGAAATGAAAGAGCTAAAGAAACAGTTAGACGAACTTTTGGAAAAAGGGATTTATACAACCAAGTTCCTCACCATGGGGAGCACCAGTATTGTTTGTCAAAAAGAAAAACGGGTCAATGCGTATGTGCATTGATTACCATGAATTGAACAAAGTCACGATTAAGAATCGGTACCCATTACCAAGAATTGATGACTTGTTTGATCAGTTGTAAGGAGCTCGATTCTTCTCTAAGATCTATTTACGTTCAGGATATCATCAATTAAAGGTACAGGAAGAGGACGTTCCTAAGACCGCATTTAGAACAAGGTATGGCCATTATGAATTTACTGTCATGCCCTTTGGTTTAACCAATGCCCCAGCTGCATTTATGGACATGATGAACCGAATATGTAAGCCGTATTTGGATAAATTCATAATTGTCTTTATAGATAATATTCTCATTTACTCTAAGAGCAAAGAGAAACATGCAAAGCATTTGCACGCACTTCTAAGTTTATTAAGAAAAGAAAAGCTTTATGCAAAGTTTTCAAAGTGTGAATTTTGGTTAGAAGAAGTACAGTTCCTTGGACATCTAGTCAATCATGAAGGAATTCATGTAGATCCCATAAAGATTGAAGCGATTACTAAATGGAAAACCCCTGAATCACCAACGGAAATTAGAAGTTTTCTAGGACTAGCCGGTTATTATAGAAGATTTATCCGAGATTTTTCTAGAATAGTCATTCCCTTAACAAAACTAACTTGTAAGTCTGTTAAGTTTGAATGGTGACCAAAACAAGAAGAAGCTTTTAGAATCCTTAAGCAAAGATTAACCAACACACCCATTGATGTGCGTTAGGTGTGATATAGTTTTTAATATATATTTTAAGCCCTTTTTAACACTTTAGTCAAGTTTTAAATTTATAAAACACGATATTTTACTAACACTAAACACACATATGGGCAAGTGCACCCATCGTGAGCGTAGTATAGCGTTGGTAAGATACCGAGGTCGTCCAAGGGCACAAGAGCTTTTAGTACCGGTTTATCCTCAACGTCTAATCAAATCAAAAATTTAGAAAAAGGTTTTAGATATGAAAATAAAAACTAACTAAAAATGCTGAAAAATAAAATAAAACAGATAGACAAGATGAATCACTTGGATCCGACTCGCCTTTAGTGTAACCTTTGATGTTTTCCGCACTTTTGCACTTTTTAAGAGATTATCTTAGTTATAGTAGTAGGCCCCTCTTTTGAAGGTGACGTTACCCTCAACCCAGTAGTTTGAGTCAGCAAGGATACAATCCTAAAGGGTTGGAATATTGGAAGATAATTAATTAAGTTATTAATGCGTAATGTGGTGGGCCCCCCTTTTGAAGGTGACGTTACCCTCGGTGTCACGGCCCCAGCCCCGGTTTGACCCGGCCAGGAGCCGCGGGACAGGAACCCGTGGTATTTATTAATTGATGCGACAGCGGAAGATTTGTCAGGATCTTTTTAAAACTTGAAATGCCCGATTATTTTATTTCATAATTCGGGATAAACCCCGTAATTTACAACAGAGGAATTTTACTAGGAAATTCCCTGATTTATAAAACATGTTTATTTTAACTGAGCCACCTCTTCAAGCTGGTTAGTGCTTCGTAGCACGTTTTCCTTGATTTACAGCAGGTCGCCTGAAACATGTTTTAAAAATATTTTATCAGCGGGGAAATACTGGCGAGTCACTCAATTTGATAAAATGACACATAGTTATAAATTACAGCATAAGAGCGATTACAATGGCTTCTATCTTATTTTTATCTGGCGCCGTGTCACCTGGTGACGATGGTCATACCACTATTGGGTCTTTCCCCAAGTAGTGATGATTATCACTGTTAGGATTTATTAGCCTAACAGTGAGAAATTAGTAATGTGCACAATACCCCACTAGCCAGTGATTCAAGATAACCACGACTTAATCCCTGTAATTATAACTTTTGAAAATAATTGGAGTATTGTAAAACATTTGATAAAAAGAGAATGACTCACATTACAGATTTATACGGGCAGAGTTTAGCCTACTGATTAGCCTTGTAACCTAATTTAAATAACAATGCACACGAACTAGGCCAGTAACTAATACAGCATTTACGATAACTCACGAGATTAAAACCCTCACAACGAATGACAAAGTGCTATACTTAAACATCCGTCGAATTCACGACTAATGACAAAGTATGGCCCTAATGTGGGCAACACTTAAACATCCATAGGATAGTTTTCAATCGATCGGACATTGAATCGTAGCAGCGATAGAGTTAATACCCTGTATCGTAGCAGCGTTTCACAACTATGAATTGTAATTTCGACTTTTGAGCAGCCAAACTTCGTTTTTGAATTTTGGTTTCGACACCAGTGAACAGCCCATGGCCATTTCTATTTATAGGTGAAATTTGGGTCTCACGCGGCCCGCGTGGACCTTTGCTCGACCCTTACGCGGCCCGCGTGGCCACCTAGTCTACGTGTAGGTTTGCTGGGTTACGCGTAGGGTTGCCAGGTGGATGCCACGTGGATCTGGAACGCTTATCCGATCAATGCAGGTTTGACGCGGCCCGCGTAAGGCTATGCTGAACCTTTACGCGGCCCGCCTGAAGTGCCAAGAATCTGATTTCTTGATTTTTTGATATGGATTAGGGTTTCAGGGGTCCGAGTTTTCACTTATGGGTCGTTTTAGGACATTTTTGAAGGTCCTTACATCCTCCCCACCTTATTTAAAATCTCGTCCTCGAGATTTACTGAAATAAGTAAGGATGCTTCCGCTTCATCTCTGATTCTAGCTCCCAAGTATACTCTGGTCCTCTCTTCGAATCCCATTTGACCTTGACTAATACTAGTCTTTTGTGCTTGAGAAACTTGATCTTTCTTTCTTCTATCTGTAGTGGTTTCTCAACAAACTTCAACTTTTCATTTACATCTACATCTTGAAGAGGTACTAACAGGGATTCGTCAGATAGACATTTCTTGAGATTGGATACATGAAACACATCATGTACCCCAGCTAGCTCCTCTGGTAGTTGTAAGTGATATGCAACTGGTCCTATACGTCGGATTACTGGAAATGGTCCCACGTATCTTGGACTCAGCTTTCCTTTCTTACCAAAGCGAACTACTCCTTTCCAAGGAGAGACCTTCAAGAGAACCTTGTCTCCGGGTTGAAATTCTAACGGCTTGCGTCGATTGTCTACATAACTCTTCTGGCGATCTCGAGCCGTCTTTAATCTTTCCTAGATTTGAGTGATCTTGTCAGTAGTTTCTTGCACAATTTCAGGGCCTGATAGTTGACTTTCTCCTATCTCTGCCCAACAGACTGGAGTTCTGCACTTTCGTCCATATAGTGCTTCGAATGGGGCAGCTTCGATGCTTGAATGATAACTATTATTATAGGAGAATTTAATTAAAGATAGGTGGTCATCCCAATTTCCACCAAAATCTATTACACGTGCTCTAAGGATGTCCTCCAAAGTTTGAATCGTACTTTCACTTTGTCCATCTGTCTGAGGATGGTATGCAGTACTTAGATTTAGTTGGGTTCCCATTGCTTCCTGGAAACTTGTCCAGAAATGGGAAGTGAAATGAATATCCCTATCCGATATAATGGAGAGTGGAACTCCATGTAAGGATACTACTTCATCTACATACAACTTTGCTAACCTTTCCATGCTGAAGGTTTCCATCATGGGTAGAAAATGAGCTGATTTGGTTAATCGATCCACAATTACCCAAATAGCATCATTACCTTTTTTGGTTTTGGGTAACTTAGTAACAAAATCCATTGTTATGAGTTCCCATTTCCATACAGGCATTTCTAATTGTTGTAGTAGACCTGAAGGTTTCTGGTGTTCTGCCTTAACTTGTGAACAAGTAAGACATTTAGAAACATATCTGGCTATGTCCTTTTTCATTCCTATCCACCAAAAATTGTTTCTTAAATCTTGGTACATCTTATTGTTACCAGGATGCATGGTATACCTAGATTTATGGGCTTCTTCTAAAATCTTATTTCTTAATTCTCCCTGCTTAGGTACCCAAATCCTTTTCTTGTGAAATCTCCATATTCCATCACTTCCTTGTTCTAGTTCCTTTATTCTTCCTTTCATTCCTTCAGCATCAACCTTGAGTGCTGTTTCTTGAATGCTTTTCAGTTGTTCCATTAAGTCTAATTGTAAACTTAATCTAAGAGCACGAACTCGTCGTTGTTTCTTATGATACTTACGACTTAAGGCATCAGCAACTACGTTTGCTTTTCCTTCGTGATATTGAATATCACAGTCGTAATCACTTAGGATTTCCATCCATCTCCTTTGCCTCATGTTCAATTCTTTTTGCCCAAATATGTGTCTTAAACTCTTATGATCTGTATAGACAGTAAACTTACTTCCGTACAGATAATGTCTCCAAATCTTAAGGGAAAAAATTATGGCTCCTAATTCTAAGTCTTGAGTCGTATAGTTTTCCTCGTGCTTTTTCAATTGCCTTGATGCATACGCAATTACCTTCTTGCGTTGCATTAATACACATCCTAATCCTAGCTTAGAAGCATCACAGTAGACTTCAAAATCTTCTGTTCCTTCTGGCAAAGCAAGAATTGGAGCATTTGTTAACTTTTGCTTTAAAATCTTAAAAGCTTCCTCTTGCCTAGGTCCCCCTTCAAACTTAACTGCTTTACATGTTAGCTTGGTTAATGGTACAGCTATCTTAGAAAAATCCTTAATAAACCGTCTATAATATCCAGCTAACCCTATAAAACTTCTAATTTCCATAGCTGACTGCGGGACCTTCCATTTAGTGATCGCTTCTATCTTAGCAGGATCTACATGAATACCTTCATGATTCACCATATGTCCTAAAAATTGCACTTCTTGTAGCCAAAATTCACACTTCGAGAATTTGGCGTAAAGTTGTTCCTTCCTTAACAATGTTAAGAGTGCATGTAGGTGTTCACAATGCTCCTCCTGGCTTTTGGAATAAATAAGTATATCTTCGATAAAGACAATTACGAATTTATCCAAGTACGGTTTACAGATCCTATTCATCATGTCCATAAATGCTGCAGGAGCATTTGTTAGTCCGAAGGGCATGACTGTAAACTCGTAATGACCATACCTAGTTCTGAAAGCAGTTTTAGGTATGTCTTCTTCCTGTACCTTTAATTGATGATATCCAGAGCGTAAATCTATTTGGGAAAAATATCTAGCTCCTTGCACTTGATCAAAAAGATCATCAATCCTAGGTAATGGGTATCGATTCTTAATTGTAACTTTATTCAATTCTCTATAATCGATATACATTCGCATCGAACTATCTTTCTTCTTTACAAACAACACTGGCGCTCCCCACGGGGATGAACTAAGTTGTATAAATCCTTTGCTCAGTAATTCATCTAATTGCTTTTTCAATTCTAGCATTTCGGTGGGTGCTAATCGATAAGGTGCCTTAGCTATCGGTGTAGTTCCAGGAATTAGATGAATTCTAAATTCTACTTCCCTATCAGGTGGTAATCCAAGTAGTTCTTCTGGGAATACCTCTGGGTATTCTGATACTACTGGAATTTCCTTAAGTTCCTTACTCTTAGTGTTAATGATTACCGAAATCATATACACCATTTCTTGTTTTCTTGAATAACTAGCCAATTTCATTACTGAAATGAATTTCATTGGCTTTCGTGGCTTATCTCCTGTAATCACCACTAATTCCCTTTCTCTTGAAATTACTACGATTACCCATACGGAATCCTTGGGTAATCTTCTGGGCTACTTCCTTTTTCCGGGTTTCTTCTCTTGTGCGTACTAGTCCGTCCGTTAGGGTGTTAGCTAATTCCACTGCATCGTCAATAGTGCGGGGTCTCGCAGCTTTAACGATATCACGGATTTCGCCAATCAATCCCCAAATATAGCAGGAAATAAGTACCGGCTCTGGCGAAGCAAGGTTGGTACCACTCTCGCATACTCGAAGAATGTCGAAGTATATCCTCGACAATCTACATCCACCATTCGGTGGTTAAGGAATTTATTTGCCATTTGTTCTTTTTCATATTCAGGACAGAATTTTCTTTCTACCAGCTGCTTAAATTCTTCCCAACTCATGGCATAGGCCATGTTTCTTCTTTTGGCTTGAAGTACCGTATTCCACTATTCTAGCGCCCCTTCTTTAAAAAGATGTGACGCGTACATGACCTTGTCTTCCTCAACACATTTACTTATCATAATTACTGCTTCAGTTTTCTCTAACCAATGCAGTGCAGCAGTCGCCCCATCGTTACCTGGAAATTCAGCTGGTTTAAAGGCAAGAAACTCATTATAAGTGCAACCAGGTGTTGCAGCTTTTATTTTCTTGAGGAGTGGGGCTTGCATTCCGTTATTATTGTTATTATTGTTGTTACCGCCTCCGTTTACACTATTACTGAAATTATCTTCATGAGTACGTTTACTAGGAATAATTTGTTGAGGTTCAACTGGGTTCCGAGCAGCAGCAAGGATTGCTGGAATAGCATTGGCTATTCCCGGAGCAACGATATTTTCAATATCTTGCCTATTCAGAAATTGATCTTCATTGTTATGCTCAGATTGATTAACCTCGTTAACTTGTTCATTACCAGCGTTTGCCATCTGGTAATTAATTTATATAAGTGATTAGTATAAAATAATTAATAATCAAATATAACAAAATAATTGCACATAATCACGTAAACAAATATAGCCAAAATTGTCGATCTTTCGACTTTCGATATTTTATATATATTAGGCATCCATACAAACTGGTTATCTTACAAAGTTTTATTTTTAAGTTATTACACATAATTTATATTTTATTATTATTATTAAACATATATTCCACCATCACATACTATCCCATAAACTAGCATTTTCAGAAGCGACGTTCCCTCTCGTCATACTTCCAGGAGATCTGTTCTCCCACCTCCCGGATTCGATTCCCTGCATCCATCAGCTCCTCGCCAAAATGACGGGGTTCAGCTAGATTCTCGTTGCTCATTGGTGGATTTGGTGTAGGTTCTGGGTCAAACTGAGGGAAAAGGGTATAAGGGTTATTGAGAAGGTTTTGAAACTGCCAGTCGTTGGTCCACCATTCATCCATTTCTCTTAGAGATTGGGTGTGGATCAAAGAGTCTGGGATAGCTGGTTCCAAGTTTATTGGAAGTTGGGTTTCAGCAGGATAACGAAAGAGGTTGTTATTGATAGGCCTAAGGATATCACAGCTTGCCAGTATATGATCCAATTCCTCCTGCAGTGGCAATTCCTCGGCTTGCTTAGAACTTTCCCCAATTTCTATTCCTGCTTGCCTAGAACTTTCCCCAATCTTAATCCCTTTTCCTTTATCAATGGGTTTTCTATCTTGGGAACTTTCCTAGTTGCTGGTTTCCTTCTGCGCACACGCCTCCATCCCACAAATCTTCTTCTTTTCTTAGACTTTGATTTCTCCGAAGGTGGAGCTTGAAATTCCATTGGTTCCTCAACATCGGCCAAATAACCAGTAAAGTCTCGGGAAACTTCTATTTTCACAGGATAGAGATTGAGATTCTTAAGAGCTTCAGATAATTCATTCATGCTGTTTAGCATTTATGAAGAAACACACAAAATTCTAGGTTAAAATTTTGTAAATTAAATTTTCACAGAATCACAGAATGGAAAGCAGAAAATTTAATATTAATTACGAATATCTAATAAATTATTTTATTGAAATAAAACATTTATTTTTAGTACAACTAAAATTTAAAATATACTAGTGGTTATTTATTATATTTAAAGTTTCTGGCTTGTAGGTAGTATAGGTGATGGTACAGGTTTGGTGATTTAATCAAAAGTTCGCATTTACTGCTACAGTGGCTAACATGTAGAGATCTGCCCATTGTTCATCTAACTCATCTTCCCACGGTGGGTTACTACCTATTTCCTGAGTTTCCTTATTACACATCATTCCTTTTGGTTGTAACTTCTTTATTTTCTCTTGACCTTTTCTAATAATCAAACTTCTTTTATTAGGGGTAAGTGGTTTCTCATACTGTGCTTTACGAACAAATATTCCCTCCTCAGTATCTGCTGAGTATCTTGAGGAATTTGATTGGGATGAGTTTCCCTTATCTTTTGGTACACTATCTAGTTTAAGATAGATATCCGAGATTCTTTGCTTACCCATACTGTAACTAACAGATAGTCAGTTTAAAACATATAATCACAAGACAGTAATCAGGAAAATTAAGTATTTTAAATACTTAATAGGCTTAAATCAGTGGCTCTGATACCACCTTTTCCTGTCACGGCCCCAGCCCCGATTTGACCCGGTCAGGAGCCGCGGGACAGGAACCCGTGGTATTTATTAATTGATGCGACAGCGGAAGATTTGTCAGGATCTTTTTAAAACTTGAAATGCCCGATTATTTTATTTCATAATTCGGGATAAACCCCGTAATTTACAATATAGGAATTTTACTAGGAAATTCCCTGATTTATAAAACATGTTTATTTTAACTGAGCCACCTCTTCAAGCTGGTTAGTGCTTCGTAGCACGTTTTCCTTGATTTACAGCAGGTCGCCTGAAACATGTTTTAAAAATATTTTATCAGCGGGGAAATACTGGCGAGTCACTCAATTTGATAAAATGACACATAGTTATAAATTACAGCATAAGACGATTAAAATGGCTTCTATCTTATTTTTATCTTGCGCCATGTCACCTGGTGACGATGGTCATACCACTATTGGGTCTTTCCCCAAGTAGTGATGATTAGCACTGTTAGGATTTATTAGCCTAACCGTGAGAAATTAGTAATGTGCACAATACCCCACTAGCCAGTGATTCAAGATAACCACGACTTAATCCCTGTAATTATAACTTTTGAAAATAATTGGAGTATTGTAAAACATTTGATAAAAAGAGAATGACTCACATTACAGATTTATACGGGCAGAGTTTAGCCTACTGATTAGCCTTGTAACCTAATTTAAATAACAATGCACACGAACTAGGTTAGTAACTAATACAGCATTTACGATAACTCACGAGATTAAAATCCTCACAACGAATGACAAAGCGCTATACTTAAACATCCGTCGAATTCACGACTAATGACAAAGTATGGCCCTAATGTGGGCAGCACTTAAACATCCATCGGATAGTTTTCAATCGATCGGACATTGAATCGTAGCAGCGATCGAGTTAATACCCTGTATCGTAGCAGCATTTCACTACTATGAATTGTAATTTCGACTTTTGAGCAGCCAAACTTCGTTTTTGAATTTTGGTTTCGACACCAGTGAACAGCCCATGGCCATTTCTATTTATAGGTGAAATTTGGGTCTCACGCGGCCCGTGCGGACCTTCGCTCGACCCTTACGCGGCCCGTGTGGCCACCTAGTCTACGTGTAGGTTTGTTGGGTCACGCGTAGGGTTGCCAGGTGGATGCCATGTGGATCTGGAACACTTATCCGGTCAATGCAGGTTTGACGCGGCCCGCCTGAAGACCAAGAATCTGATTTCTTGATTTTTTGATATGGATTAGGGTTTCAGGGGTCCGGGTTTTCACTTATGGGTCGTTTTAGGACATTTTTGAAGGTCCTTACAGACGTTACCCTCGGCTAAGTGGTTTGAGTCAGCAAGGATACAATCCCAAGTAGCCGGGCTAATGTATTAATAGTAGTTTACATATGAGGGGATCAAGCCTTTCGCACCCCCGCCATCCAATACCAGTGGGTATTGAAGGAGGTCCTAATAAGCTTGACCCAGGTCCTTGCAGGATCTACACTTAACAAGGCAAGTACCTTACCAAACCATTCCCTTAACCCCCGACCAGGTAGCCAATATATCTCCATATAGACCGTGGAGATATGAATGGTGTAAATCTTTTATTTTATATAGACAGTAAAATAACGCCAAGACACCACGGACAAATGATAAGGAAGTTTCACCTTCAACATAAGAAACTAGTTACCAAATAAAAAGTGCGAAAAGATTAAAAAACAAAAGTATTACATTAGATGCTTGTCTTTACCAAGTGATGTAAGAGACTTAGGCAAACATGGCCTTTGATTGTCAAGAACTCTTACTATCAATCTTGGATCCCGAGACTACTACACACACTCTATGATGGATGATGGATGATGGTGGTGGATGTGGGTGTTGTTAGGGGTGTTCAAAAAAATCCGAATCCGAAACCGAATCCGAAATATCCGAAAACCCGTATCCGAAATATCCGAATTTTCGGATATCCGAAAATTCGGATTCGGATTCGGATAGTGATTTTGAGAATTTTCGGATAATCGGATTATCCGAAAATATCCGAAAATTTAATTTTTATTTTTTTCGGATATCCGAATATCCGAAAATATCCGAAGTATCCGAAAAATATCTGAAATATCCGAAATTTATATTCGGATATCCGAAACTATCCGAAAAATCTGGTTCCAAATATTAAAAAATAATAAAAAAATAAAAATTAAATAAAAAATTGGATATTCGGATATCCGATTAGATATCCGAACCCGAATCCGAAATTTCGGATATCCGAAATTTCGGATTCGGGTTCGGATGTTAATATTTCACTATCCGAAATTTCGGATATCCGATTTTCGGATATCTGAAAACCGGATTATCCGATCTTGAACACCCCTAGGTGTTGTGATGGTGGTGGTGTGTGGTCGAAGTGGGAGAGAGGTGGTTTGTCAAGGGATGCCTTTGAAATGAACCAAACACCCCTACTTATAGCCTACACAGAAGCCCGGACACGGCCCCGTGTCCATCCACTTTCTCTTTCTTCATTTAATGCAGTTTGTCTGTATTAGTTGACCACGCCCCCGTGTCCGCTGGGCACGGACCCGTGTGTAGAAGCGTATCTGTACTATCAAGATTTGCTTGGATTCTGCGAATCTTAGCATTGACCACGGCCATGTGGAGCTGGGCACGCCCCCGTGTCGGGAAATAGAAGCTTCTACAACTTTGTCTTTTCTGCAGACACTTGGGCACGCCCCCGTGTCCGTTGGGCACAGGGCGTGTTCAGCCTTTTGATGTTCTGTTTTTGCTTGGGAAGATGCTGTCGAGAGGTCGGGCATGCCACGTTTATTCCTTTTCTTGTATTTGTGTTAGATTTAGCTGTATTTTTGCTTCTTTTGTTCATTTACGCTCATTTAACCCTGAAAATACAAAAGGAAGACAAAAGCACACTTTTTCCAACATTAGTACTAAAAAGGGTTAGTTTTATGCCTCATTTGATGTAATTTATATGTTGCATTTTACACACATCAAATACCCCCACACTTGAATCTTTGCCTGTCCTCAAGCAAAACTTTTTATAATGTGGCTTACACACCCAAATGGAATGGGTAGAAGAGAAGTTTTGGGCTTATCTAGAGTGTCGGGATTCCAAGATCTTTATTAGGTTTTATTTTTATGTTATTTACAAACCTATTCGTTATGATTTATTTAGAACATTACATAAGAGAAATTACTTATTTGGGCATAACATGGCTTTTTAAAATTTCATTTATATACAAGTTCACATACCTCACGGGAGATCACTCAACACTCGACCGAAGATGTATTTTTATGAAACACTCGAGACCGGCATGGAACTTACTTCTACCATATGCTTGCCAAGCAATCAATCCTCCTCCTTTTTAACTATAAACCTTTGTAAATATCAAGAGGACTTTGGGGAAGGGTTAGGCTTGGGTTAAAGGTAGGTGGTCTTGGGTTGGTGGTTAGTAGAAAAGGGTGAAAAGCGTAAAAAGCGTCGGTTTTCGTAAAACATTTTGTTTTTTGTGACGTTTTATTCAAACGAAGTACTTTTCAAACAAAGTTTCTTTTGAGGAACTTGTTTGCTTATTGCTATGCTTCATATATATATATATATTAATAAGTAATGTCACATGGAAACCAAACTTTTTACTAAAATAAAGGGTTTAAAATGAAAAAGGGTTTTGGTGGGTAAAGGGTGTTTGTTTTGGGTTTAGAAATGAAAAGGTTTAGGCTCAAAGGGGTTAACTAGGGGGATTTTGGGTAGGTGGTAAAAAAAGAAAAATAATGGTGTTGAAAGGAAAAAAGTTAGTCCTAATGCCTCCATCATTTACTTACTTGGGTTTAAGTTGGTAAGGACCGGGAATGTATTGTCATGACAAGTTCTAGAGTCGTAAGAAACCAAGCGGCTATTCACACAAGAAACGAAAAATGAGCATTTAGTTTAAAGATGTGTATTTATATGCTCAATTAAAGGCTCAAAACTCACTTTTTGTGGGAATGGGTTTTTAATGTGATCAAGTATATATAATCAAATTTTAATTAGATTTGTCATGCCGTTTCATAATTTTCTTATGTTGGTTCTTTTTATCACGACACTATCGGTTGTAAATTCGTAAAAATATAACCTTTCTTAAACCAAGACAAGTAAAAAAATGAAAAGTTTTTGAAAAAAATCGGGGTGTTTAGCGGTTCCAATAGAGTTTTGTGTAAGGTTTGTAATTAGGACTTGCAAAACTCAAGGTTTTAGCATCCCCCACACTTAAATTACACATTGTCCTCAATGTGTCTCAAAAATAAGTTTTTAGGTTGATTGAATGTGTACAAAAATTTTATGTTACTGGGCATCTGGACACGGGCACGTGTCGGATGAGCACGGCCCCGTGGTCAGATTGCCAGTAACGAGAACTTACAGAAGGTGGACACGGGGGCGTGTCTGGTGAGCACGACCCCGTATGTAGCAAAAGTCTTCATAAAATACACAAACAGCAGGTCTGGGCGATGGGCACGGGGGCGTGTTGGCTGGGCACGACCCCGTGTGGACAATCTGCAAACATGTAAAACAGGTTTCTTCTTTCGGTTCTGCTGTCCTGGCTTTAGTAGCACTAATATTTAGTGCTTAAAGCCTCGTAGGTACCTGTTTAACTAACAAATACCACACCAAACAATAACCAACATCCTAAATTACCAAAGTTTAATCATCCATGTCACAAAATAAAAAGAAAAAAAAATGCAGAAAATTAAAAAAGTGTTAAAAGAAGTAAATTGTTCAACAAATGGCACGCATGCCATGCAATTGTTCATGAGATAAAAAGGGTTAACCTGTGAGACCTTCGACCGTGTGACGCTACCTCCAACTCCTCCTACTCAATCCATGTCCTCATCCTCATCATCATCATCCCCTCCGTGGCCCGCCATATACTCCCGGATGTTTCCAATGTCATCCTGCATGTCGGAGATATTTCTCTCTATCGCTCCGACCCGGGCGTATGTGTTGTTGGCCATGTTGTAGGTGTTCCTGGTGCACATAAGGTTTTCTTGCAATAAATCATGTAAGCTTTGAAAGTTAGGAAAACCACCTCCTTGAGAGGAGGACTGACCTGGATCACCATGGTGCTGGTAGTGGTACTGGGGAGGAGGACGGATGTGTGGAGCGTGTAGGACTAGAGCTTCTTGAGGGTTCCATGCATGCCCTTGAACCGTTTGAAAACTGACAGTCCCGTCTTCCGCTTCATATATCAAGTTCATGGAGCGGCAAATGACCATGTCCACTTTTCCCGACCACGGTCTCTTGTGAAAGGACCTCGGCATCCGCACAAAGTGTTTGAAAAGGCGGTAAATCCACCCTCCAAACAGGATAGGAGTCGGGGGAGTAGCAAGTTGGTTCAAGTGCATGTTTCGGAGTAGCAGGTATGGAACATCAAGGTTGACACGGTTGTGAATGCAATGGAGAACTAGCAGATCACGCAATCCTACAACACCACCATTGTCGTGTCTCTGGCAGAGAGAGTAGCTGAGAACCCTGTGGATGTAGCGGTAAAGAGGGTCTCTCAACTGGGTGCTCTTAGTTCGGCTCGGGTTATAGAGACCCTCCCCGATTTGAGCCCAAGAAGCTTGGCGTTGATTTTCTGGAAGCTCGCGGAGACCGCCGGTGTTCTCTTCATCCCCAGCATCCTCTTCCGAGTACAACCCGACTATTGCCCCAAATTGTGCGACTGAGATCGAGTACAAGGTCCCTCCACAATGGAACTCTACCCCATCATTGTCAAACAAATCGGCTCTTGGCTTAAGGACAAACGTGCTGTAAAATTCCATGTTGTTTTCATGCATAGAGTGAAGCCGAGTGCAAAAAGCCACTCGTAGTGGGTCGGTGACAATGTTGTTGAATCGGTCAATTTGGTTCACTGCTTCAAGAGTATCCATGCACACTTGTCTGGGATTCTCTTCGGGCCTAGTTCTCAATACATCATACCGCGCCTGAGCAGCCAACTCACTTGCGTTGAATCTGGTAAATTTCTTGGCCATCTGAAAGAAAACACCAAACAATTAGCACGAAACAGTGAGATTTTCGAAGAAAACTAAAAACAGTCGGCTGAACACGCCCCCTTGTCCAGCGGACATGCCCCATATTGGACTGAATTTGGATGGACACGACCCCGTGCTCGCTTAGCACGACCCCGTGTCCAGGCGCCTGTTTCTCCAAATTCCCAA
The DNA here is from genome assembly GCA_030545235.1 of Helianthus tuberosus. NCBI lineage: Eukaryota > Viridiplantae > Streptophyta > Magnoliopsida > Asterales > Asteraceae > Helianthus > Helianthus tuberosus. The sequence goes on along the minus strand of CM060363.1, from coordinate 18,776,113 downwards.
TTTTCGACCCGGTCCCGAAAACTTGAAAATTTTTGGTCCAGTAGGGGCGGTTTTCCCCGAAAATGAAACCCCAATTGCCGTTTTTCCCAAAACAAACCGTTTACCCCTTCAATTTCATCTTTTTCGATTCAAAAACAAGGGTTTGGGGTTTTTGTGAGAAATCGGGCAAATCTTCAAACAATACAAGTTGCTTTACTTCCTATAACACATATCTAAACTAATGCTAACAGATTTATGCAAAAATTTAGGGTTGGATCCGGTTCAAGTTGCAGAACCCTAGATTTTTCCCCAAATTTTGATGTTAAACTACATGCAAGTACTTAATCTAACTAATTATAAGGATAGAATCATACCTTAATGTTGTTAGAAGAAGGGGAAACGTTGAAATCTGCAGAAAAAATCGTCGGAACCAGAGAGTTTTTGGGGAAACGGGGCGTGTGGAATGAAGAAACTGAATGAAAAAGGGGTTTTATCCCGACAGTTGGACACGGCCCCGTGGGCGGGCAGTAATTTTTTTTAAGTGGTTGTGTGAGTGCCCTGTTTCCCAAAACTTGGTTCTAGAAATCTTACCGATTTAGAGGTTTTCCCGATTGTTCATAACTTACCAGGTATGATGTTGATGCTTGAACCTTTGTTTCATTCTTCGACCGTTTGAAGTGAGATTTCTTCCTCTTCATCCTCAATGAATCCTTGATAAAGCTTTAGCCGTTGGCCATTGACTTTGAATGAAATTCCATTCCGAGATTTAATTTCGACTGCACCGTGTGGGAAAATATGGGTGAAGGAAAAAGGTCCTGACCACCTAGACTTTAATTTACCAGGAAATAATCGAAGTCGTGAATTAAACAATAGAACCGGATCTCCTACTCGAAATTCATTATGTTTAATGTGTTTATCATGCAAGTTTTTCATTCTTTCCTTATAAATTTCGGAGTTAGAGTATGTATAATTCCTTAATTCGTCTAATTCATTTTATTGGCAAAATCGATTTTTAGCTGCAATTTCTAAGTCTAAGTTTACATTTTTAATTGCCTAGTAGGCTTTGTGTGCTATTTCTACTGGCAAGTGACAACTTTTTCCATAGACGAGCTTATATGGGGTTGTACCTATTGTTGTTTTGTACGCTGTTCGAAAAGCCCATAAAGCATCGTCTAATTTATCGGCCCATTCTTTTTTATTTAACCCTACGGTTTTTTCAAGTATTCTTTTTAAACCTCTGTTAGTCACTTCGGCTTGTCTATTTGTTTGAGGGTGATATGCTGTTGAGACCCGGTGATAGACTCCATACCTTGTTAAGATTTTTTTTTCAAGTTGATGGTTACAAAAATGGGTACCTCTATCACTTATTAAAGCTTTTGGTGTTCCAAAACAAGAGAATAATCTTTTCAGAAATCTTACCACGACTCTTCCATCGTTTGTTGGAAGTGTCTCGGCCTCGGCCCATTTAGACAAGTAATCTACCACCACAAGTATATATTTGTTTCCTTTTAACGGTGGGAAAGGTCCCATAAAGTCGAGCCCCCACACATCAAAAATTTCACAAACAAGAATGCCATTTTGTGGCATTTCGTTTTTGGAAGAAATATTACATGTTCTTTGGCAAGCATCACATGTCTTGACAAGACTTTGGGCGTCTTTGTAAATGGTTGGCCAATAGAATCCTGAATCAAGTACCTTTCGTGCGGTACTAGCTCCACCATGATGTCCTCCGTATGGACCTTCATGACAATGGCGGAGAATTCTTCTTGCTTCACTACCATGTACGCATCGACGGACGAGTTGATCTGCACACATTTTGAAAAGATAAGGATCTTCCCAAAAATAATGCTTTACATCAGCAAATAATTTCTTTCTTTGATGATGTGGCCATCCTTTTGCGACTATACCGCTAGCTAGGTAGTTAGCATAGTCGGCGTACCATGGCTCTTCTCGGTATTCCACCATTTCCAGGGACTCCGTTGGAAATTTTGCATTGATTTGCTCGTCCCTGGTTGCCTCCAAAGCTGGGTCTTCCAAGCGCGAAAGATGATCTGTTGCGGTGTTTTCTGCTCCTCTCTTATCTTTTATTGCAATGTCAAATTCTTGGAGGAGTAGAATCCACCGAATCAAACGTGGTTTAGCATCCTGTTTCTTGAAGAGATATCGAATGCCTGCATGATCTGTATAAACTATCATTTTAGAAAGAACAAGATAAGAACGAAATTTATCAAAAGCAAATACCACGGCTAGTAATTCCTTTTCTGTTGTTGTATAATTTTCTTGTGCATCATTAAGTGTTTTACTAGCGTAATAAATTTGGTGAAAATGCTTATCTTTTCTTTGTCCCAAGACGGCTCTAACTGCAAAGTCACTTGCATCACACTTGATTTCGAAAGGTAATTTCTAATCAGGCGCTATCATGATAGGTGCATTGACTAGCATTTCTTTTAGTGTTAGAAATGCTTGGTTGCAATCCTTGTCAAAGATGAAAGGGGCATCTTTTTCAAGTAATTTTGTTAGAGGCCTTGAAATTTTAGAAAAGTCTTTGATAAATCGTCTATAAAATCCGGCATGCCCTAGGAAACTTCTGATAGCTCTAACGGAGGATGGGGGTGGTAATCGAGAAACAGTGTCTATTTTTGCTCGATCTACCTCCATTCCTTCGCTTGAGATTTTGTGACCGAGTACTATTCCCTCCGTTACCATGAAATGGCATTTTTTCCAGTTAAGGGCGAGGTTAGTTTCCTTACATCGGGATAACATTCATTCAAGGTTATCGAGGCATTGGTCGTATGAATCTCCAAAGATAGAAAAGTCGTCCATGAAGACTTCCATTGTCTTTTCTATCATGTCATGGAAGATAGCCACCATGCAACGTTGAAAGGTTGCGGGGGCGTTACATAGACCAAAAGGCATGCGTCGATTAGCAAAAGTTTCATAGGGACATGTGAATGTTGTCTTTTCTTGGTCTTCGGGTGCTATCGGAATTTGAAAGTAACCTGAAACACCATCCAAGAAACAAAATTTATGACCGGATAATCTTTCTAACATTTGATCAATAAAAGGTAGAGGAAAGTGATCTTTCCATGTTTCCTCATTTAATCGACGATAATCTATACATACCCTCCATCATGTGACGGTTCTTGTTGGTATTAATTCATTTTTCTCATTAGTTATTACCGTCATACCTCCTTTCTTTGGAACTACTTGGACGGGACTTACCCAAGGACTATCAGAAATTGGGTAAATGAGTCCGGCGTCAAGTAATTTGATGACTTCGTTTTTAACCACTTCTTGGACATTTGGATTTACTCTACGTTGTGGTTGTATTACCGATTTATAGTTACCATTCATTAAAATTTTGTGCGTGCACATGGAAGGACTTATGCCTTTAATATCTACAAGCTTCCAAGCGATCGCATTTTTGTATTTTTTTTTCAAAAGTGTAATTAATTTTTCTTTTTCTAAACTAGTTAATTTTGACGAAATAATTACAGGTGATTTACCATCTTTGTCTAGAAAAGCATATTCCAAACCTTTTGGAAGTTCTTTGAGCTCAAGAGGTGGGTCTTTAGGAGACTCCTTATTTGGTTGCTCATTTCGATCAAGAACCACAAAAGTTTGTTCTATGGCGACCTCTTCTTCAACAAAGTGGTCAATTTCTTCTCTTGTATCGGGTGGTTCATCCTCATCTTCAATTAGGGGGTCATTATTGCCGAATGGATATTTCATTGAACGCTCAAGATCGACACTCTTTTTAAATGCCCCTAATTGAATAGATAAGTTGGTGTACTTCTGGTTTTTCAAAGCTTCATGGGTCCTTACAAAAGGTCGTCCCAACACGAGAGGAGCGTCATCAAGGATGACAAAGTCGGTTGGGATTACCATTTGATTTGTTTGAACCAAGACATCCTCAACTACCCCTATTGATTTTATTATTTTCCGATTAGATAGAAAAATGGGTATTTGAAGTGGAGAAAAATCACCAATACTTAATTTTTCGAAAATGTAGTTTGGAATTATATTAACACAAAGATCTTTATCAATTGTAATATTACTAATAAAGGAATTTTGAAAAAAAACATGGAACCGGTGTAATGTTAATTTCAAATGGATCTTCTTTTATTACCGAAGTTTGATCATTTGTTAATTTAATGCTTACCATTTCGTCAATTTTAGTGTTAGTGTTTGACTCTTTTAAAAACTTAGCATGAGCAGGTACTAAACAATGATTTTCGAAAGAAGGTGACAAGAGATTTATTTCTTCAAAATTAGACTCTTCTTGAATTTTAACGTTGTCGGACTCACCTTTTTCGTTGTTTAACTCAGGTGTCGGCTTTTCACTTATTTGTTCTTCCATTTTTACATTTTCAACTATCTCTTCTTTTTTGCAAGTTAATTCTTCCCTTGCGCGGGATTCTTTTATGCAGCGCTCGATAGTTTTAATGTGTTCTATTATCTTATCGGCTATGTGGGTGATAGAGTAAGGATCTAGATCCTCAAAGCTCGAATCCGTATGTTCGATCCTTGGTTCCTCATAATACTCATATGAAGTAGATGGTTCACACCATTGTTCCTCATTTAAGTATATGATGGATAAGGGTCGTAACTTTGTTCTTCATAATACTCATATGAGGTGGGTTGTTCACGCCATGGTTCCTTATAATAAGCATATGAAGGTAGAGGCTCATATCTTGGTTTCTCAAAGTATGAGTATGAAGGCTCATACATTGGTTCATCAAAATATGAGTACGAGGGAGAAGGTTCATACCTTGGGTCTTCATAGGATATATATGAAGTGGTTGGCTCGTACCTGGGCTCTTCATAGTAGGTGTATGAAGTGGATGGTTGAAATAAGTCACAATATTGTACCGAGTGAGGGTTACCACAAATGGTGCAACAGTCTTCCCTATAATAATCCTCCTCATAGGTGTAGTTGTAATCTCTTGAGTATTGATCCATAAGAAACACTCAGCAGACCAGAACAGAGTCTCGAGACCAGAAAACAAAAATAAAAACGGAAACAGAGGCTGGACACGGCCCCGTGTTCAGTGAGCACGACCCGTGTTCAGGTTCTGTATCTGAGCATTTTAATAAAAATGACTGGTTTTGTGCAGTACGGTGGCGTGTTCAGTGAGCACGAACCCATGTTCAGACTCTGTATCTGGGAGTTTTTAAAAAAATTGTGCAGCACGGCCCCGTGTTCAGTGAACACGACCCGTGTTCAGCCTACTATAAATGCAGAAACTAACTAAAATGCATAAAAATGCGCGCGTTTTAAAAAGGTTTTGAAAAACTGATTAGGCCGTCGATTTTAAGCTTTCTTATTTTAAGCTTTCTTAAAATCCTTGTGTCCCCGGCAACGGCGCCAAAAACTTGATGTGCGTTAGGTGTGATATAGTTTTTAATATATATTTTAAGCCCTTTTTAACACTTTAGTCAAGTTTTAAATTTATAAAACACGATATTTTACTAATACTAAACACACATATGGGCAAGTGCACCCATCGTGAGCGTAGTATAGCGTTGGTAAGATACCGAGGTCGTCCAAGGACACAAGAGCTTTTAGTACCGGTTAATCCTCAACGTCTAATCAAATCAAAAAGTTTAGAAAAAAAGTTTTAAATATGAAAATAAAAACTAACTAAAAATGCTGAAAAATAAAATAAAACAGATAGACAAGATGAATCACTTGGATCCGACTCGCCTTTAGTGTAACCTTTGATGTTTTCCGCACTTTTGCACTTTTTAAGAGATTATCTTAGTTATAGTAGTAGGCCCCTCTTTTGAAGGTGACGTTACCCTCAACCCAGTAGTTTGAGTCAGCAAGGATACAATCCTAAATGGTTGGAATATTGGAAGATAATTAATTAAGTTATTAATGCGTAATGTGGTAGGCCCCTTTTTTGAAGGTGACGTTACCCTCGGCTAAGTGGTTTGAGTCAGCAGGGATACAATCCCAAGTAGTCGGGTTAATATATTAATAGTAGTTTACATATGAGGGGATCAAGCCATTCGCACCCCCGCCATCCAATACCAGTGGGTATTGACGGAGGTCCTAGTAAGCTTGACCCAGGTCCTTGTAGGATCTATACACTGAACAAGGCAAGAACCTTACCAAACCATTCCCTTAACCCCCGACCAGGTAGCCAACATATCTCCATATAGACCGTGGAGATATGAATGGTGTAAATCTTTTATTTTATATAGACAGTAAAATAACGCCAAGACACCACGGACAAATGATAAGGAAGTTTCACCTTCAACATAAGAAACTAGTTATTAAAGTCATTAATACAAAACCAAATAAAAAGTGCGAAAAGATTAAAAAACAAAAGTATTACACTAGATGCTTGTCTTCACCAAGTGATGTAAGAGACCTAGGCAAATATGGCCTTTGATTGTCAAGAACTCTTACTATCAATCTTGGATCCCGAGACTACTACACACACTCTATGATGGTGGTGGATGTGGGTGTTGTGATGGTGGTGGAGTGTGGGTGAAGTGGGAGAGAGGTGGTTTGTCAAGGGATGCCTTTGAAATGAACCAAGCACCCCTATTTATAGCCCGCACAGAAGCCCGGACACGGCCCCGTGTCCATCCACTTTCTCTTTCTTCATTTAATGCAGTTTGTCTGTATTAGTTGACCACGGCCCCGTGTGCAGAAGCGTATCTGTACTATCAAGATTTGCTTGGATTCTACGAATCTTAGCGTTGACCACGACCGTGTGGAGCTGGGCACGCCCCCGTGTCGGGAAATAGAAGCTTCTACAACTTTGTCTTTTCTGCAGACACTTGGGCACGCCCCCGTATCCGCTGGGCACGGGGCATGTTCAGCCTTCTGATGTTATGTTTTTTGCTTGGGAAGATGCCGTCGAGGGGTCGGGCATGCCACGTTTATTCCTTTTCTTGTATTTGTGTTAGATTTAGCTGTATTTTTGCTTCTTTTGTTCATTTACGCTCATTTAACCCTGAAAATACAAAAGGAAGACAAAAGCACACTTTTTCCAACATTAGTACTAAAAAGGGTTAGTTTTATGCCTCATTTGATGTAATTTATATGTTGCCTTTTACACACATCACCCATATTGGTATTACCAGAAGGAACTGAAGATTTTGTAATTTATTGTGATGCTTCTAAATTAGGTTATGGATGTGTACTGATGCAACGTCAAAAGGTTATAGCTTACGCATCTAGACAACTTAAGAATCGTGAAGAAAATTATACATCCCATGATTTAGAATTAGGAGCTATAATTTTTGCCCTGAAAATTTGGAGACATTATCTTTACGGTACTAAGTTTACCATTTTCACCGATCATAAGAGTTTAAGATATGTTTTCGGGCAAAAAGAGTTAAATATGAGACAAAGACGCTGGATGGAGATATTAAGTGATTACGATTGTAATATCCAGTATCATGTAGGAAAAGCTAACGTAGTAGCTGATGCTTTAAGTCGAAAGTATCACGAAAAACCAAAAAGAGTACGTTCTCTTAATTTAAATCTGCAGATAGATTTAAATGAACAAATTTGGAAAGCACAAGAATTAGTAATCAAGGATGATACTAAGAAATTGAAAGGAATGATTAAGGAATTAGAACAAGGAACAGATGGAATTTGGAGATTACATAAGAAAAGGAGGTGGATACCTAAACTAGGAAACCTACGCCACCGTATATTAGAAGAAGCCCATGAATCTAAGTATACGATGCATCCTGGAAGTGATAAGATGTATCAAGACAAAAGAAAGAATTTCTGGTGGATAGGAATGAAAAATGATATAGCAGCTTATGTTGCCAAGTGTCTAACTTGTTCACAGGTCAAAGCTGAACACCAGAAACCCTCAGGTTTGTTACAGAAATTGGAAATGCCTGTATGGAAATGGGAATTGATAACAATGGACTTTGACACTTTGTTACCAAATTACCCAAGACAAGGAAAGGTAATGATACAATCTGGGTGATTGTAGATAGACTAACTAAATTTGCTCATTTCTTACAAATGAAAGAGACTTTCAGTATGGAACAATTAGCTAAATTGTATGTAAATGAAATAGTTTCATTGCATGGAATTCCTTTAACAATTGTTTCTGATAGAGATAGCCGTTTTACTTCTCATTTATGGACAAGTTTCCAAAAAGCAATGGGAACCAAGCTAAATCTAAGCACCGCTTATCATCCTCAAACGGATGGACAAAGTGAAAGGACGATTCAGACAATGGAAGATATGCTTAGAGCTTGTGTAATTGATTTCGGAGGAAATTGGGACGATCACTTACCATTAGTAGAATTTTCTTACAACAACAACTATCATACCAGTATCAATGTTGCACCATTCGAAGCACTTTATGGACGAAAGTTCCGAACCCCAGTCTGTTGGGCAGAAATTGGAGAAAAGCAATTATCTGGACCAGAGATAGTACAAGAGACAACAGACAAGATTATTCAAGTCAAGTAACGACTAAAAGCACACGCGACCGTCAGAAAAGCTATGATGATAACAGGCGAAAACCATTGGAATTTCAGGTAGGAGACAAAGTCTTATTAAAAGTTTCTCCTTGGAAATGAGTGGTAAGATTCATCAAAAGAGGAAAACTAAGCCCCAGGTATGTTGGACCCTTTAAGATTATTAAAAGAATAGGACCAGTAGCTTATCAACTACAACTGCCAGAGGAAATGGCAGGAATACATGACGTCTTTCATGTATGTAATCTCAAAAAGTGTTTAACCGATGAAACATTAATGGTACCTCTTAAAGACATAGAGATAAATGAGAAGCTCAAGTTCGTAGAAAAGCCTCTACAAATCGAAGATAGGAAAGTCATGAATCTTAAACACAAGAGATTGATTTTAGTCAAAGTAAGATGGGATTCTAAGAGAGGACCAGAATACACTTGGGAGCTTGAATCAGAGATGCAGAGGAAATATCCACACCAATTCCAGTAGACCTCGAGGACGAGTTCTAAAATAAGATGGGGAGGATATAACAACCCTCCAAAATATTTCCAACACCCTTAATATATTTAAAGTGCCCTATACGTCCTAAAATACACCCCGTATACGTATAACTGCCTAAATACCTTTAATTTTACAAAAATTAAATAAAAAGAAAACTCCAGAGGTGCTCGCGGGGCGCGACACCCCTAGCTACCTCCGTCACGGGCCGCGGCGAGCTAGGCCATCAGGATACCTCCGGTGCCGCCACGTGTCGCAACCATGTCGAGTCTAGTGTCTGAGTCAGCCAAGCTAGGGCCCACCCTAGCTGGCCTCACGGGCCGCGAAGCCCGCCTCTGTTTCCGTCGCGGGGCGCGACGCCCTGTCTGATCAGCACTATATATAGAGGTCGTTGGCCTCAGTTCACAATTCGCACCACAAACAACTTTCTCTCTCAAATTTCTGTAGTATAACAATTATACCGAGTATTATACCCACTAAAGTAGCGAAGCTTTGCCTGGATGTAAGTATTATAACCCCCGGTTACGTATTAGATACGCTGCCCGATTGATCTAGGATTCTGTAACGGCTTTCGAGCTTCTGCCCGACGTTGTCGTTGGAATTTTGTCTCGGGGAGGGTATTACTAATGTAAATATTGGGTTATTATACTAACGCACGTGCATTGTTTAATTAATAGATTATAACCAGAAAATCACCAAGAAAAGTCTAAAGTAGCAATGTGAGTATTCTCCTTTTTGTAAACCTTTTTACAAACTATTTTTACAAAACCTTAAATATTTCACAAAGTGATTAGCAGTGATTGAGTCTTTGTAATTCTTCAATTACTGTCGGTATGTTGGAGTTTTGTATACAAAATGTGGAACACGTTACCATTGTACAACGAGATAGCCAATATGTAATATGACCCACCAGTTAGGATTGACAATACAGAATGAGTAATTGTATAGATATAAACATTGTGGTTGCTCTCAATACTGTTAACGGATAAAATGCTTCTTGCTTAAACTGGGATTCACTCACCAGTATTTTCCACTAACAAATGTTTTAAAACGCGTTTCTGGTAACAAAATGTGAAAGCCAATTAGAAGCCAGCTGGAGAGCACTGAAGGCTTGAAAAAAAAATGTGGCAATAAAAGTTACCTAAATAAAGACATTGTTTTAAATTCAATAAAATAGGGTTTATCCCTGTAAACATGTTTGTAATAGAAACTTGGGTTTTACCCATGTGTTTACTAATATTAAAATGTGGTATTTTACTCTGATAAAATATTTCCTAACTACGGTCCTGATGAAATTTCCGCTGCCAAATAATGACAAACCATGATAACACCACATCTGAGTTCGCGTCCGCCCGATCCCAGGAAATAGGGGCCGGGGGTTGCGACACTATTATAGTTGAAAATTATGTGATAATCGTATAAATCAAGTGAGGGTCTTACAAGCATGAAATCCTTCAAATTCCTTGAACTAAAGGAATTCAAAATCCTTCCTATATGTGAGGGAATTAAAGTAAATTCATCGGAACCTTCGACCGTTTCGACCCGAACGGTTTCGAGCCGCACCGTTTCAACTCGTATCGTTTCGATCCGAACCGTTTGGACCCGTACTGGTTTCGACCCGTACCGTTTCGAATCAACCGAATCGAACCGTTTCAAATTGTATCATTTCGACGCGAACTGTTTCGACCCGTACCCTTTCAACGCGAACCGTTTCAAATCGAACCGTTTCGACACGAACCGTTTCGAATCGAACCGTTTCGACGCGAACCGTTTCGACGCGAACTGTTTCGAATCGAACCGTTTTGGCCCGTACCTTTTCGACCCGTATTGTTTCCACTCGTACCGTTTCGACCCGAACCGGGGGTTGTGGGTGCCAGGGTGATAGATTCCAATTCATTTGACAACCAAACACAACAAAATTGGAATTGAGATTCCAATTCCAACAATTTCGAATTCCAATTGAAATGTTTAAATTCCAAATCCAATCCTTCAAATTCTAATTCCTGTACAAATTCCAATTCTAATTCCAAAACATTCCGCGAACAAACGCCTTAGTGTCAGGCTATAGGGTGTGGTCATGACCCCCATGATCACCATGACCCTCCACATCAGCGCCATGTCACCCACTTCTAATCCATCATCCAAAATCAATACCCTAAGGGTGTGTTCTTACTTTAATTTAGTTTTGTGAAATGGAAAAGGAAATGTTGAAAAATGAAAAGATGCACATGATTTAATCTATGCCAATCATCGTGGATGAGGCAAGGATGTAGTGTAGGAATCCATTAATAGTTTTATGTGGCATTAATGACCCAACCCCATGCCCCCGCACCCTTTAGATCATGATTCTATTTATAAATTATTTGGATCGTATAAAGTGTGATTATTTGTTGGACATAAACATAACTCATATTCAGATATACCACTTGGTAATTTGTCATCCACATTCTTTTTTTCATGTTCTATTAATCAAATCTGATCATAAGTTTTAGTGTCATATTAAATATTTCTTAAAAGAGATAAGTTTTAGTGTCATATTAAATATTTCTTAAAAGAGAAAAATGAAGTACCTAAATGGCTAAATGTTATTAGTAAGTGATCATTAATAAGATTTGTTTTTAGACAAACTAACCTACTAAACATTCTTATACGTGCATTTTGTAAAATTTAAATCTTTCGCCTTTTGGACACAGGGAAGCACATATAAGAAAATTTGTGAGTTAAAATCGAGGTGCTCAATTATAGCTACAAACTTAAGAAGCAATGAGTTAAAGATGCTCAATTAAACTTTAACTAAGATTATCAAGGTACCACGTATTTTCAGGGGCGGAACCAAAGCTTTGTGAGCTGTAGCACGGGCTGCGGCTGAAGTCCGTATGCGTAATGTATTTTTTATGTTTTTTTTGTTTTATACAAAAGATACCCCTAAAATATTACAAGGATACCTCTAACCAACCCAAACTTATAAAATAAGCAGCCCGATTGAAACAATGACTCAATTGACTAGATAAGCACAACTGATTAGATTAGCCAAAAAAACACAAAAATACGTATGGCGGCATTCTTTCTTATCGTCGCTTAGGTTCTGGAAGAAAACCAAACGCCGTTGGTCATCCTTTATGCAGTGGTCTCCTGTTTTGTTGCTGCCAAGAACACCGGCTCGATAAAAGAATCCATAATGCTGTTGTTTGCTGCTACGATAACACTGGTTCCGGCCGTTCCGCCCCTGCTTAGGTATTTGTTTTTTAAAGTAAAACACGATGTTGTGATTAAACGATTTCAAGCTATGAAAAAAATGCAAATTTATTAGGCATTTATTTTACTTTATTTATTTATTTTCTTTTTTTAATATTTTTATTTATTATCGTTTTTTATATTGTTTGATTGCACGATAAAAATTTTTTTAGAGATACCTCTGATTTAATGGGCTAGTTCCTCCACTAGGTATTTTCATTCATAAATTACAAGTGTGAATGTTTAAGATTGATAGGAAACAGACGCGACAGCCTACAAATATGTTTGCTAAAAGGTGGGGCCAGTGATCTCAACACCGATATTTGTTCTGATGATCCACGTATTTTTCAGTACTTCCAAAATAACCCATCAAAGAATCTAACCCCACACACCGTCTACGATCACATGCACTCCTATAACTTCACCATGTTCTCAAGTTTATAAAAGACCCACTATATAATATTTTTCTGTCTTATTAATTTTTCTAAGAAATGGTAAGGTAATAACCAGGTCATATAATTTAGAGGGTTAAATTTAACAAAAGGTAATATAATTTATTATTTTTGTAAGAAACAACTTCATCAAATAGCAACCAATGACCATAACCAACTATACCAAGTGTTTTACTTAGACATGACAATGAGTCGGGTATGGGACGACCAGACGGGTATGGCTAACCCCATAATCATACCCGGTTATGAAACTATGTCCTATACCCGGCCAGTGGCGGACCCAGGATTTCTTTTTCTGTGGGTGCGGATTTTTTTTTAAAGATTTTAGACCCCTAGCTATATAAAAAAATTCGGTTCATAGCGGGTAGGATCGGATCGGGTCATGTAAAACAAGTAAACACAAACAAACAAAGTTTCATAGCGGGTCAGATCAGATCGGGTCGGGTCGGGTCGGGTCAATTTCAATTTTCAAACAATCAAACCCTAGTTCCTACCTTCCTATCACATTAACAAACCAAAAAACCCATCAAAGTTTAAACTCTCCCTACTTCTATTTCTCTTAACCATTAAATAAAAGAACAAAAAAACTTATCTAAAACATACCTTGGTCTATGATTAGAAGAATTCGGCAAAAAAAGTGGTACAACCACTTTCCTCATGAGAAATTGCGCCATAACATCCCTACTCATGGTTCCTATCACAAACAAGTGATCCATGACCATTAGTTCATCGTTCCATAACATAATGTTTCAATTTTAATTTTCAACTATTCAAGCAATCAAGCCCTAGAATTGTGTAATCACCCCTAAAAATCATCTAAATAACATAATCATCCTAAAAATCACCTAAACAACCATACACAACGTCAAAACACACGATTTTTCATACCTATTTAAGTTTTTTATTACCCCTTTTCTCGTATAATATCAAGAAAAATCATATAAAAAACATAAAAACTTACCCTTTGTCGATGTCCGGTTGGTTTGGAGCGGATTCCGGTCACGTTGATGTCGGATTCCGGCTGATATCGGCTGCTGCAGTGTTGTTGCTGTGTTGGTTGATGAAGATCGCTGGCAGGACAGGAGGCAGAGAGCACGCACAGTCGCACAGTTTTAGTTTTAGGCTTATTTTGTTACCCCTTTTGGGCTTATTTTAACTGTTTTAGTTTTAACTTAGGTGGGTTAATGGGCTAGATTATTAGTGGGCTATTGATAAGTTTATATAATATGTTTGGTTTGGATTTAGGTAGTATAAGTTTATATAATATAGGTAGTTTTTTTTTTCTAAAAAAATTAGACTTTACCATTTTTTTTAATATAATCCATAATATTTTTTACCTAAGGTGTGCGGACGAATAAATCCAAGGGGTGCGGACGAATAAATCCAAGGGGTGCGGACGAATAAATCCAAGGGGTGCGGACGGGATTTTGGTCGGATAATAACACTAATTTTTTTTTCCCGGGGGTTCGCCCGCCCACCTTGGCATGGGGGTGGGTCCGCCCCTGTACCCGGCCCCAAAACCCGTTGGGTATTCATCGGGTAATTATTCATCGAGTAACATGTATATCTATTAGTGTTTTTATAAATATACATTGAGATTTTCAAGTATATATATATATATATATATATATATAATATTTTTTCTTTCTTTTACAATCTTATGTTTTTAAAATCCTTGATAAATATAAATAGAATAAATTACACACACATATATATATATATATATATATCATTATCACCAATAATTCATAGTTATAAAAATCCCGACTAGGCGTCGATTAATCTAGATTAATCACAAATTCACAATTAATCCTGATTAATTCTAATTCATTCCGATTAATCCCCGTTTAATCGCTAGTCCTCACCTATTGGCCGACTAGCGACTAGCGATTTCTACAACCACTCACCATATAATATTTGAAACATCTTAAATACGTAATTGTCATGGTAATATATATTCAGTTAGCAATTTCGTATTCGTAACATACAAATAAAAATAACATCATCAAAATGTATATATTTATATAACCTTAAAAGAAAAGGTCGGTGGCACCCACACTTTACAATTTTGCCCTTTGTCTAGAGCCCACACTTTACAATTTTGCCCTTTGTCTAGAGCTTAAAATTACAGAACTAATCCTTTGGCTTCTTTCATCTTCATCCTCTCTTAATCTTTCAAGACTTCAACAGACAAGGTGACGACTCCCTTTAGGTTTCGGCGGAAGTTGTTAGGTGATGGTGTTGTTGTAACGGTGGTTAGGTAGTGGTGGCCGTCAGGTGGCTGTGATGTGGTGAAGGCAGCGGTCAGATGGTTGTGATGTGGTGGTCGCGGGTTGGTGGTTGTGCCATCGTCACTGTAGCAGTGACGATTTGATGATGGTGGTGGTGGAAAAGAAAACACTTTCTTTCAAAACTTCACAACTGTCGTAGATGACCAAGTACAACGGCGGTGGTGGTTCGATCATGTTCATCACTAACAATTTACGAGATTACCGGAGGGGCGGTAATCCGTTATGGCGGACAAGGGGGTGGTCAGACGATTCACAACGCCGACAGGTATGTGTTATTAATTTGACATGAATAAGTTTGTAGGCATCGATTAGGGTCTTGGGTACTAAGTATTGTTGCAACAAATTTGGGGTTTTTGTCGGAAGGCGGCGATTAGGGCTCCTACAAGTAGAATATGGCTGCTAAGAAATCAAATGGAGTAGTTGACCTCCGCCGCTGTACAAGGTTGCTCGGATCAGTAGAATCGAAGGTTAATCGGTGTCGGAAAAAGCAGGCTTAGAAGTCGGAGAAGGATGTGTATTTGAAATCGGTCATTTACATATTAATTAAACTATTAGGTAATCAATGAATGCAACTTGGATTGAGTTTGAAAAGAGTCTCACTGATGAGGCATAGTTTTACATGATTCATAATATTATTTACTCTGCTTTGACAGTATGAAATAAACTATTTAACAGGTAAGTGACTCGGAGAAAGAGAGGGAATAATAGAGGAGGTGGGCCGGTGGCAACAACTACTAGCGAACGCCGAACAAGGGCCACATCAGGCAGCGATTGACGTACTCCAGTCGGCAGCAGATCCATATATGAACAACGAATTTTCAGAGCGTTTTTCATTTATGTTTAGGATGATGCAAATCAAAAAAGGTAAATTTGGTTTTGTTGTTCGTTCATATTATATTGTCCCAAATTTCATGGCTTTTCAATTTCATATAGTTGGAAACCCTAGCTACTAAGACCTAATAATTCTTTTAAGAAGATGGTAATTTCTCATGTATTTTTTTTTCATTTCTAATGTGCTTTTATATTTTAGCAAACTAATTCTAATGTTTTGGAATGTGATAGTGGATTTTGGGATGAAATAACTAGCAATCCATAGGGTCAGTAAACCGGCAATGCAAATGGTAAGCGGTGATTGTATAACGGCGCTTGATAAAGAATTATGCATATAATCATTTCTTAATTTTGTTTCATTTCATGGCGTTTAGTTTCGAAATGACCAAGGAGGTAATATTCATTTGCCGTTGATTTACAGGTTTGCTATTGCTTAAAGATTCTGTTACAAAATATTTGTAAACATGTCGGTCAATTTTTTGTTAGAATGATTTTTCTGGTGATTACAGCCCTTAAAGAATGCACTTCGAGGTTACTATACATTAAGATTCTTGCTGAATCCATTGTGAACTCTTCTAACAAGTAAGTGATTATCAAGTAAAATGATGCGTACGAGATCGACTCTAGACATGTTTTTTTGCTTGCTACATGCTTTTGTTCTTTGTATTTTCTTATGGGTTACGTTTTGATTCGATGGTATTTAATTCGAGTTAGTCTGTGTTTAAACCAGCCGCAATGAGGGAGGGACTGGTACGTTTTCTTTATCTTTTATTTGGTTCAACTTTCGATATAAATTTTGCTCAAGAACCACATATCTACGTTTCAAGTTAGTATAGTTTTTAACATAGAATTTTTTGGGCTAAAATAGAATATGTTTTCATTCGACGGTATAAATTCCAGTTACTCTATTTCGACGTAAATTTAGTTCGGAAAGAGTCAGGTACGCCGCCGCAACGCGCGGCGGGTACAAATACTAGCATCTATGAAAAGAAAAGTACATTTTCCAATAATGGAGATATTAGAATGAAGCATTTCTAAAAAAAGGTAAACAGAAAATAAAAATAAAAATAATTTTTTTGGAAATATATTTTGGGTATATAGTTTCGGGTAATCGGGTAATCGGGTCGGGTATCATCTAATCCCATACTCGTCATATACATATGAAATATTTTTTTTCCAGTCACATACTCGCTGGGTATCAGGTATACCCATCCTAAGTATTTCGTGTTTCAGGTATACATGTCGGGCTCAAATATTTTTGTCATCTTTAGTTTAACTAGAGTAATGAAGTTTTTTGTTCATATAAAATAACTAGGCCCAGGAGAAACCCATATCTAAACCTAAAATCAACCAACTGGCTTAATAAATCGGATGCGGACGCCACCCGCCACGTGGTGATATGCCAGCACGGAAGAAACAAATACTACAAAAGGAAAGTGATGTGTAGCCAATCATAATCCGCGAATCACTGTACCAGGTGCTTTCCACTAGCAGTTATTGCAAAAGAGACAAGAGGTACAGATGACAACAACGACATCTGGCGAATTACACGTCGTAGATTCATATACTTTTAAACCTCCACTAACGATTGACACATATGAGACAACAAGTACACCCAAAAAGCGACATGTGGGCAATCAGAGCCCACTGACATACTCTCACCTTTGCGAACACTAACTGTAAGAGCAGAGGGGCCAAGTGTATATTCCTGATAGTGACGTCTTGTCCAATCCGTCTCCAACCATCAGGCTATAAATACCACACTCCTTCAAGGTAAAATCATTCTACCCTCCTTGCTCTCACTCCTACAGTCCTACTTACACTTATTCTCCCAAAAGAGCAATACTTATTCTTAAGCCGGAGAGTGGTTACGAGAAGAACCCCCCCCCCCCCCCCCACACACACACACCTCTCCTTCTCGTAACGAGTCTCACGATGTTGTTAGTTTTATAGATTTGTTATAGGATTAGAGCTTGTGATAATTGAATTAGTCTCCGCCTGATTGAGCATTAGTCTGATCCCCTCAGATTAGATTTGTGTTTCTTCATAATCCTAAGTAATTTTCTTATAACGTTTATTAAAAAAAAAATAGCCCCGGTGACAAAACCTCTCCAGCCTCTCCGATCATCTACTAAAATAAAGTAACTCACTCCTGTGCACCAAACCCCTCTCTATTATATATAACTAGCCCCTGGTTTGCACATTGTTTCTATAATTTATTGATACATCAATTATTATGTTCTTTAATATGGCATTAAATGTGAGTGTGCTATTATTCATGTGTGGTTGATCTTTTATTATAGGATTTA
This sequence comes from Helianthus tuberosus, assembly GCA_030545235.1. NCBI lineage: Eukaryota > Viridiplantae > Streptophyta > Magnoliopsida > Asterales > Asteraceae > Helianthus > Helianthus tuberosus. The sequence goes on along the minus strand of CM060363.1, from coordinate 18,758,062 downwards.
TATGGATGATCGGGATTTTGTTTGTCGTTGAAAATTCTTTTTCGAGTAAATTATGTTTTTGGCCCTTGTGGTTATATCACTTTTACTATGTTAGTCCAAAATAAGAATTTTTAACATATCTGCCCTCATGGTCTCTATAACTAACCATTTTGACCCCTAAGTCTAACCATTTTGGCCCACATGGTCTCTATTACTAACCATTTTGGCCCCCATGATCTCTAGACTTATGGGCGAAAATGGTTATTTATAGAGACCATGGGGGCAGATATGTTAAAATTTTTTATTTTGGGCTAATATAGTAAAAGTGATATAACCACAGGGGCCAAAAACGTAATTTACTCTTCTTTTTTTAACTAAAATTATTTTTGTATATAATCTTAACTAATATAATCATTGATAAGTTTAACATAAAAAACCTAAAAAATTTGCTAGTGTGATTCTTTGTATAATTATAGTATACTAGTGGGTTTTCTCCCGCGCTATGCGGCGGTAACTCAGTTGGTATCGGTTCAGTTCGACGACCCTCACTTTTGTAACTGAAAGAGAAAACTAAAAAAACAAAGTCGCGATATGCTCAAAAGGATATCAACGCATCTTTTATATCAATCAAAAACCATAAAAACGAATACCGGTTTCTGACATTGCTGATATCAGTACCAATGTTATTCGGTCGAAATCGATTAAATTCGCCACATATCGATACTCATATAGTTTCCAATAAAAAAATATGTTTTTTAATACTGTTATCAGCACTCGTCTAATTTACGATATAAAAAAATTATGTTGTTTTGAATACAAAAAATGTAAATGACTATACATCGTTGGTTTCAATTCGATTTGTTACGATAACAGAAAAAAAAAAAAAAAAACTAACATGAGGAAGTTATAAAAAAATCAAATCAAATGATAAATAACCTTTCATTAGAAAACATAAAAAGTATATTTAAAAATTCCTAACACTATTCATCGTCACTTTAAATTAATATGTATAATAATAGTACGATATATCCTATAGATATTCATTAGTTCGGCTAATGAGTTTTCTAAACTCTTTTGATCAGGTTTCTCTTATTAGAAACTATGTTATAACCTCGTGTATTACACGGGTCGAATAAATGGATTTTATATACTAAATTATAAAACAATATATTTTTAAGAACCTCTTTTATTGCACAGGTTGAATAACTATAATTTTATATATTAAATAATAAAAAGTTATATCTACAAGAACCATATTACGTGTTGAATAAATATAATTTTATATACCAAATAAAAAAGTTATATCTTTAAAACCACTTGTATTACACGAGTTGAATAAATGTAATATTGTTTATCAAATAATAAAATAATACATCTTTAAGAAACCTCATTTATTACACAGGTTAATAAATGTAATTTTATATACCAAATAATTTTACTCAATAAGTGCACCAAATCATATTCGTTTGATCCTCAAATTATTTCTTTTGTAAAACTATGAATTCAAGTTCCTAGAAATTGACAAGGTTTAATTCGGTATCCCTATTATTAGGGCTGTAAACGAACCGAACGAACACGAACAAGGTCTTGTTCGTGTTCGTTCGTTAAGGAAATAAATGTGTTCACGAACGGTTCATGAACACTTATCGAACGAGATTTTATGTCCGTGTTCGTTCATTAAGGAAATGAGCGTGTTCGCGAACGGTTCATGAACACAAATAAATTTGGCAAACGCGACGAAGGATAAAGGTAGATGGCTCAGAGAGTAGCACTGGAACTTGAATCTCTTATTGTGGAACGAAGGTCGACCGTATTCGCTGATGTAAATAATGAGAAATGAAAGGGAAATGGTGCATTAACAATGTGAAAGAGGGTTTCCTAGTTTAATTGTTAAGGTAATAAAATAAATAAAAGTTTAATAATATAAAAATTATAGATAAAATATATGAAAGTACAAAAATATTCAATTAAAACACAAACATATGAACATAAACAAACGCAAATGAACGAATGTTCATGAACACGTTCACGAACACCTTACCGAACGTTCACGAACACAATCGAACGAACGAGACCTCTGTTCATGTTTGTTCATTTAACTAATCGAACGGAATTTCTTGTTCATGTTCGTTCGTTTATTAAATGAACGAACATAAACGAACTTCCCGCCGAACGGTTCACGAACTGTTCGCTGAACGTTCGGTTCGTTTACAGCCCTAGGCTATTATAGTTTTTTTTTCTCTAACAAAAATGCTATATTTCATATTTTATTAGGAAAACTGATTTATATCCGTAGTAAAGTATTTTTATAACATGATTAGTGTATCTTTTTATGTTGTCACGTATTTCAATCTTTTTTTACTTCTAGGCAGAGAGTAGATATTACATTTGCAACCATCTCAAATTAACATCTTATATTTATATACAAAGTGATATAGACCTTGACAAAGTTAAGTATCAGAGGGTATTTATTCTAGTGGTATCAAAGTTTGATAAAACTTTCTTTTTAAATAGTGAGGGTTCAGTCAACGCTATGAACACAAATAATGTGGTTTAATATTATTAGAATTAAAAAGTATGTGAGCTGGTGTCCTAAACAAGACATAGGTAAGTCGCTACATTTTCTTAAGACCATCTCCGAAGGTTTTCACATTTTTTAGGAGAAAGTGAGGATGTGGAGAGACGTGAGAATGTGAAGGAGAGAGAAAGTGAGTGTAATTCTTGCATTTGAGATCAACAGAAGAATGATTCATTCAATTATTCTTGTAATTCTTTTAGTTAGGGATGTAAACGAGCCGGGTCGAGCTCAAGTTCGACTAGTCTCGAGCTTGTCATGTTTCTATGAAACTCGAGCTTGGCTCGGTTCGAGTCTACTTATTTGAGCTCGAGCTCGGCTAGCGAGTTAAACCCAAAGCTCGAGCACGGCTCGAGCTATTTTCAGAACAACCTCAGTTAAGCTAAAAGCTTGGCTCGAGCTTGCTTCAATTGCTTAAACGAGCCAAAGCTCGGCTTGAGCTCGGCTCGCCAATGTTATCATCATTATTATTATATTATATATAAAAAAGGAAAAAAATTGTTTAGGCTCGTTCAGGCTCGCGAGCCTATAAGCTCGGGCTCGGGCTCGATAACTAAACTAGCTCTATTACAGGCTCGAGCTCGGGCTTGTTAAAGCTCGGCTCGTTCGAGCTTTTAACTGAGCCAATAACGAATAGCTCTCGAGTCTATAAGCTTGTTTACACCCCTACTTCTAGCCTACTGGAGCATTTGCAGTCTCGGAACGAGATCTTCTAAAAGAAATTCTCAGTCGCCAAAACTATCGGGTTTTTTGAGTAAAAACCAGGTCAAACTTTAATTCCTTGGATTGGGCTAGGTGGTGTAATTTTAATTTTTTCCGCTTGTAATTCTGCATTTTATGGGTGCCTCTTGTATTTAGCTTCGGGTGGTTTTTCGTTTTTTAAAATATTCTCCATAAACCGACCCTATAGTACATACATGTGTGTGTATAAGTTACTTCACTTAATTTAGTATATGATGGAAAGCGAGGCCAATAGTCCTTTTCACGTGGAATTTTGTTAGACCCACGTCGCTTTGACCCGAGGCCGTAATCGTTGCCTCATTCAATGTTCCTATTGATTGTTCTTGGAAACCAGTCAACGGTCAACATTATTTATTGGTAAAACACTTTTCTCCTTGATGCTTGTTGACAAATAAAGATTTAAGCTACTGTCGGTTTATAGTATATTGATTTAAATATTATTGGTTTAACGTGTGGGTTGGTTGGGTTCACTCATTCTCTTCTTATACATTTCTCTTTCCCCTTCCACAACTCTCATATACATACTTTCTTTAGCTTATACTATATCCTATTGTATATAAATGTAACAGAGACTGGCGAATCTAGAAGATAATTACAGGGCGACGTTTAAAAAAAATCAAAAGGGGTAGCAAAATTGAAAAGCGTCACTTTTTTTTACACTACCAACTAGCATATATCTGACTTGAATGTCAGATAACGATTCTTAAGGCTATAGTCTTGAGACACCAACGAGCATATATACATACTGACTTGAATGTCAGATAACGGTTGTTAAGACTATAGTTTGAGACCCCTTCTAGCGGGTTATCGCATTATGATCCGTTTCAAAATTATTAAAGACTAGGACCAGTCCACCATACTTGATATTCTATACACCAAAGGATTAAGTTTTAGAGGCCTATTCTTATCCTATTTGTAAGCATATAAAAATTTACTTTTGATAAATCGTGTTGACTAGTTGGATAAGAAATACCCTTAACGAGAAACCCTAAAACTTAATTGAATTAATTTGTTTTAATGTAATTTTAAGAACTAGAGGTGTTGGAGGTCGCCAGTTCGAATTCGAGCCGAGCCAAGTTTTATCGTAATGGGCGTTCGAGCGGGCGGGATTTCCCCGGAACTGGTGGCTTTGCGGCTCGGGTATGCATCCAACTCTGACCGTTATGGAGGAGGGGATGCATTTGCTCGATTGAAGGCATCCCAGGATGTTTATCCAGTGATTCAGTTGGTTGTTAAAAAAAACAGAGAGGTGTTGATTCCAAAAGACATCTTAGCTAAAATTTAGGCACAAAAGCTTTTATAAAATAAATACACACGCCCATAATTTGTTAATATCATATGTTATATAGGATGAAGATATACTAGTAAGTTTATTTGGGGGTAAGAAGGTTAGGAAGTAATCTTGACAATCTGTTGAGTAATCAAGGTCAGTGTTGGATTAAATGGGTGGAATTGAATAAAAATAAGAAGCGCGTAAGTTAGTTTAGGGGTATTCTAGTCCATTCAATGCAATACTTTATCTCTCCTCCAATTTCCCTCGTTTTTAAAACGTTAATATTTTTTTTCCATACGACATTAGTTTTTTTTTAATAAAATTGCACCATAAAAGAGAACATTTTTTATCTTTAAAGCGAGTATATTATTGCTATACTTTTGAAAAAAAAAAATCGAAAACCCATATGCGTAAAACACAATGGTAAAACCCAGGTGCGTAAAACGCAATGGTAAAACTCAGGTCGTAAACACACAATTCAAAATGGTAAACCCCAAATAGTAAAATGCAACTCGAAAACCCAGGTCGTAAAACACAATTCACAATGGTAAAACCCAGATCGTAAAACGCAATTCGAAAACCCGATCGTAAGACACAATTCACAATGGTAAAACCCAGATCGTAAAACGCAATTCACAATGATAAAGCCAGATCGTAAAACACAATGGTAAAACCCAGGTCGTAAAACGCAATGGTAAAACCCAGATCGTAAAACGCAATTCGAAAACCCAAGTTGTAAAACACAATACACAATGGCAAAACCTAGATCGTAAAAGGCAATTTTAAAAACCTAGATCATAAAAAGCAATTCAAAAACCTAGATCGTAAAACACAATGATTGACGAAAATTCTTCGGATTTCTTACACAGATTGAAGTCAATTACTTAGGATTTTTTTCAACGATTGATGAAATTTAAATGCCAGAAACACTTAACGATTGAATGAATAGATTGATTCGCCTAAAAAACACGAGAAAAAATGGTAAAATTGTGTAAAACTGAACTGGGTTTCTTCAAAGTGGTGAGGGTGGGGTGACGGTTGTGGTGGCGCCGTGGCGGTGGGTGATGGAGTGGTGGTGTGAGGTGAGATGAATCGTAAAAGAAAAAGACGTAGTGGGTTTTTTTAGATCTAGGGTTACATAACACTAATTTGTATTAACTAAAATACCCCTCCTTATGTTTTTGTTATATGCTACATGTCTTCCTATTATTGTTTTCTACACTTTCTACATAAAATAAACTTTCTATTTGATCCAATCCATCTTTATCTATACATGTAATTATGTATATCAAATGTTGACATTAAGGTCACACGCATAATATGATTCAGCTTTTAATTTTTCTCCTTGCAAAGCAAATTCATAAGTGAACCCAATTAAGTAGATGCAGGGTCGGCTCCATAGGCTTGGCAACCTAGGCACGGGCCTAGGGCCACCAAAAAATAAGAGCCTTCAAGTTTTTGAAAGTTTTTATATAGTATATGTATTAGGCCCAAATAAATACATTTATATATATTAGGCTCAAATAAGTACATTTATTTCAAAACTAAACTGGTTTTTCATTGAAGAATCTCAAAATAAATATTGTTTAGGAAAAAAGGCCAAGTTTCAAAACCAATTTCGCATTGATTTCCAACTATTACAGCACAGCAACCATCGACCTAATCATCAATATTTAGCGGCCTAAAGTTCCTAATACAGCCGCAATCATCATTCCCACTTCCCATCGCAACCTGCTTTTTTCTATGCTATCGGCTATCACTAGACGAAAAAAGTAAGCCCGTAGGTCTGGCAATTTTACACGAATACATGACACGAACCTACATGAAGTTAACAGGTATCGTGTATGGCCTTAACAGGTATCGTGTACCAAGCAGGTAGACACGAGATTATCTGTTAATATTCGTGTATAAACATGTTAAATACCTGTTTACCTGTTAATACCCGTTAGTTCACGATAAGAAATTAAATTAAATAAAACTCATCAGCCACGTGCGTGTGGGTTCTGTAAGACCCTAAATCACGTTTGACTAAAGTCGCAGCGGAAAATTCGTACCATAAAAATTTCTTTAGTTACAAACACTTCGACACACTTAATCCCATTTCTAGGGTTAACTTTACTCAATAATTACATTTATTATACTTATTCACAACAAGAAATCATAAACTGACTTCACTCAATTACGTACTCGACACTCCCGTACAATCCATCTTGTGACTCGATCTCCAATCCTTGGATATCCTCCTGACTGGTACTACCTGCATTCACCATATATAATTCATAACATTAGTACGCATTAGAAACATACAAAGTTTATTCTCGTTACTTCTCGTTTCGTTATACTCTTTACATCCCAGCTTTTCCATCCTGTCTTACCATCTGTGGTGAGACTTCCTTGCCATTCCTGCATCACACTTATAACTCCAGGTACACGAACAAACATCGTAAACACTTAATCATACAGAAAGACTTACATACATACCCTACTTCATACATATTATCACTATATATATAAATACGTACACACATGCATACATACCTGCTTACATACATACTCACACACATACATGCTAATCTACATGGACACTTACATATACACACATCTACATCATTATATACATATCTATATGTACACATACCAACATCATTAAGTACACACATGACATTATACATATTTACCTACATACAACCCTACGTGCATCATACCAAACTCATACATGCCTACTCTCATACATACCATCACATATCCGCTTATTCTTGCTCGCATACTTATAAACATACTCACGGAGGTACATACATGCTTTCATACATTTCTACATACGTGTATAGAGATATACAATCATGCATACATACCTATCTACATGTGCGTTTACCATAATGGTTATAAAACATAAGTTAAATTAGTCATACGCAACTTAAAACGCGTTTAAACGAGTTCCCAAGCCAAAACGAAGCCTGAAAACAATTTTCGGAGAAACATCACCCGTCGCGCGACGCGACGCCCTCAAAACGACAGAAGGTTGTTGCTGCTGTGCTGCAGATTTCCAGCACGTCCGCGTTTCACGGAAACGGTCATAACTTCTTCGTTATTGGTCCGTTTTACCCGATTCTTTTTCCTACGCGTCCGAAATTAAATTCCCCATCTTATGGTGTTAAGATCTGACATCCGGATTAACACAATTCTAGACTTTTAAGTCTTCGGCTTACTACCCTTTTTACCAATAATTGACCCGTTCATAATTCTATCACATAACTTGTTTATTTGACCTTAACTTCATATAAACTGATAATTTCAAGATCATTTGTCCTAAAAGATTCATTCCCGGATGCCTTACATCTTATTCAACCCGTTTGCGCTTAAAAGCTTATTTTGACCCGTTAAGGGTAATTGCGCATTAAGACGTTTCTAACTTACAAAACCATACTCCTCACTTTCATACTTGACCGAAACATTACACTAATCGAATAACTTATTTCTAAACTACCTTTACGATCGTTTACCCCAAAATACCCATCAAGGGCATTTTGGTCAACTTTAATCCCATCATTTACGACGAAAGTCTTTAACACATATTTAACCTCAAACATCATATTTAATTAATTACAACACTTTACTACTTACTTGAACTAAGAAGTGATTACGGAAATCACTTACCTTATGCGTCCGTGCTCGTATCCGATCCTTTGCCACCTCTTGACCCGTTAGCCTTTCACGCTTGAATCCGTCTTGACATGATTCCTATACTTTCATGTCACCCATCACATTCTCGTTAGTATACACAATTGTACACGTTAACGATCATATCAACCACATATTTCACATTTGATTCATGTAATTCATCATATAATCACTGATAACTCATATCAACATAACATGTACCATACGACTTCCTACAATCCTACCTTTACGACAACGAGTCAAATCATGTTACTTATACTTAGTTGACTTTCAGAAGTCAACTATTAACCATATTTAACTATCGACTTATCATCATATACTCGTAACATCATAATTGACCATACGGACAACACTATATACATTTCATCATACACTTGATGTGAGTACTACCTTTTAAGCATAACGTACAACTATTTCATGCACAAATATTCTAAACTCATTCCTAACCCATCAAATCCTACTACTAATCATCATATATCATTTCAAATGAACATTAAACATAACATCATCATATTCCTCCTAATTCATCTAACAATAATTCATCATACCCACGTAATACATCAATCTTTCAACAAGACTTGAACATAGAAGGTGATTCTAGTCATCATCTTCACCCTAACTAACGGGTCTCTCTTCTAATCATCAAATTAACCCAAACCGTACGTAACCCGTGTTCTATACGATGATTCTAACCCTTGTACATGATCAATTTCATACTAGCTCACGGATTTGAACATAACCCACTTCACACATGATCACAAATCTTAGATTTAAGACATACCTTACGATCCTCTCGTGAAGGTGATCATTAATCCGTGTTCCTTCTTGAATTTGAGCCTCGATTCACCCTTCGATTTGGTGATTTAGTTGAGTTAGGGTTTTGGAGCTCTTGGAGCTCCTGATCGATCTAGAACACACATTCGTGTGTGTTTGTGTGTGTTGTTATTTTCTTTTAATAACTCAACTTTCATTCTATACCATCTAGCCCCTCATGTTTATCATTTAACATACTTGGCACAACTTTCATCATTCTTTAACTAGGTAAAATAGCCTAATTATTTATTTCAGGTTATATTAAATAAGAACCTTTTACGAATATTAACATTCGAATTTTGGGGCGTTACAGGTTCCTTAATTCCTTTCTATTTTCTTTCCTCATTCAATTAAAAAAAGACCCTAAACTCCCTCTGTAACTCTCAGATAGCATGTCGTGTTCGTGTTTTTGTTCGTGTTAACAGGTATTAACATGTAATTTCCGTATATAAAAGTCGAACAGTCGTGTTAACAGGTATTAACAGGTAATTTTCGTCTATATCCTGTCGTGTTCGTGTTTGAAAAAAAGGACACGATAAGGTGTCGTGCCGTGTTCGTGTATGGATTTCGTGTATCGTGTTTTATCGTGTACGAGTATACATGATATGTTAGAAAAAGGAATATACTTTTATGGGGCAATTAGGGATCACAAAAAATCCTCTGTATCATCAGTAAAAAAGGTGGTGATTTTCCCTTCAAAATTCCAGCCGTAATTCATGATTGGGATTTATTGGGTTTCCTTTATTTTCATATTGGGTTTCCTTTCATTGGCATATTACCTTGTATTTATATTCTTTGTATTCATGTTCCTGTATCGAAGAAATATACAAAAAACAATTCTTTCTTCAACACCATAATTCTGTTTTATCAATTTACATCATGGTATCAGAGCGGTGAACGGTTCCTTGACCGGATTCATTATTCGCTATTTATCTACCCTTTTCAAACCATCCTACAACCACCATGTCTAATGACGGCGGCAACAACCAAACCAATTCTGATCTTTCTATTCAACTAGCTAACCTCCTTAACGGAATTCAATCCCAGAACCAAAACTCCAAACACAATCTATTCGACAGTTTGAAAATTAGCCTTAAACTTAACAATCAAAATTATGCATTACGGGCTCGAATGATTAATGTAGCCATCGGCGGGAAATCGAAAACACTTCTTGGACACTTGTTCGGTAACCCAGCACCACCCGATCCGACAGACAGCGGGTATGAGCAGTGGGAACAAGATGATCTCGTAGTTTTCTCATGGCTGATACAAAACATCGAACCAACCATTGCCAGCAATATGACCGAATTTCCCACGGCTAAGTCGTTGTGGGATGCACTTGTTACAACATATAGCAGTGGTAAGGATAAGCTTCAAACGTTTGACTTACATGTTAAGGCTAATGGAATTAAACAAAATGGGATTCCACTTGAAGAATTCTGGATTGTTATGCAAGCGATATGGGTGAGATTGATCGAAGAGAACCGAACCCCATGACTTCATCGGTAGATATTGCCACTTACAACAAACTCCGGACCTAGCAGAAGCTGTTTCAGTTCCTGAATGCGATTGATCGACAGTACGATACCATCAAGTGAGAAATCCTCCGAATGGACCCCCTGCCGTCGGCCGAAGAAGCCTACGCGGCTGTTAGAAAAGAAACAACCCATCAAAACATCTTAGGGGGAGTCCATAACAACTCACAAGGAATAGCAGCAGGGTTGGTTGCAACCGAATCAAGGAATGAAGGATTCGGGCTAGTGTCGAAGAGCTCCTATCGGACCAACCACGGCCAGAACAGGTCGGCGTCTCGGGCGGACAAGTCCGAATTGAAGTGTACACATTGTGGTAAAACCCGACATACTAAGGAACAATGCTTCAAAATAGTCGGATTCCCTGACTAGTGGACGGATGGTCACAAAAAAATTGGCAAAGATGGAGGGAAGAATGGAGTTACCGAGAACACTGGGGTCGGCCGCCAATGATAGTGGTTTCACCGGGAAGAAAAACGAGGGTGGAGTAGGTGGTTTTGGAGGGATGGTGGCGGCTTCATGTGGGGAAGAGGAAGGGAACGATGTAGCAGGTACATGGTTTGGGATTTATCACTCAAACCCTTCTATTAATCCTTTTCTTTCTCACAATATTCATATTAGTCCCTCTAGTTTGTTCAAACCAGAATATTTCCCTTTGGAACTTCAAAAGTCACTTAAAGGCACTCCTTTGAATATAGAATTGTCAAAAGAAAATCCTAAAGAACTACTTTTACAACAGGAAGACGTTTTTTAAAAAAATAATGAGATTAAAATGGGAAAGATAAATGTTGCAAAGGGTTGTGACAGTCGAAACAATTCTTGGATATTCGACTGTGGCGCAACCGATACTATGACATTTGATCCTTCTGATATAAAGACGAGATCAAAACCAATGAGAAATCATATCCAAACTGCTAGTGGGGAAATTATGGCAGTTAAAGGGGGAGGAACGGTTGAAGTGTAACACCTCGTAAAATCACGCCCAATGATATGTTGACACGTGTACAAAACCCTAATAAGGTCAATCGTTGACTATGAAAGACTAGTTTTGTGAAAAATAAAAAACAATGATTATGGAAGGACTGGAAGTGTTAACATGCTAAACATAAGCCTCTGAATAACGTTATACGGTAATCATATTCACAAATGAGCCACTTGTTGATCAAGTGTAGCCGTTTGCGTAATTAATTGAAAGTTTGCACGATGAAGGGTTAAAAGCGTCAATATGTTTAATTATACCTTTGAATTACCTTTTTACGAACACAAAGCTTCGTGATGTTTTATAATACTCTCAAGAATACCTAATATGGATTAAATAAGGCTTCGATGCTATTAAGCGATGATATGTGCAAGTTTGCGCATTAAAGGGACTGATTGCGTCAAACTGCAAAAGTCTATCGATTCGTATGGTATCGGACCTTTCGGAATATGATCATAAGTTAAACATGCCCTAAATATCCTTTACATAGCTTAGAAATAGGTTTATAGGTGTTTGGTACGCAAAAATAAACATATTTGATCAACAGGGACTAAAAGCGTCAAAAAGTGCATAAGTTTGCATTTTCGCGCGTATCTTATGTTCTGAATTTATCCGGACATCCAAAATTTTATGTAATCACTAAAATATTTTATTATAGTGTTTGGCGTGATAAAATTCCATTCGTCGCGTAATTTGAATCATTTTTCGCGTCTGTTCGTGTTTCGTCGTAATTAGCCGAACAACGCAACCGTACGACAAAATGAACCGACATACGGCATATTTTTAAGCATGTTTAATGTTCCCTATGTTTAGGCATCATTATAGAGCCTTAAATATGACTTGGCGGGCCTTAGATATGTCAAAAATGGCATTTAGCAAGTGTAGGGACCATTTCAGCAATTCTGTCAAACTTATGGCTGGACCAGAATCTTAGGCGGGCCGCGTAAGCCCACATAGATATCCTACGCGGGCCGCGTAGATCAGAACAGCTGCAGAAACTTGTTTCTTTTGCTGGTTTTCATCAAATCTGGTTTCTATACACTTATAACTCAATCTAGGGGCTTGCTACCTGATTTGTAAAACCATTTTACACTTGTTATAATCTTGTTAACCCTTCCGACACTTGTCACGATCCTATGCGATCCCGAAAACTATATATAGGGCCTTGTTCATTCATTTCATTTCACCCATTTCTTGAAGTTCTTGCTCTCTAACTCAAATATGAGGATCCTGATCATTGGGAACCTCCTTTTGAGTTATTCTCAGTCCATTTGACCCTTTGTAAAGGCCCTCTTTTGGCTAGTTTGTTTTATTTGGCGATTAAAGCCGAAAAGTCAAGTGTTTTCGATAAACGCTTTGACTTTTAAACGGTCGAGCCATTGTTCGCAATGAACATGGCTACGTGATCGTAATTAGGTAGGTATTAAACCCTCAAAAGGGCACCTCCTAATTACCACGTTTGCTTAGTTAATTATCGGCTCAAAGTAATTAAAATAAAAGTCAAACGAATCGGTTTTTAAATAAAATTCATAACTAATGATGTAAAGGCAATAGAATCAGTTTTGTCACTTTAATAACTTGGTAAATATTAATTGAACATGTCTAGGCAAGTTCAACCCGGCAATTCTAAGTTTAGGCTCGGTTCGCAACCGAAAGTCGCAAAAGTTGACTTTCGCTTTGACTTTCAGTTCTGACCCGATTTAGCTTAGTTTAGATATGCCTTAGGATTCCTTTAGGACCGTATTATAGGTTAGTATAACCCTCTGAAGTTATACAACCTGGTTCCTTAGTAATCCGATTCGTTCGCATGTTTCCGTTATTTGCTTAGAAGTTGACCATTATGCCCTTTTGATAATTAAACGAGATTTTTGAAATTGTGAGAGGCCAAAAACCTTTATTACTGATTTATAAACATGTCCTAAAAGTTTGACATCAGTTTATGGTCTAAATTAGGAGTTATGCTCAATATCGTAAATGAAGGCCTTTTTATTAATTAAACGACATATTTGATATAAATCCTATTTAAACTCAAATTTTGACATCAAACCTTTTACCTGATGATGTAATATAATATTTTGGGATTTTTGGAAATTTTTATTAAATTTTAAAATGATCATAACATAGAGTTCTTGCATAGGCTCGGTAATTAACGATAACGCCCTTTTTGCTAATAAAATGAGTTTTATACACCCTTTACATGTCAAACCTTTTTCTACTGATTTTATATAATAAATAAGTTATTTTAAACTGTAAAGGCTGGTCAAAATCTCAGATTTCCCTATTTAAACCGAATATCGTCAAATACCGACTTTTATTCGATTTAGGCGCATAGTATGGTTTAAAACCATATTAGGCACCTAAAGCTTGATACCTACCGATGTTATGAATAAATTTTTATACTTTAACAGTAAATAAAAGTTTTAAACTCAGATTTCCAAAATTAACCTTTAAAACATATGTGAAACGACCGAATTGCCCTTTTGGTGCATAGTTTGGTCATAAAAGTTAAATTTCACATATGTGAGATATCTTACTGATATAACTTGATAAAATAAATATTTTTTTACTGATTATTTAGACAAGAAACTCATATTATTATTTAACCTCTTTTATAAACATTAAAATGACCAAAATACCCCTACGGGGCATAAATTGGTTTTAAATTCGTTTTAGGCATAATAGAAGGTATCCTACTGATATCACAACACATTTAAGGCATATTAACTTGTGAAACATGTTCATGACTCATTTTTTTACCCGTTATGCATTTTACGCGTTCGGTACGGTTTATGTAACTAGTTTACATGAATTAACCGAAACGGGTCAAACCTTATCATTTTCACTTCAAAATTCAGAATGTGTTTAGTTTACCCGTATTATAAAAGTCTCCATACTTGTCGGGTCTAAATCACATTCTAATCCGGTCTTCGCTTAATCTTGTGTTTTGAACCGTAAACCTTTCCTTAAAACTAACCTGTCTAAGTTTCAACTTAAATAAGACCCGTTAGGAGTCTAATAGGTTAATAAAACCTTCGTTCCAGATTGAGAGCCCCAGTAGAGGTACTTGTGCTTGCCGATTTGAATATACGGCTGAGAATAAAATTTTATTTTAGCTCAGGTAAATACTTTTAACTTATTTTCCCTATACGAGCTTGGGATACGGTATTATAATAATACCGCTTGGTCGGGTATTGAATGTTTAATCGATTAGTGGTTAAATTATTGAGGTAACCCGTTTTAATCTGTCTTGTTTGAAACAAAGCCTTTGGGGGTTAATGACCATGTCCCGGATATCCTTGGCATCATTATTAAAAATGGCCTCGTCTTAAGCACGGGGTGTAGGCATACACCTGACGGTTGCATAGGAAAAACGGTATCTCACTCTCTTGTGGGCCTATACTTGTGGTGTGTCTGTTAATCTTGACTCGGTTTCTACATCGGGCCCTGAATGTATAGCGAACATGTAAATCTGTATACAAGATTATTTTTATATAATTGTCCCAAGTTATAAAAGGATATTTGTGCCTTGTGCATTTAAATCAATTTTCATAAATGTTTTCAAAAGAGTCAGTTAATTGTATTTACCAGTGTAAACTGACATATTTTCCAAAAGGATTAAGTGACATGTACTGTACGTAATTGGCTGGGAGCTCAGGGCGTTAATAAGGAATCTTGCAAGTTCTAAACATCTAAAGTCTGTTGAGCAGTGTTTATATTTCTGTTTTAAGATCCGTCTGTGGATTCATATACAACCGTTATGTAATACCTTATTATACTTTCGAATCGGTTTGTATTATTATTATTACTTTAGACTTTCGCTGTGCATTGAACTGTGATTATTTGACTATGATGATATCAACTACGTCACGATACTCTCCACCGGGCCCACCGGTAATACGTGGAAATATCGGGGTGTGAGAGGTTGGTATCAGAGCCAACATTGAGTGAATTAAACACTAGCCTTTTGTGTTTAATCTCAATGACACAGTAGCACATTCCTTAACTTCCGAGTCTAGACATGAACTAGGAAATGATCCCATCCCTGTTATATGTATACAATGTTTTCGATATTTATGCATCTCAGGATCGTGTCATCGAGCAAAACTACCATTGGTGGAAGCACTCCAAATCCGAGGTTTAAGAATGAAAAGCTTCGTACTACAGCTCGAATAAACGTACGACCAGTATGGAGAAAGGACCTTTTAAACCCATTAACCATATTTCAAATTCTATACCTATGGACCCAAAGGACCCATATTTCTTACCTCCAAGTCTTGGAATCCCAAACTTGGATTATACCTGTCCTGACCTTATTCGTGGTCCGTATTATTCATTAACCATAGAATCCTTGGATTCCACTTTTGCAAAGATTCCTAAAATAGAAGATTTCGACTGCACACCAAAACCTTCAGTATTCATACCTCACACAGAGAACCAAGGAGAAAATTTCCAGAAATAAAGTGAAGAAGAAACTCTTTTGGTGCATTTCATTTCTTTATTAGTCCTTATAAGGACATATTTGTCTTTTAGTCCTTATGTGGACAAATTCTTGTTTGAAAGCCCCGTTTAGGGCGTCTATGTACTTTTTCCATTTGATGGAATGTTTTAAATTTAGAGTTTTATTTGTCCTTATATGTGTGAATATAACGTATAAAATAAATCAAAATATCATTCCTTTCGTAATTGATCTGCCTTTGAATATTGAAAGAAAATCTTGAAGGTATAACCTAACCTATATGTCATTTAGACATGGCCTAGACGGTAAAACCTTTCTAAGATTTAAACTCTTGTTAACATCTGAAAACATGTTAGCACTCCTGGCAAATGTGATTCGGTAAAATCACACAAGTCATCCTTATATTGGATTCTTCCAATTTCTTATCTAGCCTAGTGATTTAGAAATCATGGCTCAAATCATCAGATAAGATGATCATATCCTAATCATCCCTTAGTGATGAAATGCCTACGGGCTATATCTATTGTCCTAAAAGACAAAAGACAGTTATAGTCTTTGACTCTCTGTCAAGAAAGGTAATGAACTGTGTTTAAACCTTAATGCCTCGATCCTATAAGATCATGGCTTATAAATTCAAAATTGTCCTCGTGACAAGGCCTTTTGTGCCATTTCAATATCCTTAATAGTTTATAACTGGGATAAAATATAATAAAAATTCAAATAAATTAAATTAACTAATATGGCTTAAAATTTCCATGGTTAATGAATTGCCATAAGTAGCAATTCCATAACAGACTTCTGAATAAATCATTGTCAATAATTATGTAGCAATCAAGCTACATGGCTGGATCAAATGAGGTTAACAGCCACCCGGGGGAGAATAATGATACTACCAGAGTTAATATAGCTGGTGCAGAACTGCAGGCATTAATAGATAATGCCGTTACTCGATCTCTTGACAGACAATATAATGAATCGAGTGGTACTCGTGTCAGAACTCAGTCAGTACCTCATTCAAAACCACCCTCCAAGACCCATACATCTCACAGGAGCGATTCTCATCACTCATCAAATCAGAGGAGTGTTCCGTCTAAGAAGGTTTTGCTCAACCAAGGACCACGTGTTAAGACCTGTTCTTATAAGTATTTTGTCTCCTGTAAGCCGAGGGACTTCACAGGGGAGAAAGGAGCCATTGATTGCATGACGTGGCTAGATGAGATGGATACAGTGGTTGATATTAGTGGTTGTGCCGAGTAGGACGTCGTGAAGTTTGTGACACAATCGTTCAAAGGTGAAGCTCTAGCTTGGTGGAGGTCCCTAATCCAAGCTACTGGGAAGACCCCGTTATATAATCTGACTTGGGATCAGTTTGTTACGTTAATCAAGGAAAATTTATGTCCTCAGCATGAGGTAGAAAGGATTGAAACTGACTTCTTGACTTTGGTCATGAAGAACTTGGATTGTCAGGCATATCTTACAAGTTTCAATACCATGTCTCGATTAGTTCCTTACTTGATCACACCGGAACCGAAGCGTATAGCTCGTTTTATTAGGGGTCTAGCCCCAGAAATCAAGGCAAGTGTAAAAGCATCGAGACCTACTACATTCAGGTCAGCGGCAGATCTGTCACTATCTCTCACACTTGATGTGGTTAGAAACAAGGCTGCCAAAGCTTCTGATGATGGAAAGCGTAAAAGGGAGGAGGAGAATTCTCATTGCTCCGATAATAAGAAAAAGGGGAACTCTAGTCATAAGAAGAGTTCTGGGTTTAAGAAGGACAACCAGCAGTCGGGTGAAAAGACTAGGTGCAAAACCTGTAGGAAATACCACCTCGGGAAATGCATATTTGAATCTCAGCCTCTACCTTGTGGGATCTGCAAGTCTAAGGAACATAAAACCTTGGATTGCAAGAAGTTGAAGGATGCAACCTTTTATGGTTGCAACGAGAAGGGGCATATCAAGACTAACTGCCCTAAGAATCAGAAAAAGCCTGAAGAGGCTAAGAAGACCAATGCTCGGGTCTTTCAAATGAACGCCCAGGAGATGGTGCAGAATGATGACGATATAGCGGGTACCTTTCCTTATCAATGATGTTTATGCGGGAATTTGTTTGATTATGGCGCAGAAAAGTCTATTGTGGACAATAAATATTGTAAGCTGTTGTATCCGCCTGTTAGGACTTTAGATATATAATGCGAGGTAGAATTGGCCGATGATACTTTAGAGACTGCTTCAACAATCTTAGATAGATATTTTATATCTATTAGGAATCACTCTTTTCTAATATCCTTATGTCAAGCTTTCAAGCTATCCAAATTCATATGATAAAGACAGATGTGACATTTTGATCCCCTGTCAAAAGGTGATGGACTAGGTCCAAACCTTAAATGCCATTGATGGTCTTTTTATGGCCTAGGCTAAATATAATGGATATATATATTTAAATAACACTCATTAAGAATGTTCGTAATATATTAGCCTGTATGGTTTACTGATACCATGGTCAGTATATGTTAGGTCATCAGGATGATGAATAGCGGTTGTTGGATTGCAACTAAGTAATTGTTTCATTTGGTGTTAGGAACCAAGTCTCGAGTATGACAAACTCGAATAAGACAACCGTCGATCGCGCCATTGATGATGCGACGCATGCTATAGATGCTACGATTGTGAACCTCAAAATTGACAAAGATGTTCTCCAAGCTATGATTGGCGCAGCTGTTGGAAAAGCTATGAGAAAGGTCATGAAAAAGTTCAAGGAGCCCAATGCTACTTGCTCCAAATCCCATCAGAAACCACACTTCCTTACTCACGAGAAGGATCTTGTTCATGCCTCGAATGCAAAGGATGAACTAAAAAGGAAAAGGAAGGAAGATAACTCCCAGAGTTCTAAGAAAAAGGGTAACCAAGAGTCCAACCAGAAACCTGTATGCAAGACCTACAAGAAGCGCCATCTAGGGAGGTGCAGGTTCGAATCAAAATCCCAATCGCAGCCTAGGGCTTGTGGGATTTTCAAATCAAGAGAGCATAAAACGTTGGCGTGCAAGGACATAAAGATTGCAGTCTGTTTCGGCTGTGGTGAGAAAGGAAACATCAAGACTACGTGCCCTAAATATATCAAGGGAGGTGCGGCTAAGGATAGAAAGCCTAAGAATGAAAGCGCTGAAGCTCTCTTGATGGATACCAGAGGTAGTTCATAACGATAATGACATCAGGTACATTCTCTAACATTTATTGGTAAAATGAATACTAAGAGTTCTGTTTTGATTTGGATACCAATAAATCGTTCATAAATTGTAAGTATAGCAAACTTTTAAAATCTTCCATAAGAATCCCTGGGAGTAAGAGTAAGGTAAAACTTACAGACAAGAATCATAGGAACCATTTCTTCTGTTCCTGTCCGAAATCTTCAGTCATAAAATTCTAGAGTACTCTCTCCAGATGGAGTACGTCAGTATATGTAGTTTGATATCCCTTTGATTTCTATCAATTGCGAATACCAGACTGTATGGTAAAAGCGCCATATGAGGATTGGTGTATCTTAATATGTTCCATAGATTACTTCCATGCCTGATCAGTATGGAGGTTTAATGCATGGAACCACTGAGATATTCCAATGGTCATATTGCACTAAAACCAGCTAATGGTATTCAAAGAAGATATTCTAAAGGGAAATGTCCAAGTAAATGTCACTGATTAAGGTATCCATGGATTCGTAAAGAAAATGTGTCATTTATCTGACACGGGCAATGGTAGTAGAATTGGGGCTTGAGATTTGGAAAAATCTCTGTAATCTCCTTGTGTCTTGACTATCTTCTCCAAAGAAGTACCCCGTTTACCTCCTGAGACCAGTAGAAATAAGAATAATACCTCGCTTAGAGTTGCATCTATTGGAAAGCCCATATCAGTTAGTACCAATGGAATGGAATAACTAAGAATCAATCAGAAAAGCTTCTAGCGAGGGTTCATAAAGCCTAATTCATTATTCTGAGAATTGCGGTATTATTAATTAAGAAAGACGGTTCATTTTTCTTATGCATTGATTACCGCAACCCTATTTAGGCAACAATTAAGAATCGCCATCAGCTGCCCAGGATCGTCGATTTGTTCGAATAACTATAAGGATTAGCTATTCCTTAAGATTGATTTTAAGCAGTAGTTGGAATAACCATCTCACCTTAAATAAGCGTTTCTATAATAGATGTTATATAAGTATCAAGGCTTCTCCTTAGGAGACCTTGTATAGAAGAGATGTTAAACATTTGTTGTTGGACAAAAGATGGTAAGTTCGAATTATCAGGATCTGAAATTACCTTGAAAGCAACGAATAAGATTATAAAAATTCGTAGTCATCTGAAAGTTGCCAGTAATCGGCGGAAAAATCAAGGATTGATGAAAGTCGCAACCCTCTTAAGTCCTTAATAAGGAATAAGGTTCAACAGAAAGTATCACCCATGAAGGGTGTGCTGAATTTTTTCAATTTATCGGGCTAGTTAAGCCCTGGATATATAGAATCATTCGGGGAAATCGAATATATCTAGATCAAGTAGCTTATAAGCTAAAACTTATTTAAGGAGCTTGGTGGAGCTCGCAATGTGTTCCACACTTGTGAATTGAAGATATGGCAAGACAATAGGTCAAGAGCATTGTCACATAATGATGTGCGGATTAATAAAAAACTTATAGTTGTGATGAAATCAGCATCGATTAAGGATCGACAAGATTAGAAGCTCCAAAAAGGATACATGTACCTATTATAAAGGTCATCATGGGTGCTTGGCAAAGATGAAGGGAAGAATGGAGTTACCGAGAACACTGGGTCGGCTGCGAATGATAGTGGTTTCACCGGGAAGAAAAACGAGGGTGGAGTAGGTGGTTTTGGAGGGATGGTGGCGGCTTCATGTGGGGAAGAGGAAGGGAACGATGTAGCAGGTACAGTGTTTGGGATTTATCACTCAAACCCTTCTATTAATCCTTTTCTTTCTCACAATATTCATATTAGTCCCTCTAGTTTGTTCAAACCAGAATATTTCCCTTTGGAACTTCAAAAGTCACTTGAAGGCACTCCTTTGAATATAGAATTGTCAAAAGAAAATCCTAAAGAACTACTTTTACAACAGGAAGACATTTTAAAAAAAAATAATGAGATTAAAATGGGAAAGATAAATGTTGCAAAGGGTTGTGACAGTTGAAACAATTCTTGGATATTCGACTGTGGCGCAACCGATACTATGACATTTGATCCTTCTGATATAAAGACGAGATCAAAACCAATGAGAAATCATATCCAAACTGCTAGTGGGGAAATTATGGCAGTTAAAGGGGGAGGAACGGTTTAAGTGTAACACCTCGTAAAATCACGCCCAATGATATGTTGACACGTGTACAAAACCCTAATAAGGTCAATCGTTGACTATGAAGGACTGATTTTGTGAAAAATCAAAAAATTTGATTATGGAAGGACTGGAAGTGTTAACATGCTAAACATAAGCCTCTGAATAATGTTATATGGTAATCATATTCACAAATGAGCCACTTGTTGATCAAGTGTAGCCGTTTGCGTAATTAATTGAAAGTTTGTGCGATGAAGGGTTAAAAGCGTCAATATGTTTAATTATACCTCTGAATGACCTTTATACGAAACCAAAGCTTTGTGATGTTTTATAATACTCTCAAGAATGCCTAATATGGATTAAATAAGGCTTCGATGCTATTAAGCGATGATATGTGCAAGTTTGCACATTAAAGGGACTAATTGCGTCAAACTGCAAAAGTCTATAGATTCGTATGGTATCGGACCTTGCGGAATATGATCATAAGTTAAACATTCCCTAAATATCCTTTACATAGCTTAGAAATAGGCTTAGAGGTGTTTAGTACGCAAAAATAAACTTATTTGATCAACAGGGACTAAAAGCGTCAAAAAGTGCATAAGTTTGCATTTTCGCGCATATCTTACGTTCTGAATATATCCGGACATCCAAAAATTTTTGTAATCACTAAAATATTTCATTTTAGTGTTTGGCGTGATAAAATTCCATTCGTCGCGTAATTTGAATCATTTTTCGCGTCCGTTCGTGTTTCGTCGTAATTAGCCAAACAACGCAACCGTAAGACCAAACGAACCGACATCCGGCATATTTTTGAGCATGTTTCATGTTCCCTATGTTTAGGCATCATTATAGAGCCTTAAATATGACTTGGCGGGCCTTAGATATGTCAAAAATGGCATTTAGCAAGTGTAGGGACCATTTCAGCAATTCTGTCAAACTTATGGCCGGACCAAAATCTTAGGCGGGCCACGTAAGCCCACATAGATATCCTACGCAGGCCGCGTAGGTCAGAACAGCTACAGAAACTTGTTTCTTTTGCTGGTTTTCATCAAATCTGGTTTCTATACACTCATAACTCAATCTAAGGGCTTGCTACCTGATTTGTAAAACCATTTTACAGTTGTTATAATCTTGTTAACCCTTCCGACACTTGTCACGATCCTATGCAATCCCGAAAACTATATATAGTTGTTCATTTCATTTCACCCATTTCTTGAAGTTCTTGCTCTCTAACTCAAATCTGAGGATCCTGATCATTGGGAACCTCCTTTTGAGTTCTTCTCAGTCCATTGGACCCTTTGTAAGTGGCCTCTTTTGGCTAGTTTGTTTTATTTGGCGATTAAAGCCGAAAAGTCAAGCGTTTTCGATAAACGCTTTGACCTTTAAACGGTCGAGCCATTGTTCGCAACGAACATGGCTACGTGATCGTAATTAGGTAGGTATTAAACTCTCAAAAGGGCACCTCCTAATTACCACATTTGCTTAGTTAATTGTCGGGTCAAAGTAATTAAAATAAAAGTCAAACGAATCGGTTTTTAAATAAAATTCATAACTAATAATGTAAAGGCAATAGAATCAGTTTTTTCACTTTAATAACTTGGTAAATATTAATTGAACATGTCTAGGCATGTTCAACCCGGCAATTCTAAGTTTAGGCTCGGTTCGCAACCGAAAGTCGCAAAAGTTGACTTTTGCTTTGACTTTCAGTTCTGACCCGATTTAGCTTAGTTTAGATATGCCTTAGGATTCCTTTAGAACCGTATTATAGGTTAGTATAACCCTCTGAAGTTATACAACCTGGTTCCTTAGTAATCCGATTCGTTCGCATGTTTCCGTTATTTGCTTAGAAGTTGACCATTATGCCCTTTTGATAATTAAACGAGATTTTTTAAAATGTGAGAGGACAAAAACCTTTATTACTGATTTATAAACAAGTCCTAAAAGTTTGACATCGGTTTATGGTCTAAATTAGGGGTTATGCTCAATATCGTAAATGAAGGCCTTTTTATTAATTAAACGACATATTTGATATAAATCCTATTTAAACTCAAATTTTGACATCAAACCTTTTACCTGCTGATGTAATATAATATTTTGGGATTTTTGGAATTTTTTATTAAATTTTAAAATGATCATAACATAGAGTTCTCGCATAGGCTCGGTAATTGACGATAACGCCCTTTTTGCTAATAAAATGAGTTTTATACACCCTTTACATGTCAAACCTTTTTCTACTGATTTTATATAATAAATAAGTTATTTTAAAATGTAAAGGCTGGTCAAAATCTCAGATTTCCCTATTTAAACCGAATATCGTCAAATACCGACTTTTATGCGATTTAGGCGCATAGTATGGTTTAAAACCATATTAGGCACCTAAAGCTTGATACCTAGTGATGTTATTAATAAATTTTTATACTTTAACAGTAAATAAAAGTTTTGAACTCAGATTTCCAAAATTAACCCTTAAAAATATGTGAAACGACCGAAATGCCCTTTCGGTGCATAGTTTGGTCATAAAAGTTAAATTTCACATATGTGAGATATCTTACTGATATAACTTGATAAAATAAATATTTTTTTTACTGATTATGTTGACCAGAAACTTAGATTATTATTTAACCACTTTTATAAACATTAAAATGACCAAAATACCCCTACGGGGCATAAATTGGTTTTTAAATTCGTTTTGGGCATAATGGAAGGTATCCTACTGATATCACAACATATTTAAGGCATATTAACTTGTGAAACATGTTCATGACTCATTTGGTTACCCGTTATGCATTTTACGCGTTCGGTACGGTTTATGTAACTAGTTTACATGAATTAACCGAAACAGGTCAAACCTTATCATTTTAACTTCAAAATTCAGAATGTGTTTTAGTTTACCCGTATTATACAAGTCTCCATACTTTTCGGGTCTAAATCACATTCTAATCCGGTCTTCGCTTAATCTTGCGTTTTGAACCGTAAACATTTCCTTAAAACTAACCGGTCTAAGTTTCAACTTAAATAAGAACCGTTAGGAGTCTAATAGGTTAATAAAACCTTCATTCCAGATTGAGAGCCCTAGTAGAGGTACTTGTGCTTGCCGATTTGAAAATACGGCTGAGAATAAAATTTCATTTTAGCTCAGGTAAATACTTTTAACTTATTTTCCCTATACGAGCTTGGGATACGGTATTATAATAATACCGCTTGGTCGGGTATTGAATGTTTAATCGATTAGTGGTTAAATTATTGAGGTAACCCGTTTTAATCTGTCTTGTTTGAAACAAAGCCTTTGGGGGTTAATGACCATGTCCCGGATATCCTTGGCATCATTATTAAAAATGGCCACGTCTTAAGCACGGGGTGTAGGCATACACGTGACGGTTTGCATAGGAAAAAACGGTATCTCACACTCTTGTGGGGCCTATACTTGTGGTGTGTCTGTTAATCTTGACTTGGTTTCTACATCGGGCCCTGAATGTATAACGAACATGTAAATCTGTATACAAGATTATTTTTATATAATTGTCCCAAGTTATAAAAGGATATTTGTGCCTTGTGCATTTAAATCAATTTTCATAAATGTTTTCAAAAGAGTCAGTAAATTGTATTTACTAGTGTAAACTGATGTATTTTCCAAAAAGATTAAGTGACAGGTACTGTACGTAATTGGCTGGGAGCTCAGGGCGTTAATAAGGAATCTTGCAAGTTCTAAACGTCTAAAGTCTGTTGAGCAGTGTTTATATTTCTGTTTTAAGATCCGCCTGTGGATCCATATACAACCGTTGTGTAATACCTTATTATACTTTCGAATCGGTTTGTATTATTATTACTTTAGACTTCTGCTGTGCATTGAACTGTGATTATTTGACTATGATGATATCAACTACGTCACGATGCTCCCCACGGGGCCCACCGGTAATACGTGGAAATATCGGGGTGTGACATGAAGTGTCACCAACGATGAAGTTGTCAAATTGCCTTTATATACCTTCCTTGTCACATAAACTTTTATCCATTAGCCATATCACAAAAGAGTTTAAACTGTTCAGTTCTAATGCACCATACTTTTTTACAGGATATCAGGACGGGAGCGATCATTGGGCGTGGCACTGAACTACAAGGGCTGTATTACGTGGATGAAGTGACTCATCAGGGGACTGCAATGTTTGCTCATGGAAGTATTGATAGAGAAGCATGGTTATGGCATAGGAGGCTGGGACACCCATCCACTGGTTATTCACATCTTTTGTTTCTAAAGTTATTTTCTTCAAAACCCACTTTAATTTGTGAAACTTGTGTTTTGGCCAAAAGCCAATAATACTAGAGTTGATATCCCTTTTTCGTTAATTAATTCTGATGTTTGGGGACCGGCGAAAGTCATGGGGGGGGGGGGGGCAAAATTTTCGATACTTTGTTATATTTGTTGATGATTGTACTCGTATGACGTGGATTTATTTTTTAAAGCACAAATCCGAAGTCTTTGAAAAATTCACTTAGTTTCATACTATGATTGAAACTCAATTCCGTAGTCCCATTCAGATTGTTCGATCAGATAATGGAGGAGAATATGTTAATGAATGCATGAAATCTTTTTGTAAATTAAAAGGGATAGTCCATCAAACTTCATGTTCCCACACCTCGGAACAAAATGGTGTATCTGAACGGAAAAATCGAATCCTGTTAGAAATAACACGTGCCCTACTGATAGAATCCCATGTTCCTACATCATTTTGGCCAGAAGCTGTAGCTACGGCTACATATCTCATAAATCGACTCCCAACCAAAGCACTTTAACTCAAAACCCCAATTGAAACCCTAATCAATTTTACCAAAATCCCCCCACCCCTTACTCTTGAGCCTAAGGTATTCGGGTGTTCTGTCTTTGTTCACATACCCAAAATCAACCGAAACAAACTTGGGAAACTTGGGGCCATGTGCTGAAAAGTGTGTCTTTGTAGGCTATGGGGTTACACAAAAAGGATATCGCTGTTACAATACAAAAACACGGCACATGTATACAACAATGGATTGTGACTTCCTTGAAACAGAATTTTTCTATAACTCCCAACATAATGGCCAGGGGGAGAAGGAGCATGTCGACCCATTAAGTTGGTTGGTATGGTTGCCTTCGTCAGAAGAAACCTCTCACAATGAGTCACAAAGATCCACACAGCCTACAGAGCAATCGGTTAGTGTCACTGACCAAGGTCCTCCTATCTTGATACCCGAGGTAAGTGAATTCACCATCCCTGAATCTCCCATACTTGAACCAAATGATGATTCTCCATGTACTTCTAATCAAGAGACAATAGTAGAACAGGGGGAACAAGCAGGTGATGCTAGAGAGCAAGAAGTACAAGAAACAACTAATCGTTATGTGCTACCCCCAAGGGTAAATAGAGGGGTTCCTCCTAAACGATATTCTCCAGAAAAAGAGTGTCGAGGCTCCAAATATCCTATGGCAAAACATTGCCATAGGAAATTTGTCCAAAGAAGCCAAGGCTTTTGACTCCTCATTATACTCAGAAAAAATTCCAGCCACGGTTGAAGAAGCATTAGCATCAGCAATTTGGAAGGATGTAATGGAGACAGAAATGAAAGCCTTAATAAAAAATGATACTTGGGAAAAAAGCAAGTTTCCAATAGGAAAGAAACCAGTAGGATGTCGTTGGGTGTTTTCTGTAAAACACAAACCCGATGGCACCATTGAGAGGTATAAAGCTCGACTGGTGGCCAAAGGGTACACACAGTCTTACGGGATTGATTACTCAGAAAATTTCTCGCCAGTGGCAAAGCTCAACACAATCAGGGTTCTTCTCTCTATTGCAGCTAACAGGGATTGGCCACTTCACCAGTTTGATGTGAAGAATGCTTTCTTACACGGAGAGTTAAAGGAAGAGGTTTATATGGCAGCTCCACCTGGTTTCATAGGAGACTTCAAAACAAGAGAAGTATGTCGACTGAAAAAGTCAATTTATGGACTCAAACAGTCCCCACGGGCTTGGTTTGGGATATTTACTATAGCTATGAGAAAATATGGCTTTAAACAAAGCAACTCCGACCACATTTTGTTCTTAAAAAGGAGGGGGACACTTGTAACCTGTTTAATTATTTATGTGATGATATGATAATTACAGGAGATGATCACGAGGAAATGTCAAGATTAAAGGAGAATCTGTTCACAGATTTTGAAATGAAAGACTTGAGAAGGCTTAAGTATTTTCTTGGAATTGAAGTTCTAAGATCCAAACAGGGAATATTTATATGTCAGAAAAAATATATTCTTGATTTATTAGCTGAAACTGGAATGATTGAATGTAAGCCGGCTGAGACTCCAATGGTTGTAAATCATCAATTACATATGGAGGAAGGAGCAAAACTGGCCGACAAAGAAAGGTATCAACGATTGGTGGGAAAATTAATATATCTTTCTCACACTCGTCCAGATATAGCATATGCAGTGGGAGTGGTTAGTCAATTTATGCACCAACCTCAAGTGAGTCACATGGAAGCAGTTTGGAGGATTGTGAGGTATCTCAAGGGTACAGTTGGCATGGCATTCAATTTAAAAACAAATACGCACTTGAGATTCAGGGATATACAGATGCTGACTGGGCAGGTTGTAAAGATCACCGGAGATCGACATCAGGATACTTCACTATGGTAGGTGGAAATCTAGTGACTTGGGAGGAGCAAAAAAACAAAAGGTGGTTGCTCTCTCAAGTGCTGAAGCTGAGTTTCGGGGAATTGCACGAGGTGTGGCGGAAATTTTATGGATACACAAACTTCTAACAGAGATGGGCTTTCCCCGAGTAAAACCACTAAGCTTATGTGTGATAATAAAGCGGCCATCCAAATCTCAGAAAATCCAGTGCAACACGATCGAACAAAGCATGTTGAGGAGGATAGACACTTCATCAAAGAAAAAATAGAGGCGGGCATAATTGAACTTCCATTGTTTCAAACCAAAGATCAACTAGCAGGATATCTTAATAAAAGCAGTCAACGGGAGAATTTTTAATGAATGCTTAGACAAGTTGAGTTTTGGGATTCCCACTACTCAACTTGAGGGGGAGTGTTAGAAAAAAGGAATATACTTTTATGGGGCAATTAGGGATCACAAAAAATCCTCTGTATCATCAGTAAAAAAGGTGGTGATTTTCCCTTCAAAATTCCAGCCGTAATTCATGATTGGGCTTTATTGGGTTTCCTTTATTTTCATATTGGGTTTCCTTTCATTGGCACATTACCTTGTATTTATATTCTTTGTATTCATGTTCCTGTTTCGAAGAAATATACAAAAAACAATTCTTTCTTCAACACCATAATTCTGTTTTATCAATTTACATCACGATATGTCAGCCCTAAGGGTAATCACGCATGACGTCTGGATTGGAGGAGAGTTTATCGACGAAATTAGGGCCCCCACTTTATAGTTCGATTAGGGTCTCCAATAATGTAAGAACGACCCTGAGTAGATGACCATGCTACTGTATTTATCACAACTCACAAAAAAGGGTAAAAAAGGTGTATATATGTATATATGTGTGGGTGTGAAATGTAGGGGAAAATTCTTGTACAAATAATCTTAACATACTAAACATACAAATTGAAGGAAAACTCAAAAAGACAAGGTGACATTTTTGTAATTATCAATAACTATCAAAGTTACTCTACAAATATACCTAAAAAACCTAAAAAAAACCTAACCCCCCCCCCCCCCCCACCCAAGCTAAAATGCTAAAAACTAAACCCCTAAAAAACCTAAAAAAATAAAAAAAAAACACACACAAATTATTTTATTTTTTATTAAAAAATCGCTATTTTTAGTAGCAGCAAAAAAAATTTTTTTTTTTTTTTTTGCTAACAAAATGTAGTGATTTTTTTTATAAAAAATATTAAAAAAAATTTGTGTTTTTGGTATCTTTTGTTGAGTTCACATTTGTATAGTAACTTTGATAGTTTTGGTAATTACAAAAATGCCACCTTGTCTTTTTGAGTTTCCTTCAATTTGTATGTTTAGTATGTTAAGATTATTTGTATTTGATCTTTTGCCGTGAAATGTATGCCAATCTCACCTTATAATATAAATAGTGATGTTACCAAACATTATGTTAATTAGTCTCTAAACAAAAGAAACCCAAAAAGAAACAAAGACCATGCATAATTAGGTGCAGGTAGCTTCCTTTGAAGTTGCATTGGCTGACCATTCTTCATTCTTCCTTATGTGGGAAGATTTTGCATTAGGCTTGATAATCTTGTCATAATGCTTTCGAACGAAGGACGAAGTGCTGGGTCGCTGCAAGTTTTTTCGATTCAATTACACCTGGTTTATGAAGATTAATTGTAGTTTTACTAATTGCACATTTTAACAGGAGTATTAGGAGTCACATAGTTGTATTCCAATAATCATATAAATTACATTACACTAGTTCAATTGTCATCCAATTACCCATCAATCCATTATAAACTGTTTGTAAAAGATTTGGGACAGCCTTTTTTACACATTGTTCTTTCTCATATCTCCTTGTCTTTAATAACATGTCAAAACGGGCGTGTTGGGTAACCATTGGCGGACACAAGTGAAGGGGTGGTAACAGGTCGGTCCAAACTGAGTCGCGTTGAACCCCTCATTCCCCCCCCCCCCCCCCCCCAAACTAAATCTTGGGTCCGCCACTGGTAACAGGTCGGTCAAACTGAGTCGCGTTGGCGATTAGTTAACCAAAACACTATACTCGTTCAGTAATTAATGAGTTAATGATGAAACGTATATGAGTTCAATAATATCTAGTTTTTGATAATATAAAATTATTTAGAAGGTTTGATGGGTTAAAAAATACATTTTGGGCGACCTTCAACTTGTTCGGCCCATTTCCTGCTTTTTTTCCCTTTAAGTTGCCTGTTTGTCCCGCTAAAGATTAAAAAAAAAAAAAAGAGAAAAAAAATAAACCTAAATTCTTAAAATCCACCTTTTATCACAAATTGACTATATCTATTAGGTAGTAGGATGACAACTGAACAGCAATGTAAATGATATGGCTGAAAAACTAATATATGACCTATAAATGAAAATGGAACAAAAAGAGGCAATAGTAAATGTAAGATCAAACCTTTGCCAACAATCTTGAATGATAGATGAGAGAGATGGATCTAGGTCTTCGGGTAAATCCAATCGACGGTCCATGAAACCCACAACTCCTACCACCTTCAAACATCAAAAAGTACCACTTAGTAAATGTAATACGCTATAGTAATGTATTTGACACGTAGAAGAAACTTGATTTCGGTTATGAGGGTGAGACTGCGTATTCGCTAAATGAGAGAAAATTAGATACCTGTAGCGGATTCATATTGCTCCAAGGGACACTTTGTGTGACTAGTTCCCATAGTATTATGCCAAAACTAAACACATCTGACCTGTCCATCAACAAAATAAGAACACCCATTAAGCATAACATATCCATGTAGCAAAATGGGCGGCGTGATGATAAGTAAAAAAGGACAATTCTTGTTAATGTTTCGGGTTGGGATGACCCGAAGCACTTTCTGTCATGAATCAATAATTTATTTTTTATATCTTTTTTGGTGTGTCAAATAGTATACTTTATCAAAAATAATATTATTTTGAAATAAAACGATTAAAATGGTGTATGTACTAAAAGTTTATATTATCTTGGAACTGATATCCTCAACTGACTAATTTCAAGATGCTAAGTGAATCTTACTTCTCGTTTGAAGGTTCGTTACGAAGAACTTCAGGTGCCATCCATTGAGGCTGCAAAAGACATAACCACAATCAATAACTTTTTTTTTCAGTTTTGACACTTCACCAAGAAAATAGCGAAAGAGAATGTTCTTACTGTCCCTCCCCCGGATCTAGCAGATAAAAAGGTTGCATGCTTCAATTTTGAAAGACCGAAATCCCCAACCTGATCAATATCATGCTATATTAGCTTGCTTCATTATTAAAAGATAACAATAATTAACAAATATCAGATCATTTAAATGGTGTTACTCAGCGAAACACTACCTTAACCGACCAGTTCTTGTCTACAAGAAGATTTGAAGATTTGAGGTCTCTGTGTACAATTGGCGGGTTTCTGTGGTGCAAGTAGTTCATACCTCTTGCCTACAATCAAGAAAAACAAACGTTAGTACAAAAAACTAAATATCCGTGGGACAAGGAACAAGAAAACTGGTTGTCATTCGATAAAAAGGTTAAAAAAACTTACAACATCTGCAGCCATTTTTAGACATCGCCTAATATCCAAAGAGTGACCACTGTTGTGAAGAACATTAAAAAGGCTTCCCCTGATCATGACGAATATAGTTAAGTTGGTTACCGACTCATTAAAATGAAAATTTTATGCAAATTAATCAAACTTATATATGAGTGCATAGCAAGAAATGCATGCATTACCTGGGTAGTAACTCTGTAACAATGGCAAGTTTATCTTGTGAACAGACCGACCCCATAAAAAGCAAAACGTTCGGATGACGGAGTCTTTTCATGATATCAATCTGAAGTACATGCATAATTTAGTAAATACCAAGTGCTTATACATTCAAAGACACAAATTAATCTTTAGTTTCATGTTTTGATAAAGGTCTTCGTGCGGCAATAGAAGACATTGTCGTATGTGGTGGGGCTTATTTTGGTGAACTCCAGTGGCGGATCGCGACTTTGCCGATGCGGCTTGGTGGGTTGGGCCTTCTCTCGGCCCGAGATGTGGCTGCCTATGCTTTTGTGGCTTCCAGGTCTCAATCTTGGGAGTTGCAAGATCACATCTTACGTAACAGTGGGGTTGCTAACACTGACTCGGATTATGTCAGCGCCTTGGAACGCTTGCATAAATCTCTCCCAGACTCTGATCTCGGCGGTTTCTCTAACAAGGACACCGCCCCCAGAAAGCCACAGAAAACTTTGGCGAATGCCCTATGTTGTCGAATCGCACAAAGTTTGGGAGAAGACTTCCATTTATCCCCCCGCCAGAAAGCCGTCATTGAATGCCTACAGAGGCCTCACGCCCAGGATTTCTTAACTGTTATTCCTATTGAAGGTCTAGGTCAACGTATGTCAGCGGTGGAGTACCGGTCAATCCTTAAGTACCGTCTGATGATCCCCATGTTCCCAAATGATGAAACTTGCCCAGTCTGTCGTAAAGCGTGCCTGGATAAATACGGGGAGCATGCGTTACACTATAGAGAGTTGCCGGGGTTTAAGTATCGTCATGACTTTGTTCGAGACGCGTTAATGGATATTCTCAGACGAGCAGGGATCTCAGCAAAGAAAGAGGCACCGGTTAATTTTCTTACAGACCCGACGGAAGGGAGGTCCACCCTACGCCCGGCTGACGTGCTAGTTTTTGGTTGGGAGGGCGGGAAACATGCTTGTGTCGATCTCACAGGTGTATCCCCCATAGCCGGGTTTCGGGAAAATGGGTTTGTGACGGGGCAAGCCGTATTGAAAGCAGAGTCTAAGAAAGTGGAAAAGCACGCGAAAGCTTGTGAGGATAATCAGCATGCCTTTGTCCCCCTAGCGTTTGACACGTTCGGCTCCTTGGCGCCGGAGGCGGTTCGGTTCTTGGCTAGAGTTCAGCGTGTGGTCCACAGCAACTTTTCGACCCCTCAGGGGCGAGGCTTTGTTTTTAGTAGATTAGGGTTTTCCATTCAGAAGGGGATGGCGGCGCAGTTTGTTGCCCGTCTACCTATTCTTATGTAATTTGCCGTGTTGATCGGAATGAAATATTGAAATCAAATTATTTAAAAAAAAAAAAAAACAAATGTTAAGTCATACCTCTTTATTGTACTCCTGCAAAGCCTTTTCACTGTATTGATTACCAAAATAAACTTTAACCGCCACATCCTGATTAAAGGAGCCACAAACATATAACAAGTGTTAATATAACTGGAATGTATATTCTTCCAGGGTGTTTAGGAGTGTTCGTTTAAGGTTTTACGGCTTATTTTAAAGTTTTTATAAGCCATAATCATAAGCTTAAAATATGCAATCCCAAATACCCCCTTCAACATGAAATACAGGTATGAAAAGCTTCTAGTTTAGTTAAGATTTACCGATCCATTCCAAAGTCCACGGTATACTCGAGCAA
The DNA here is from genome assembly GCA_030545235.1 of Helianthus tuberosus. Lineage (NCBI taxonomy): Eukaryota > Viridiplantae > Streptophyta > Magnoliopsida > Asterales > Asteraceae > Helianthus > Helianthus tuberosus. The sequence continues at coordinate 18,724,596 of CM060363.1, read as the reverse complement.
ATGACCCTGAAAAGTTAAGAAACTTATCAATATCTTTAAAAACATATATGATCGACAGGTGGCAATTTCAACCCATATACTTACCGTTGCCAATCTCTTCCTTGAAAATTAAATCTTCCCATCGAATTTCACAGTCAACCGCAGAGTTAATGTCATTCTCAAGCTCCATTTCTTTTCGTGTAAACTGGAACGTTGAAATCGCCAACCGATCAACTGTATTAGCTACCTCAACACACTCCTCTTGCTCTCCCTCAAGGGCTTCAAATGAATAACCATTTTCTATAATATTAGGGTGCGCTTGTTTGTTCCCCTTTGCATACCTTTGTTGATAATTCGGCATGTAAGCTGCCTCTGGGATATCAATAGGTGGACCATCCGGTTGTATGTTACCACTTCTTTGAATATTCAACTTTGACAACACTTTTGCCGCCTAAACGTTTGTTCCCAACAAAAAACTTCATCACATGAATAATAAAAATATTTAAATTAATTTTCTCTACTAGTTAGTGAATTTGGAAGGAGTTCATACATAATTTGAAGACACAGAAAAACCATTCTCTTCACTGTCACCACCGGTCGCTTTCTTCCAAAGATTATAGCCAAAACCGCGCTTAACAGGCTGCAATAATTTAAATATCGCGTTTATAAGAAAAACATCAACCAACAAGTCAGTTACCAAGTAACTAACTTGTGGATGTTAACTTGAACTTACAGGTGCTTTTGGAGGCTTCTCTATATTCACATTTTCAGATTCTAGAATGTCCCCGTCCATGTCAACGGATGAATTTTGCGCATGCGCATCATTTCCGCCACCTTTTCGCAAAACATCTTTCGACGTCTAATCATAAGTTTCAAGAAAAAAAAAGATGTTACTTAAAAAAATATAAAACAAGAAGATTTGCATATCATAAATGAAGATAAAAAGTTATTTAGACAAGCACCAGATTTGAAACAAAAGAAGATAACTGATGTGGTGGCTGCCATTGGATCTTCTTGATACTGCTTTTTTTAGTTTGAGCATTTGCAGGATTCTCATCGAATGACCTCGGGTTTTCGGACTTTATTTTGTTGAATATAGTTGCATCACTTGCCACTGTGACTATGCCAACAAGCTCATCATCTTCATATAATGGGCTTTTGTTGACTAAAGCCATGAATGTCACACCTGACCTTTTTCTGAAAGGGAATTGACCAGCCCAGCTTTGACCAGACCTTACTCTTCTTAAAATCTTCTCTGAAGATACATGAAACTCATCATATATAAGTAAGTCAGAGACTGTTTGACCAAGTGCTTCATAATCCTGATAGCCAAACAGTTTCTCAGCAGAACGGTTCCTGAAACATGATTATGTTTATCAGATATAATATTAAGTTTGTAACACGTTAAAAATGATTTTCTAGTTGTATATTTCTAAAAAGTGTGTAGTTTGACTTTAGTCTAACATACTACTTCAAGATTTGAAAGAATGTTATAATAACTCTTATATGTGAATTAAAGTGGAATATTATTATTCATAAAAGAATAGATCATATTACAAAAAGTTCCTATGATTAGGCTTGGGCCCAAATATAGTCCGGCCCATTAGGCTGATCAGGCCCATGTTCCATTTCCCTATACAACAAGGCTCTGACTCTACTACATTCTTCATAACTCACTCTCTCTATATATACATATTTGCTTGTTAGTATATTGATACATTTGGTTAAATATCATCCTGTCTTGAGCGTCGAAGGGTGGTCCACTGCTATCTGTGGCTCCTTCTAACGTGTTTCTCTATGTTGCAGATCCTCTTAAAACCCAGAAAAAGCTAGAATCCGTCCATACGAAAAAGAGCTAAATAAAAAGAAAACTAAGAATTTCTAATTACTTAAAAACAACAACAATAATTAAAAACCACTCTTAACCGTTTTTGTTAATTCTAATATCATATTACCTTATGAGATTACTGAGAATTTCTAATTACTTATAAAAACCACTCTTAACCGTTTTTGTTAATTACTAAAAGCCGTCTTTTATACATACAATATCATATTACCTTAATATATAATATAATATATAATATATATTAAAAATACTTGAATTTTAATTTGTATCATTATCTAAGATTTTTTATTATATATCATTTTATACTTAAAATACTTTATTTTACTATTCAAAAAAGGTAGCGGCTTTTATTATACATCATTTTATACTTAAAATACTTAATTTTGCTATTCAAAAGGGATAGCGGCGCAGCTTGTTGCGCATATACCTTTTATTTCAATGTAATTTTCATTTGGGAGTCATGCTTTAATATTAATCATTTTATTTCTCATCATGCTCCAAATCCAAACTCTTGCATTCTCATTTATCTATGTTGATAGAGGGGAAGCCCCCCCCAAAAAGGAAACTCTCAAGTCCTATCTTATTAATGATGATAAAAAGACTTTTAACCACTTATTAATCTTAATAGTGGTCGGCCCGTATCACACTCGCATCAACAAATTATGATCAATACTTTTCAAACATCAAAACATACAATAACAAACATATTTCGTAACAAGCAACCCATTCATTTAATTCCCAATGAATTCATAGTGTATCCTCTCATAACTATATGAGAAATTTCAAACAAGAATACTATTTAAAAGAATCTAAATAACAAATATGAACCATCAAATTAAACTTGACTTTGAAAAGTAATATCATTGAACTTTCAAAAGCAAAAGTTGAAATGCTTATCTAGTTGAAGAGTGCCTAAGAAAACTGTATAACGAATTATAAATATATAACTGCTAGAATTGTATAAGGTATGGTTCGGCTACAAAGTGTACAAAGTCATAAAACATCACAATTACATCCATAAAACACACTCAAAACCTACAAATAACAGAGTGAAGATCACTCAAACACAAAATCTAAACCCTAACAGTCCATAAAAACTTCAAACACAACATCGTATAACTATGAATATAAAACACAACATGATAATCAACATAAAACACACTAATGTTAGTCATTTGATAATCAAAGCCTTATCATCCAAAACACAACACAAAATCCACAAATATGACATTTTAGTAATTTTCACTTTGTTATTTATAGGTTTTGAGTGTTTTATGGTTGACATTATACTACCTCTATCCCATTAAAAGTGTCATATTTTGAATTTTCAAAGTCTTTATTTATAAACTTTGACCTTAAATATTTTTGTTTGTGTTAGATAATACTTGATGAAAGTTATATGATTTGAGTGTGTTTTACAAGTGTTTTTATCGGGTTAATTTTCATCAAGTTTTATATAACACAAAAAATATATAATTAAAGTCAAAGTTTATAAATAAAGACTTTGAAAATTCAAAATAAGACACTTTTAATAGGACAGAGCGAGTAGTATTTTATGACTTTGTACACTTTGTAAGAAAAATAGAATTTGTAAAATAAATATATGACTCAACTGACAATTCTTTTTTAAGTGACACCCCTAAATTCACTTATTGCCTACTTCGTAAAAAAATAAAATGCCACTAGACTAAGAGGCCATTCACGATTCAACGGTTAGTTAACCGGCTTCTCTATCACAATAACAGAAAATGTACAAACATGCATTTATACCATTCTTGAAATCAATAAAAAGAAAATAACTTTTGAACTAAACTGAATAAATCAAATAAGCATATATATAAGAATTCAAAATAACTAACCAATAAATAATCTCTCGATCAATAGCTTTGCTGACATAAACTGCATGACCCAACTGGTCCAATGCTCTCTTATACGAAAACCCTACCGGCAAAACATCCGGGACACTATTCCAGCCGGAAAATGACGTCATACCGGGCCTTGTAGGACCCACTTCTTCTTGCTGTACCCTCCCATGATTACCGGATGACGTCTGCTCAAGTTCCAGCATCTGAAACTGCTCTTGTAGGTCAGCATAACTTGCTTCCAAGCTCCGGCACCGGTCCAGTAGGAGCTCGTAGATGGATGAATTGTCGCCGCCGGTGGGATTATCCGGCGAAGCGTATCTGGGTCTGACGTTTGACAAAGCCATATGGTGTTGGTTTCCATTGATGGGTCGTGTGTTGTGTGGATATATGCTGAAAGTTGGTGTCAAACCGCCATTTGAGATAAACATAGATGGAATAATAGTATTTTAGTAACTTTTGGTTGAGTTGCATGTTTTCCCCCTCAAGTTTTGTAACTAGCATTCCACATCCTGGAGCTTTTAGATTTGGTGTTTTGATCAAGGATTTAGTTTAAGTGTTTAACTGACTTTTTTTAGAATGGCTAGAAGGGGAGGGCAAGCCCCTCTACGCCACCTACATCACCCGCCATAAGCGCCATAAGGGTGTCGCCCCTCTTGCCCTTGCCCACCACCCTATGTAGTCTTAACTCTAAGACTATCTCGAATGCAAACGGCGCCCTCAGGCGCCCTTACTGCCTAATCAGCTGTCATATCATATCCTTAACAATCCTTACAAATCCTTAAAAACCACCAATTTCATCTTCAACCATACAAACATCCTTACATGTCCTTTCATTTTCCACATCATCACCCATTTTTTATTTCAATTTACCCATTTTTTTAAGTTCACTTACTTAAATTATTAAAATATATTCAAATAAATTAAATGATTAGATAATTAAGATAAATAATTTAAATAAATTAAAAAAAACATAAAAACATAGAAATTGCATTACCTAAAAACAAAAGTAAACTAGATTTAAAAATAAACATAAAAACACAGAAATTGCGTGCATAAGAATGAAATTGGTCAATGGTGGATGTAAAGTTCAACTGGTTTTCTTGTTTCGTTTAAAATTGTAGGTTGTAAATTAAATAAACTCAATATTGAACTGAACCAAAATATGACAAATAAATGAATTAAAAGAAGTTGATAATGGGACGGTTGAAATAAAAAATTAATAAACATTGCTTTAGTGGCACAAGAACCAAAACTTACCTTGCCCTTGCAGTCGGATATTAGTTTGTTTCAGATACACTTCAATGTCCACCTCATCAAGGGTGAGAGATTTACGGATGCAATGGAGTTAGTCTAAGTCAACTAAGGGTGTGTACATATATACCAAAAAAAGATTCATCCGACTTCATTTTCACGACAAAGTTATCATAATTGCAAATTGTAAATGTCAGTATTATCCAACCATGCTTTACAATGATGCGCCAATGTTGGTAGGCTAGCATCGTTCCATATATCATACTTTATTAGAATTTTTTACAAGGATCAAATAATCTCTGCTAACCCTTACTCATCCATTACACAATAGAAATCCTACAAATATGAAGAAATAAAAGAAGTGAATTAGGGTTAACTTCTTTGCTAATCATTCGAAATCTAAGATTTTCGTAAGTTACTTTCTATTTTAAGAAGCAAATTAAGGGCGAAAGTTGACAACAAACCTTATTAAACACTTCCTATAGATTCTATTTGTTAATCGTTCGAAATCTAAGATCATCATAGTGAACTAGGGTTAACTTCTTTGCTAATCGTTCGAAATCTAAGATCATCATATGTTGGTTACCTTTATACTTAAAAACGCCAGCGTTAGTCCACCATACTTAAAAACGCTAGCGTTAGGCCACCCGTGGTGGTTGTCTTTTTGTCCGTGATGAATTTGTATAACGCGTGATTTTGTACAAAACACCACCACCACTCCAATGGATCACACGTCAAACATAAAACGTGTTATATTTTTAACGCGTGAATGTTTTGATTGTTTGAGGGAAATTGTTAGTTGTGGGGAAATTGTTGGGTGTGGAGATGAGTGATGGACATTTCCACTAAAAAAACATTGTGAGTGATAGAGTAATGCTTAATGACATGACGAAACTTGATTGAAAGTTGTGCGTAAGTGCGTAACTGATGAGTGGTGACCACACCTACCTTTTGGTCCACCAAACCCTTTGGGGTTGAAATGTAATACATAAAACTTGATGGTGGTTGAAAGTATGATTGAGTTAAAGAAGTGACATATAGTCAAACACTGAATGTTGGCAAGTGGGATACAAGCACAGACTTTTAGGCTAAAATCGTGGGGACTTGCGTAGTCACATGCAACATTTTAAAAACCAGTTTTTAAATCAAACCGGATTAGGCTAAAAAATGGTTCAACCAGTTGAACCAGGTTGTACCGAGCGGTTCAACCGGGTTAACTAGCTAACTCTATAATTTCATAAATTACAACATCAACTCAAAAGTTAATCAAAAAAATGCATGATTACATATTAAAAGATAATCCAAAAGTAAATCCATAATAAAAAATAATCCAAAAGATAGTCGAAAATCATTCAGTTTTCCAAAAAGCTCTTTTAAACGAAAGTGTACGATATATTTAAGCCATTTGAGTGTTGAATACATCAACTATTTTCGTTTTATACAATATTAAATAAGAACTTTTAGTTACGAATAATCATAATATATAAAAATTAGTAAGATAAGTAACATATATAATAAACATAACTAACAACCCAAACTAAAATAGCCTTGTGCTGGTACCGGTATTACGTTTCAAACCGGTATACCGGATTTTACCGCCGGTACAAACCTTATACCGTTTCACTTATTTACCGGGGTGTTTCATACGGGATTTACATCTGGAAACGGTAATACCGGTATAACCGGCCGGTATTTACCGGTTTTTAAAACATTGGTCACATGACACGTTGAATTTGCCAAAGACTAATACTAATAAAAGCGTGACACGTGTACTTTAATGCTATTTTTGACATGTTAATGTTTTCATGTGGTGACGTTGATAGCTGAAAGATAAGGGAGTACATGCATTAATCTGCAGTTGTCTCAATTAGTGAGTGTTATGTGCCTTATGTCCAAGGTTTGATGCAAAACTACTATCAAGCCGGAGTCTTATTGGAAGCAGGCTCTCTATTCATACACAGTAGAAATAAGATTGTCTACATCTTATCATCCTTAGACCTTATCTTACCTTTACTGAGATTTATGATGAGTATGATGATAATGATATAGAGAAACTAACAGCCTTTGTTTTGTATTTTATTTGGTTTTTTTCTTCATTTTAAGATGACCACGTGTGAGGTTACTGTCCGTTGTTTTTTCTGCCCTAGAACCCATGTTTAATATTATTTTTAAACGGTTAAAACACACCCTTATAGTATTTATTCTTGTGAGGCTTAAACCCGTACAATTTTAATAGAGATAAATGTCTAGTCTCTAGTGTCACTAAGTCAAAAGAGTCGTCGACCCATATTTCATAGGGTTAATGGATTTAAACATCCCCAACTATTGTCATTTGGCCGCTGGCACTCTCAACTTTGACTTTGGCTCACACCACTCTCAACTTGACACATTGTTTGTCATGGCACCCTCTCGTTAAATAATCACTAACCTGGTTAGTAAAATTAGCCTACATGTCAATTTAAGCTGATATGGCATGTATGACGTGTCATACATGATCTGATGTGGAACATTACCCATGATCATCATTAAAAAAAATAAAACAAAAGAAAATTACAAAAAATTAAAAATATATAAAAAGATACATATCAGATCCCCTCTCTCTCTCTCACACACACACACAACCAGTTCTCACTATCACAACCACCATAAAACAACCATTCCTTAATCCTTACCCTTTTCTCAATTTATTCTCCACAACCATCACCGGACCACAATCACCATCATCATCACAGCCACCAGCACCTTCTTCCACTACTACCACCACCTGCCGCCACCGCCTACCCCAATGGCACCTTCCCCTACCTAGCCATTGAGTCTTCCAATTCCCCAGCGAAGTGGCAGAACCGTCGTATCTTTAATCGCTTTCTCCGTCGCCGTTCATAACGAATCTGAATCTGAAGAATGTTTCGGTCGTAACGGAAGCTCCACCACTGGGACCCCGTTAGTCAACGATGATTGCAGCCAGTGGTCATTCGTCTATAAATCTGGCCATCTGGGTATCTAAATCTGCATTAGATGAATTGGAAATTGACATCGGCTTAAATTGACGCGTAGGCTAATTTTACTAACCAGGTTAGTGATTATTTAACGAGGGGGTGCCATGACAAACAATGTGTCAAGTTGGGAGTGGTGTGAGCCAAAGTCAAAGTTGAGAGTGACAGCGGCCAAATGGCAATAGTTGGGGGGGTGTTTAAATCCATTAACCCTATTTCGTATGATATTTGTTCTTCAGTTCTTGTATTTTAGGTTGCTTCAGGTAATTTTACCCATACTTTAGCATACTTTGATAAAAATTTAAAAATAATTTACGAGTAATGAATACTTTTCATACTTACAAATAAATTTTAACATTTCTAGTAATAGAATGGTTTGTTTAAGTTGTTTCATGAAAAAACATGTTATAGAAATATTCATATAACATAAGGGGAAAGTTCTTGTACAAATAATCTTAACATACTAAACATACAAATTGAAGGAAAAGTCAAAAAGACAAGGTGACATTTTGTAATTATCAATAACTATCAAAGTTACTCTACAAATATATCTAAAAAACCTAAGCATAAAACACTCACATTTATAACTATTAATCATAACTCAAAGCATCAAGTATCCTCACATTTATAACTCTACAATTAATATTTTACTAAGTGTTACTGTATAGTCATAGACACAAAAATACTATTCGAACAAATCATAAAACACTCACCTTTGCCCTTAGATTTTACCGTATCTTGCTTTCCTTGTCCGACCCATTGGCAAACTCTAACAATAATGCTAACTTGCAAGTTCAATATCACACACTTAGCATACGGGTCACGATTATTTCAATATAAATATTTACATAATACACCAGACAGCATTATATTTCGTTTCACTTATCCTGACCCAATACATGGAGTTTATATGAAACCACTCAATTTACTAACTATGGTTTCTTTGTGGCATTTTATCGAACATCAGGTGTGCATCAACATTTCTACTACTTAAATATCATCATTTTGTTTATCCAGACTTCCAATTGAAAACATAACAACTAGGCTACAAACATTGAGCTATATAACATATAGGTTTCAGTACTTGTCATATAGAAAACCAATTTATATATTATCATGCACCAACACTAGAGTGTATGAACTTAAAATATAATTTGATCACATGAGAAGCATAACTAGCCATTATTCATAAAGATTTCAGATCATAAATCGCTATTCCGATTACATAAATGTAACTCATCCTTCATCTAACGATTAGATCAATAAAAATACATACCTTAACTCACAATGACGTCTAGATCTTAATCTATCTTCAATTTCGACATGCAACCGTTTCTTCAAGAGATCCATACAAGTTTTTATCCTTCGATTTTGAGTTCTTATAGACACCTCCTTGCTACCAGAAGTGTTCTTCAATTTTGGATGAATAAAACATCCACAATCTGATTTCTTATTTATTTGGATACAATTTAAACCCTCCCACAATTCAAGGGTGTAATATTCTAACCACATGTTATGGCTTTACTGTCTATAAAATCCTATTTGATATATTTTAAAATTTAAACATTCAACATTATTTTTTTATATGTGTCAATAGCTTTTAGAATATTTACACTTCTGAATAAAACCCATATTGATATATTTATACATTTTTAGAACTCCTATCAGACATATATACTTTATATGTGTTAAAAGTCATAAAACATTATAATGTCAACCATAAAACAAGCTCAAACCCCACAAATAACAAAGTGAAGATTACTAAAAGGCCATATTTGTGGGTTTTGTGTTGTGTTTTGGATGATAAGGCTTTGATTATCGAATGACTAACATTAGTGTGTTTTATGTTGATTATCATGTTGTGTTTTATATTCATAGTTCTACAATGGTGTGTTTGAAGTTTTTATGGACTGTTAGGATTTGGATATTGTGTTTTAGTGATTTTTACTCTGTTATTTGTGAGTTTTGAGTGTGTTTTATGGCTGAAATTGTGGTGTTTTATGACTTTATACATTTTGTAGGAAAAATGGACTTTGTAGCCGAACCCCACTCGCATATATTATTCAGATATAAATCTCTAAAATTTGGGATGTTACAAAATACACCTAACTTAAATAACTTTTTACTTAATAACGAATTTGCTCTTATTTGTTGAGTTAGATATGAAACTTTAAAATCTAATAAAGTTGTAAAGATTAATCCAATTGTTACATGTCTCCTTCTTAATAACTACAGATTGTAGCTTGTGTGTATCTCTTTGAATGATAATGGTCGCTATGCAGCTTATCTGTAAATGGTTCCATGGGTCAAAAGAAAGAGAATAGGTGTTTGATTTGCGCTTTTTATAATTGAATCAAGTATAGGATATGGAGTATTTGGACTAGTTTGATAGTATTCAAGCATCTAAGAGAGGTAGAAAACACTTTAATTGGTATCAAAGCGGCGATTGAATGCTTGTTCGTGTTGATGCAATTCCTGCGATTAAGAGGTAATTTGGGTTAGGAAGTATCAAGTTCGGAACAAGATCGGAACTGGCATGTTCAAAGTTGGTGTTTATTTTGTTGGTGTTGTGAACGGGAATTCAAAAAGATTTGTGGACAGTGGCTTTTGATTAGGTATCAACCGCTAATTAAGAGAACCAGAAATCGGAGACAGCAACAGAACAAAATCAGAACCGTTTTGATCAACGTAAGTGATCAAAACCTGATTGTTTTTCGATTCAGATTTGACCAGATTATAAACAGTTCTTAACTGTTGATTGTCTTGGTAAATTGTCGATTAAAGTAGGATGGAAACGGGAAACTGTTGATTATCCTACAACGTTATCGACATGAATCAAAAAATAAACCGATTACAACCGCGTTAGGTTGTGGGTGAAGGTTTGAATGCTCTGGTAAAAGAAACGAATCCAAGTTCATTTCAGTGTCTGAAGTTAACTTCAACAAATTACACGATCCAGAGCATGCATATGAAGGTTATTTTTGGGATTCATGGAGTTTGGGATATGATTGATCTGGGTTCCACTGACGTGAAGAAAAATAACTTGGCAAAAGCGCTTCTGTTTCAGTCGAAACCGGAGGAACATATTTTACAGATCGGTAAGTTGAAGTCAGTAAGGGAGATGTGGGAAGCAATTTAGTTAAGAAATCTCGGTGCAGGACGTGTGAAAAAACCAAGACTTCAAAGCTTAATAACTGAATTCGACGATTTGAAGATGAGGGATACTGGAACAATTGATGAGTATGCCTCAAAGTTGTCGTCTATTGCTTCTAAGGCGGCTACACTGGGAGAAAAGACTGAAGAACGAAAATTGGTCAAGAATTTCCTTACTAGTCTGCCAAGATGTTTTATTCACGTTGTGGCTTCGCTTGAAAAGTTTTGGACTTGAAAACGGTCGGGGTATGAAGATGTGGTTGGTAGACTAAAAGCCTATAAAGAAAGGATCAAATAAGAAGATAATGCACATGATAATTCGGGTAATTTAGTGTTTTCTAAATCTGAATCTTCTTCTAGCCGTGGACGTGATTCTAGTAGGGGTAGAGGATCCCACTCGTAGCGGGGTGGGGGGGGGGGGGGGGGGCGTGGTTGGGATAACACCCAAAATCGCGGTAAAAAAGAAGATAATAAAACACGAGACAACGGAAAGCAACATGATAAAAATCGTGATTTAACGGGAATAAAGTGTTACTGGTGTGACAAATATGGACACTTTGTTTCAAGATGTCTAGATCGATTAAAAAATATAACGCGAACATGGCACAAGCAGAAGAACAAAATAATGGGGTTAATGGAACATTTTTTTATGATGAGGACCGATCAAGAAACTATCTTTTTAAACGAAGAAAATGTTTTGCCAAGAAATTTGAAGCCAATTCTAGCGAAAAAGATGTTTGGTAGGGGTGAGCAGAAAACCGAAATAACCGAACCGAAACAAAACCGAAGGTTCGGTTTTTGGATTTTTAATAACCGAAAATCTCGGTTCGGTTTTCAGATAATCATTTTCAATAACGGAAAAAACCGAACCGAACAGATAAGTTACAATCCATATAATTTTATGTTTAAGTTTAAGTTGTTTAAGTGTTTAACCCAAGAAATAACAAACTTTAACATAAAAATTAAATGATCTTCAAATTATTATAAAAGAAAATGTCTTAATAAAAACTTTGAAGAAACATAAAAATAGATTAGAATTTTAGGTTTATATAAACAATACTATTTAAAGAGGTTAAATATAATAATTTTAGTGTAAACATATAAGAAAGATTCTTATATTTTAAATTATACTTTTTATTTTTTGAATCTTACATAATTTTGTTCCAAACACCGAAATAACCGAAAAACCGAACTGAGCCTACGTAAAAACCGAAACCGAACGATATTAAAAAACCGAAAACCAACATTTCGGTTTCGTTTTGGTTTTGCTCTAAAACCGAACCAAATCGTGCACACCCCTAATGTTTGGTACCTTGATAACGGAGTTAGCAACCTCATGCAGGTAACCAGAGTTGTTTTGTAGAGTTAAATGAGCGGACAACTGGTAGTGTGAAGTTTGGTGATGGTTCGCGTGTGACGATTAAAGGAAATTGGACAATTTTATTTGAAGGTAAAACCGGTGAACAAAAGCTTTTAAACATATATTTATTATATCCCAGATTTGCGCAGTAACGTGATGAGTTTGGGTCAAGTAACCGAATTTAGATGTGAAATTCTGATGAATGAAAAATTTCTAACGATGTTTGATAGTAGTGGAAAATTATTAAGGCATGTGGCTCGTTTGAAAAATCGTTTATACAAGGTGAAATGAAAGTGGGCACTCCCTTTTGTTTTATGACGAAAATCGATGAAGATTCTTGGTAGAGATACCCAACTGTGTTTAGCTCTTTTTACTTGATCTTTGGGTATAAGTTTACCATATAACAATTTGCAATCATATCAACGATGCTAATACTTTTTTTTTTTCATTCAGTTTTCATATTCCCCTTTTATACGATACAAATATGCAATAATTTGCAATCACCCTTTATATATAATATATATTTTTAACTTATTTAATTTTGTTTGAATTTTTGTTTTTCTCTAATAACCTGTGTTTATCATCTTAAAAAAACTTAATACACGAATGTGCTTAATATATTTTCCTCGACATTCTGATATGTATATTTTTTTTTCTTGAGAATAGGGTTGTGTTTGAAATAGAGGGTTATTATTATTATTATTTTTTTTATATCGTATGCTACATTAACTGATAGTGACAGAATGTCAGTGCCAATATCGGTATACGTTTTTATGGTTTTCAATTTCTGTAAAACACAACTTTATTTTATTGGGTTACATACTTTATATTTTGGGTTCCATCACACCACTTTTGCTTAACGAAGTCATTGTTAACAAGATTTTTTTTGAATTATACAAGTTGTCTTTAGAATAATGTATTTCTTTTGGTCGTAAAATATGTCAATGACGGGTATCATACTAGGAACCAAATGAACCAACCAGATACTGACCGTACAACATCAGTACTGGTATCAGTTTTGAGTTTTAGTGATTTTTACTCTGTTATTTGTGAGTTTTGAGTGTGTTTTATGGCTGAAATTGTGGTGTTTTATGACTTTATACATTTTGTAGGAAAAATGGACTTTGTAGCCGAACCCCACTCGCATATATTATTCAAATATAAATCTCTAAAATTTGGGATGTTACAAAATACACCTAACTTAAATAACTTTTTACTTAATAACGAATTTGCTCTTATTTGTTGAGTTAGATATGAAACTTTAAAATCTAATAAAGTTGTACAGATTAATCCAATTGTTACATATCTCCTTCTTAATAACTACAGATTGTAGCTTGTGTGTATCTCTTTGAATGATAATGGTCGCTATGCAGCTTATCTGTAAATGGTTCCATGGGTCAAAAGAAAGAGAATAGGTGTTTGATTTGCGCTTTTTATATTTGAATCAAGTATAGGATATGGAGTATTTGGACTAGTTTGATAGTATTCAAGCATCTAAGAGAGGTAGAAAAGATCATATTCCTCCAGCAATTTGACTTCCTATGCTATTGTTGATCATCTCACTACGAATCTCAACACTCCGAGCAATTTACCCTAAACCCTGCTGATCTCCAATTATCATTGAATTGAGAAAATTGTGGAGGGACACAAGATCATAAAGTGACTATAGTGTTTGCTTCAAAATCCAATAAATGGATTTATTAGAATTCTGAAGTCGGCCTGTGGCTCTGTGTGTGAATGGACGACTAAAGATGGTTTACTTGTGTTCCAAGTAAACAATATATTAATTAATTGGTGGATAATTATCTAGATTCCTATATGTGTTTCGTTAGGAAGTGTATTAGATAAATGTAGTGTAAAATAATTAATCAGGATTCCTAGTTATAGTCTAATATGTCTAGAGTAGCTATATATACCAATCAAATTGGTAGGGATTGTAATCAAGGTTTTGAAAGAGTTTCCTTGTTAATAAAATTAGGATTCCTAGTTAAGCCAAATACGTCTTTCTTCCGGATCTTATTCTATAACCCCTGTTACCAATTAAACACTTTAATTGGTATCAAAGCGGCGATTGAATGCTTGTTCGTGTTGATGCAATTCCTGCGATTAAGAGGTAATTTGGGTTAGGAAGTATCAAGTTCGGAACAAGATCGGAACTGGCATGTTCAAAGTTGGTGTTTATTTTGTTGGTGTTGTGAACGGGAATTCAAAAAGATTTGTGGACAGTGGCTTTTGATTAGGTATCAACCGCTAATTAAGAGAGTCAGAAATCGGAGACAGCAACAGAACAAAATCAGAACCGTTTTGATCAACGTAAGTGATCAAAACCTGATTGTTTTTCGATTCAGATTTGACCAGATTATAAACAGTTCTTAACTGTTGATTGTCTTGGTAAATTGTCGATTAAAGTAGGCTGGAAACAGGAAACTGTTGATTGTCCTACAACGTTATCGACATGAATCAAAAAACAAACCGATTACAACCGCGTTAGGTTGTGGGTGAAGGTTTGAATGCTCTGGTAAAAGAAACGAATCGAAGTTCATTTCAGTGTCTGATGTTAACTTCAACAAATTACACGATCCAGAGCATGCATATGGAGGTTATTTTTGGGATTCATGGAGTTTGGGATATGATTGATCCGGGTTCCACTGACGTGAAGAAAAATAACTTGGCAAAAGCGCTTCTGTTTCAGTCGAAACCGGAGGAACATATTTTACAGATCGGTAAGTTAAAGTCAGAAAGGGAGATGTGGGAAGCAATTTAGTTAAGAAATCTCGGTGCAGGACGTGTGAAAGAAGCAAGACTTCAAAGCTTAATAACTGAATTCGACGATTTGAAGATGAGGGATACTGGAACGATTGATTAGTATGCCTCAAAGTTGTCGTCTATTGTTTCTAAGGCGGCTACACTGGGAGAAAAGACTGAAGAACGAAAATTGGTCAAGAATTTCCTTAGTAGTCTGCCAAGATGTTTTATTCACGTTGTGGCTTCGCTTGAAAAGTTTTGGACTTGAAAACGGTTGGGGTATGAAGATGTGGTTGGTAGACTAAAAGCCTATAAAGAAAGGATCAAATAAGAAGATAATGCACATGATAATTCGGGTAATTTAGTGTTTTCTAAATCTGAATCTTTTTCTAGCCGTGGACGTGATTCTAGTAGGGGTAGAGGATCCCACTCGTAGCGGGGTGGGGTGGGGGTGGGGGGGTGGTTGGGATAACACCCAAAATTGCGGTAAAAAAGAAGATAATAAAACACGAGACAACGGAAAGCAACAGGATAAAAATCGTGATTTATCGGGAATAAAGTGTTACCGGTGTGACAAATATGGACACTTTGTTTCAAGATGTATAGATCGATTAAAAAATATAACACGAACATGGCACAAGCAGAAGAACAAAATAATGGGGTTAATGGAACATTTTTTATGATGAGGACCGATCAAGAAACTATCTTTTTAAACGAAGAAAATGTTTTGCCAAGAAATTTAAAGCCGATTCTAGCGAAAAAGATGTTTGGTAGGGGTGAGCAGAAAACCGAAATAACCGAACCGAAACAAAACCGAAGGTTCGGTTTTTGGATTTTTAATAACCGAAAATCTCGGTTCGGTTTTCAGATAATCATTTTCAATAACGGAAAAAACCGAACCGAACAGATAAGTTACAATCCATATAATTTTATGTTTAAGTTTAAGTTGTTTAAGTGTTTAACCCAATAAATAACAAACTTTAACATAAAAATTAAATGATCTTCAAATTATTATAAAAGAAAATGTCTTAATAAAAACTTTGAAGAAACATAAAAATAGATTAGAATTTTAGGTTTATATAAACAATACTATTTAAAGAGGTTAAATATAATAATTTTAATGTAAACATATAAGAAAGATTCTTATATTTTAAATTATACTTTTTATTTTTTGAATCTTACATAATTTTGTTCCAAACACCGAAATAACCGAAAAACCGAACTGAGCCTACGTAAAAACCGAAACCGAACGATATTAAAAAACCGAAAACCAACATTTCGGTTTCGTTTTGGTTTTGCTCTAAAACCGAACCAAATCGTGCACACCCCTAATGTTTGGTACCTTGATAACGGAGTTAGCAACCTCATGCAGGTAACCAGAGTTGTTTTGTAGAGTTAAATGAGCGGACAACTGGTAGTGTGAAGTTTGGTGATGGTTCGCGTGTGACGATTAAAGGAAATTGGACAATTTTATTTGAAGGTAAAACCGGTGAACAAAAGCTTTTAAACATATATTTATTATATCCCAGATTTGCGCAGCAACGTGATGAGTTTGGGTCAAGTAACCGAATTTAGATATGAAATTCTGATGAATGAAAAATTTCTAACGATGTTTGATAGTAGTGGAAAATTATTAAGGCAGGTGGCTCGTTTGAAAAATCGTTTATACAAGGTGAAATGAAAGTGGGCACTCCCTTTTGTTTTATGACGAAAATCGGTGAAGATTCTTAGTAGAGATACCCAGCTGTGTTTAGCTCTTTTTACTTGATCTTTGGGTATAAGTTTACCATATAACAATTTGCAATCATATCAACGATGCTAATACTTTTTTTTTCATTCAGTTTTCATATTCCCCTTTTATACGATACAAATATGCAATAATTTGCAATCACCCTTTATATATAATATATATTTTTAACTTATTTAATTTTGTTTGAATTTTTGTTTTTCTCTAATAACCTGTGTTTCTCATCTTAAAAAAACTTAATACACGAATGTGCTTAATATATTTTCCTCGACATTCTGATATGTATATTTTTTTTCTTGAGAATAGGGTTGTGTTTGAAATAGAGGGTTATTATTATTATTATTATTTTATATCGTAGGCTACATTAACTGATAGTGACATAATGCCAGTACCAATATCGGTATACGTTTTTATGGTTTTCAATTTCTGTAAAACACAACTTTATTTTATTGGGTTACATACTTTATATTTTGGGTTCCATCACACCACTTTTGCTTAATGAAGTCATTGTAAACAAGATATTTTTTTGTATTATACAAGTGGTTTTTAGAATAATGTATTTCTTTTGGTCGTAAAATATGTCAATTGCTGGTATCATACCAGTAACTAAAAGAACTAACCCGATACTCACCGAACAACATCAGTATTAGTATCAGTTATCAATCAACGTAAAATACGTGTCGATATCATTTTAATCATAACGAATCAATACGTATCGAATTTCGTTTTTTTAAAGAAAAAAAGATGTGTGCTACAAGTGTAAATTAGAAAGAGGGAGCATATTGACGAAACGATCGAAATCAAGTACGTGTCAATAAAACCCCACAGGTTTCAGACCACTCTCATGACTTGAACAACGAAGAAGATCGCGACTGTGTACACACCGATCACATCTCTACATCACTTCATAGATCAATCACATACGGTATTATTATTATTTTTTCTTAAATTTAATCGATTGTACGTATCGATCAGTTTCAATCGGAGATTTTCATTCGTCGTTAGGGCAACGTGTAGGTTAATGATCGTATCTGTTTGTCAATTTGAATGTTTGCAGAAATTGTTGATTGTTAGGTTTAATCTATTGCGATGTATGTTAGATAGGGAAAATGTGTAATGTAAGTTGAGGGTTTCACTTAATTTCGTCGATTTCACGAGCCGTAAATCAGTTTTTTTTTTTTTTTTTTTTGTAGTTTTTTTTAGAGATTAATGTGATTTTTGGATGTGAAAACATTTAGTTTTGAATCTCACATTGCTAGAGACTGTGAACTTTGAATGTCAATTTCAATTGCTCTAAATTGCAAGTGAAAATGTTGGTTTAAAATTGTGATAAGTTTGGTTTTTTGTTTGAAATAAGTAGTAAATATAGCTCGTAAAGGAAGAATACCGTTTATGTGTATTTCTTACAGTTCCGGAGGAAATTAAATGGTGTGTTGATATGTTACATCATACAGTTTACAAAAAGGCTATTCATGTAACTTTATGGTAAACAATGCATCATCGTAGTGATTTCAAGGAGCCGGCAATCGCTGATTTTTTTTTTTTTTAATTTCTGATGTGCTTTTATACGTATTTTACTTCGAATTCTAGCGTCTATAGATATTTGCATTTTCAATGTGCCTTATATAGATCTGTAGTTTCATTAAGCTGTAAATAGTGGGATGATGTCGGTATCAATATCGGTATACGTTTTTCAGCAAAGCTTATATTAAGTTTAAAGTGGAAGGTGCAATTTATCAACATTTTCAGTACTCAGATTCCGATCGTAAGTGCTAAATTGGTTTAATATTTACAACCAACGTTTTGGCCAATACAAGTTTGTTGGGTGCTTAGTCATCGAACTTGTTTGTATATAATCAAGTATTTTAGAAAATATACTTCTCCAAATGTAGGGGTGCAAACGAGCCGAGCAGCTCGCGAGCTACTCGAGATCGGCTCGATAAAAAGCTCGAACGAGCCGAGCCTTATCGAGCTCGAGCCCGAGCTTGAAATTAGGATCGATTAGATATCGAGCCCGAGCTCGAGCTTTGTATGTGTAGATCGTTTAGGCTCGACGAGCCTTATCGAGCTTAGAATAATTTAGGATTTAAACTATGTATTACTTTTTGGATGATCTAGATGTTCTTTTTAATTGAGTTATCAAACTATTGAGTCGAGCTCGAGCCGAGCCTCAGTTCATTAACAACAAAAAACGAGCTCGAGTCGAGCTTTAGCTTGTTTTAACTCGTGCCACAGATGCTTAGATCGAGCTTTCGAGCCGAGCTCGAGTTTTAAGTTTTACTAACGAGCCGAGCTCGAGCCCAAAATCCAAGGCTCGAATTGAGCCGAGCTCGAGCTCGAGCTTCGGAAAGTTGTAACGAGCCTAGCTCGATTAAGGTAAGGCTCGGGCTCGGCTCGGCTCGTTTGCACCCCTATCCAAATGTTATGGTTTAATGACTCAAAGGTAATTTAAGATATGCTATAAAGCATGGGAAAGTTATCGACGTATCCTTTTTCTATTTGGCAAGTTCTATATTTAGGATGACAAACATCATAAATATTTGATCATTAAATGCCAAATTCTGGATACGTTGCATGTATCATACTATCATTTATCTCAAAAAAGGAGAAATGCGCAACACATTGTAACAAAAAAACCTATTTCTGCGACCAGATCTTATTTTAATATTCTTCTTAAATGCCTCATGTTGTCATGGGCAATTTGGGACAATTTCAGTAATTTTCTGTATAGACCTCATTGAGTACTTTAGACAATTCTAAGATGTATACCTGTAGTTTTGTTAAAAAATATGAATGTTATAGAATAATAAGGTATATATTTAGTAGGATTGTTAAGGCATTGATTCAATTCCCTTCCTTGTTCAGCTATCAACATGTGAATATATTGTTGAACTAATATGGACAGGGGCTGGTACTCTGTTTTCATTTTCACTATGTTAAGATTAGCTTCTTTAGCTACAAAATAGTTGCGAATTTGAGCTTGTAGTTCTAGATCTTTAGTTCAATAAATCTGATTTTTTTGCTACCTATTTTAAGTTCTCGTCCAGTCATTTAGCTTTATTAATCTCCATTCATTTCTACTTTGTTCAGAGATAGGGCTGCTGCAGGATTAAAATCCAAAACAAGAAGACTATAGAGGAATGATTTAAAGCCATTTGTCTTGGCTTTCTTCTACAATGTCTGGGATACTTAATGTATTTTCTTTTCTCCATTCTTATCTTTAGTATAATGATTTTATTATAAATATCATGTATATATGCATTACCGCTTAGTTCTGTATTCTTTAAATCATAATAATCTTTGTTTTCAGTCGGGTGTGAATGGCTCAACCTCAACTTTTCCAGATGCAACCGGAAGAGCTTTTACCACAACGTTTTCTTCTCAGTTAGGTTCCTCTGCTGCTGATATGAACCACAATGATGCAATAGGTGTGCTCGAGTTTTCTATCTCTACAATTCTACCCGTTTAACTCTTACGTAATTTCTTTACCGTTTACACTCACTTTGTAAAAGACGTACTAGGGTTGCGAAGCATAAACGGCAATTTCAACATTCCCAGCATGCCTGCGGCATATACATCAAGAAATTCGGGATTAAACGGTCCTTTGAACGGTGTACAACCACCTGCCGGAAGTGTATCTAACGGACGATATGGAGTAAATAATCTTCCTGTTGCACTTTCTCTGGTACTAATATAATGTGTCCTAATGTTTTAATTATATGATCCCTCTATGTTTCATGCACACATTGTTTTCATGTGTGCTTTTTTTTTTTCTTTTTGGTTAAAGCAATCTGCTGGCAGCTCACTTGGACTTTCAGGAATTTCAAACAACGGGGGTATGGTGTTGTATCAGTTTAGATAAGATTTTTTTTTTCATTTGTGTCATTCCTAATATGTTGAAGCATATAATCTCAGGTTCAGGTATAGGGCAAAGTATTGGGAACAGAGAACAAATTATATGCTCAATGGCAATGGGTAACCTTGTTAATGGCGGAAACATTGGAAGAAGTTTAAGCTCCGGTGGACTTAATATGCCCGGGGTTGCTTCTCGGTTGAATCTAACTGGTAACGGTTGAACACAACACTATGTTATCATCTAGCAAATATATTATATATTTTAGAGTAAAATGCCATTTTCGTCCTTGAGGTTTGGCCTGTTTTGCGACTTTCGTCCAAAGGTTTGTTTTTTCGCATCTGGATCCAAAAGGTTTGAAATCTTGCCATTTTCATCTGGCTCGTTAATTCCATCCATTTTTTTCCATTAAGTCAGTGGTATTTCTTTCTTTTTTGTTCACTTAAAGGGCAATTCGGTCTTTGTCACTTTATGTACAAGCATTTAGCATAATGTACAACTATGCAAAGAACCGAATTGTCTTTTAAGTTAACAAAAAAAGACGAAAATACCCCTGATTTAACGGAGAAAAATGGATGGAGTTAACGAGCCGGATGAAAATGGCAAGATTTCAAACCTTTTGGATCCAATTGCGAAAAACAAACTTTTTGACGAAAGTCGCAAAACTGGCCAAACCTCACGGACGAAAATGGCATTTTATTCTATGTTATCCTTCATGTTTTATTAGTTAGTAACTTGGTTTGTTGTTTGCGTGACACCTGTAAATCTAGCACCGCAAATGGTATCTCTACTAGGAAATTCTTACTCTGGTGCTGGAGGGCCGCTTTCACAAAATCAATTTCAAGCGGGAAATAATCATTTAAGCTCAATGGCGTTATTATCTGAATTGAACCGTGACCATTCTTTTGACATGAATGATTTCCCTCAGTTAAGTGGGCATCTTAGCTCCGCTGGTGGTTCTCAAAGACAATTAGGTAATATAGCTTCTGAACTATATGATACCTGCATTATATTTCTGTTTAGTTTTTTTAATTGCGTATAACAGGGATTTTTTTTTCTTATTACTACGCAGGGGGTTTAGCACGTCGGCAAAATGTTAGTTTTATGCAACAAAACCAAGAGTTTAGCATCCAAAATGAAGACTTTCCAGCTTTACCCGGATATAAAGGTACGTCAGTCAACTTTCTACCTTTCAAAACAATTGATAATCGAGTAGGTGAATGGTGGATCACCCATCACCGGTTATGCTGCTGTGTTTGAATTGTGTTGTTAATATCTGTGAGGTAATAAAAAGAGTATCACAAATCAGTAAATGTACGGCAACGCATACTGACGTATTCTCCCCTTTTAGTAATTCTATGTGAATACACTAAGTGAAAAAACTCAGTTAATTAAAATAGTTATTATGAAGGATAGTAGCTAGGGCTGCAAACGAACTGAACGTTCAGCTAACAGTTCATGAACCGTTCGGTAGGAAGTTCGTTTAATAAATGAACGAACATGAACAAGAAATTTCGTTCGACTAGTTAAATGAACGAACATGAACAGAGGTCTTGTTCGTTCAATTGTGTTCGTGAACGTCTGTTTACATTTATTCATGTTCGTTTGTTTATGTTGTTCATTAAAGATTTTCTACATTTATTTATATTATTTAAACTTTTTATATTTTTTAATTCTTATTTATTTCATTAGCCTCACAATTAATTATCTAAACTTTTTATACTCTTTAATTCTTATTTATTTCATTACCCTAACAATTAAAATAGGAAACCATATTCCCATCTTGTTTATGCATCGTTCCCCTTTCCTTCCTCATTATTCACATTGAGGAGTACTATCGACCTCCGTTCCACGATTAGGGCTTCAAGTTCTAGCTCCTTTCGGCAGATTTTATTTGTGTTTGTGAACACGTTCATTTTCTTTAGTGAGCGAACACGACCAGAAAATCTCGTTCGAGTGTTCATGAACACCTTTATTTTTTAACAAACGAACACGGACAAAGCCTTGTTTGTGTTCGTTCGGTTCGTTTGCAGCCCTAATAGTGCGTTGGTGACTTGGTTCTGGTCAATCTGATGATCTGGCATTCTTACTCAAGATGATAGAAAGTGCCAAAACGTACCGACACACACGCCGTCCACGTGTAGCAAGATGGGAGAAAGCGCCAAACCCTACCAACCGCATCGATCCCTTAAGAAACTTTTAAAGTTTCGATCCCCTCATATCTTCCCCTTTCTATACACTCCCTTTACCTTCTCATCTTAAACTCCATTTGGGGAAAATTATAATCCAATAATCTCTCGTCACATTTACGTGTATAATATTGGAAATGAAGATTGAGGTGACTTGAAGAGTGGTGTAGAGGAAACGTTAAATCCCTAATTTTTATACTGCGGGGAAGAAAATATAAAAGCCCTAAGTTTCTTCAAGGCAGTTTTGATTATCCGACAACCGATCTATTGGTTTCAAAGTTAAATTGTTATCTGTACCGTTCGGAAAACATGGGAGGTAAGTTTATTAATGCGAATAACCATAATCAGATAAAAAGCTCGATGCAGTTTTATTTGATTGTAGTATGAAGCATTTATCTCATATATGCCATATTTGATTGCATCGTTCCTGAAAAGAACATTTTGGTATATGCCTATTTTGCCTATTTTAACGATTGCTTCCGTTAAAGAATTGAGGTATCGGTGAATACTGTCACTATAGAAAGCGGATTCAACATCTTTAAATTGTTTATTAAAACTTGGATAATTATTAGTATATATGGATACAAAAGGCAAGTCTTGGTATTATTTAGAGGTGGAAAATGTGGCGAATCTGTCAATCGGGTAACAGGTCAAAATGGGGAAATTTTTGGTACAAGCCTGGTTGTGATGACCCAATTCCCAAAACATTTTTGTCCATTATTTTTAAATATTTTTATTAATATTTAATGTGTCAAATATGATTGCAAAATCTTTATTATTTCATACAGTTTTTTTTTTAAAAAAAATTAAATTTTGAAGGAGGTTTTATGCTTTATATATACACTTTGGGGGACTATAGACCTGTTTTCCTTTTAGCTATTATTTTTATTTGTTTGACCTTTTTGGAATGAAACATAATTCAAATCAAGCCATTCATAAGTAAATGGGTGAAATTACGACATAATATTATTTTGTATGTCAGGGTAAGGATCAAATATTTTTTTTTATAAGATAGGATCATGATTTGAAAAGTTTATAAAGAATAACGTGTCATACTTAATTATACAAACAAACATATAGTGTCTGGTTTGATCAAGCGTAAAAAAATATACTCAACAGAGATTACTGAAATTCTGTTTTATATTTACATACAGAGTAGTGATTTTGAATTTAAATCATTTAAAATATATCTTTTTTTGTGTAAGTGTGATTATTGTTGGCTTCCTCTTGGAGTTCTTATTACGTCAATAGTATTAGTGATCACAACCTATCTTATCATTCAGGTGGTAACGAGTTTCCGGTTAATATACACCAGAAGGAACAGCTTCGTGACAATACAGTCTCTATGATGCAGTCTCAGCAACATTTGCCTGTAGGTCCCACTGTGATATAAATACTTAATTCTGTATCAAGTTTCTCTTAAGCCAGCTAACCAACACTACTCTGTTATCATTTCTCAGGTCGGAAGATCAAGTGTTTTCAGTTTGGGAGGCGCATATTCATCGCATCAACAACAACCACACGCTCCAATTAACGGTGGCAGCTCCTACCTTCCTGCAAACGCTCAAGATATCCATTTTCACGGTTCTGAGGTGGCCTATACTCCCGTTACATTTTCTTAATGGTTTTCATTCAACGCTTATTTCTCATCTGTTTTTTTATTCTATTTCTTATAGGCAAGAAACTCGGGGATGCTTGCTACTGGATCAAGGCCGGTGAACTTGTCGAACCCAGTGTCAGGTGGCGGGTCCTATGATCAACTCATGCAGCAGTATCAACACTTTCAGAAACAGTCACAGATACGACTGGTCAACCCGTTTAGAGACCAGGAAGTGAAGTCAACTCAGGTGTCTCAATCTGCTGCAGACAGATTTGGATTGCTTGGGTTATTGAATGTCATTAGGATGAATAATCCTGATTTGACCCCACTTGCTTTGGGTATTGATTTGATGACACTCGGTCTGAACTTGAATTCTCCTGATAATCTGTACAAGAAGTTTTCGTCTCCGTGGTCTGATGAATCTGCTAAAGGAGATCCCCATTATTCTATTCCTGAGTGTTTCAATACGAAACAACCGGCTCCATTAAACGTGAGCCTCTCTCTGCAAACTTTTGTCTCTGTTTAGAAGTAGAGGTAAAATAAAAGTAGCTTAAAAATTGAAACGAATTAAACGGGTGGAAAGTTTCCCAAGTGTATATGCAGGGGTATCAGCCTGTTTGGTTTGAAGGTCTTGATTTGAGGGTATGGGTTTGATGGTGTTTCAGGGCTGCAAACAAACCGCATGAACACGAACAAGACCTTGTTCGTCTTCGTTTGTTAAGGAAATATGTGTGTTCACGAACTGTTCATGAACACGTACCGACAAGATTTTATGTTCGTATTCGTTCGTTAAGGAAATGAACGTGTCCGTGTTCGTTTGTGTTCTTTTGTTAGTTTTAGGTAACGAACACAAATGAACGTTCATGATCACAAATGAAAACAAACGAACACAAACAAGTGTTCATGAACATAATATATAATACACTGATACTTATTAAATATTATATTTGTCAAAATTTTGAAGTATTTAAATAAAATATAAAAATTAAAAACACTAACAAACTACCGAACACGTACTGAACGTTCACGAACATAATGAACGAACACGGCCTCCGTTCATGTTCGTTCATTACTAAACATATCAAATTGTGTTCGTGCTTGTGTTCATTTATTTATTAAACGAACGGACACAAACGAACTTCCCGCCCAACAGTTCATGAACGGTTTGCTGAACGTTCGGTTCGTTTGCAGCCCTAGGTGTTTGGGATGTTTGGTGTAATGGTATGGGCTTGAAGGAACGGGGTTGATACACATAAAGTTAGGTATCCTTCAAACCCACCTAAAGGGCTGGGTGCATAAATCTATTCCCATTCCCATTCCATCATGTTATCAAACATATACCCGTAGTGATTCTCGAGTGCAAGCCAAACACTACCTAAATCATTTTGTTACAAAAGTTAAATGAGCATTGACTATATATATTAGTGTAACATATTTGACACTAATTATCTATGAATTTTGGATGGCTCAATGGGCTTCATTCCGCTTCTTTGTATATTGCAGCAAGATAGCTTCTCAAGATTTTCTACGGAGACCTTGTTTTATATTTTCTACAGGTGACTTTCTCTATTCTTTCATAAGTTTTTTCTGTATGTTTTTTGATGGTTAACTTTTACTCGCATCTTACAGCATGCCAAAGGACGAGGCTCAGTTGTTTGCAGCTAATGAACTGTATGTATCCCTCTTACATCTTATCATTATTTTAAAATTTCATATACACTTTTTTCGTTTTATCTTTGATAAAAATCATTGCTCCAAGAAAGCTAATATAATTGCTCTTGAATTACCTGAGGAATTTATGTAAATATGTTATACCCTTAGAGAGTTTCTGGAAGTATTATATATTTTTCTTTCAAATTTTTTTAAAAAATGATCTTTTTTTTCTTTTGTTCTTTTAAAAAGATCATTTCGATACTCTGTTGCAGGCACAATAGAGGATGGTTTTACCACAGAGAGGTGCGTCTATGGTTCTCAAGGGCTCCAAACATGGAACTGCTAGTCAAAACAAGCACTTATGAGAGAGGTTGTTACTACTGTTTTGACCCCAACGCCTGGGAAACTATTCGAAAGGTACACATTTATTTCTGTATAATTACTTTAACATCATAATGACTGACTATTTTTATAAAGAGTTAACTGCCATTTTCGTCCCTGTGGTTTGGTCACTTTGGCCATTTCAGTCCATTTTTCAAAAATGCGCCATTTTCCTCCCCGACGTTCTGGAAAGGTGCCATTTCAGTCCAAAAATCATAACCCAGTTAAGTCAGTTAGTAAATAAGGACTGATTGTGTAAATTTGTAACATAAAGGACTGATTGTGTAAATTTGTAACACCACCACCACTAGCCCTGCCACCACCACCACTCCGCTGCCACCACCACCACCACCGCCACCACAGCCACAGCCACCACCGCCACCACAGCCACCACCGCCACCACAGCCACCACCGCCACCACCGCCACCACCGCCACCACCGCCACCACAGCCACTGCCACCACCGTCTTCTCCGACTACCACCGCCTATCCAAATTAAAGATGATTCGTCCTGTGTATATTCAGATTATAAGTCATAAGCCATAATCACGTCATATATATACATCGGCAATGTGGTTGTTTGTTATGATATAGATACATATAACATATATACTTTTTCAGTTCTTTTGCAAGAGTTGAATTCATTATTTTTCTTTGCTATGTTCTTTTCTAAGGAATATGACGATATCTAGAGTTGCAAGTAGTAATAATTCAAAAAAGGAAAATTAATACAAGAAAAGATTCAGTTAATGGATCTAGTTTGATAACTCACGTGAGAGAGTCTAAACGGACAAAATTTGGGCTTCCCTTTGCGGCCATATTTTAGTAAATGTGTGCCCTTCTTCAGAGCAATTAATGCCTACAAAAGACAAGAAAATATTTAACAACCACAACAATGCTGGTTTCAGTATCGTGTAAAATAGAAACCTTGCATCAAGTTACAACATCTATCAAAATTTTAGGAGCATTGTGACATGCTTTGAACTTTTTCCACATGATTACATATACATGAGTAGATGTACCGCATCCACCACCGCCACCATAGCCACTGCCACCACCGTCTTCTCCGAAACACATCATCACCATCTTCTCCGACTACCACCGCCTATCATCTACATCATCATTGTATCTCCACAACCTACAACATCATCGTTCATCCGAATTCAGGCAGATTCGAAACCGGTCACCGGAACCTGCAACTTCACCGGAACCTGCAACTTCATCCGAATTCAGGCAAATCGACCACTTTGAAGATAAAAACGAAGATCCAATCATCGTTTCTGAAAGATCCAACTTCACCGGAACCTGCAACTTCATCCGAATTCAGGCAGTGGCTGTGGTGGCGGTGTGGCTGTGGTGGCGGTGGTGGCGGTGGTGGCAGTGGCTGTGGTGGCGGTGGTGGCTGTGGTGGCGGTGGTGGCTGTGGTGGCGGTGGTGGCTGTGGTGGCTGTGGTGGCGGTGGTGGCGGTGGTGGTGGTGGTGGCAGCGGAGTGGTGGTGGTGGCAGGGCTAGTGGTGGTGGTGTTACAAATTTACACAATCAGTCCTTTATGTTACAAATTTACACAATCAGTCCTTATTTACTAACTGACTTAACTGGGTTATGATTTTTGGACTGAAATGGCACCTTTCCAGAACGTCGGGGAGGAAAATGACGCATTTTTGAAAAATGGACTGAAATGGCCAAAGTGACCAAACCACAGGGACGAAAATGGCAGTTAACTCTTTTATAAAAAAATAGCTGTCCCATAATCCTTAGTAGGGTTGTGCTTTTAGTAAAAAAATGTACCAAACCGAAACTAAAGAACCGAAAAGAAACATGCGCTTTGTCTTGTCCGAAAAGTTATAGAGTTCCTTAGCCATTTTTTGTATATGTATACGTACATATGGACGTGTATGATGATGGCAAGTTTGATTGTTGCATTGCAGGATAACTTCGTTGTTCAATATGAAATGGTGGAAGACCGACCGGTGGTCCCCCGTCGTTAGTTTTTAATTTGTTGCTTCTTTTGAAGTGTCTGATAATCTAAATGAAGTTGATGAGATAAACCTTTTAGAAGTTATAATACAAGAAAGTAAGAAAGTAGGTAATCCAAATGGTTGGGTGCATAATGCAAAGTTTTAGTGTTATCAGATCAGAATGTGTTTTCAAATGTTGGTACTTTTGGTTAAACCTCCTTTAGAAATCACAAAATGTTGGTGGTACTTTGTATTGTGTTTTCTGTGGTTTCGTTCCTTGCTTTACAAGCTGTACACCGTGCATTATTATCCGATTTGCACGGTTTCTCTCTTCTAGCTGCTTAGGAAGTTGATTTTTTTAATTGCATCTTTCGACTATAAAGTGGCAATATTGCAAAAAATGAAAGAATGGTTACAATTTACTCCAAACATGTTATATAAGACTTTATAATAAAAAATTTTATAGATACCTCCAAGATCTTACAAAGTCATTAAATAGATTGACTGTTCTAAATATCATAAAAGATGCTTTTTTTTTAAATATTTTTGTTATATAAGACTTTTTTTGAAAATTTATAATAATAGATTATTTGATATTAAAAAGTAAAACAGTAATAGATAACTTTAAATAATCAACAAGAGGTTTCTTTTTAGAAGTTGGAATACGAACCACGGGAAGATTAAACATGTATTTGTTTGTTAGGTCACCCAGGGCATCCCGTGGTGAAGAAATGATCACGTGTTGAATGCCGTTATACACCATCGCCGGTCCCAAAGTTCACGCGTGGTTATCTTAACGCGTGCTCATGATAACGTGTGAAGATGTTTGTGGTCCTGCACATGTTCGGTTGTTTTTCAATGGTAGATGTTTGTGTGGTGAGTGATGAGCATTTCCACTAAAATCACTAGCGATGGAATGAAGCTCGATGACGTGGCAAAACTTGATTGGGTGTTGCAAGGGTGGAGCGCCCCTACCCCTCTTAACATGTAGTTGGAATAAATGAGAGCTTACTTCCAAAACGACTTGTTCTTTCTCGTCTATATCATATATGCCTAATCACTTGAATTTATGTAGCAAAACGCTTCTAGTCTGGTGGTAAACAATGGTCATCATCACCCTCCGTGTCAGTGTCATGTCACCCCACTCTCACCCACCACCCTATATGGTGTGGTCATGACCCAAATAACCATTCACTTTATATTTTATAATTAATCAAATTTATCAAATGAGGGTTGTGGTTGCCGTGGATTAAACCATGCGAACCATCATGGCTTGGGAAGGAGGGCAATGTATCACGCAGACCACGTCCCACATGGCAATCCATGACCCAAACCACCATTCCCATACCCCATAGCCTAAGTAGTAAGGGTTTTAGTTTTTTTTTTTGAACAACTTAAGTTTTGTCACCAATGGGATTTGAACACTCACCAGATGGTAAAACAAAGTTTTATCCACCACCTTAATACCAAGGTTGTAAGAATTGCTAGGCGCTTATTGGCCGGTAAGGTACCGACTAGCTATTAATCGGGATTAATAGGGATTGACTGGATTGAGATTTTTATATGTATATACACACTTTTTTATGTATTTTTTAAGTAGACGTGTTTTAACACCTAATTCGACCCATATTTTCAAGTAGATATGATTAATTGCCGGAATTTACAGGTTTTTGTCAAGAATTTGGCCCGAATCGCTAGACTACAACTGTTTTTCGGCCAATTAGGGTTGGATCTGACTAATGTTGACCGCCTATTGATTAATTGACCGATTAGATAAAAATTACTCGGTAAACCTATGACTAACGATTAATCAGCTACTAATCAGATACTAGCCGGGATTTTTACAACCACACAGTTAATACCAATATAACACTAAGACCATTCAGAGCAAACCGTGCCATTTCAAGATTATCTAATCTCATCTTGAGTTGTGGATTAAAATAAACAATAAAGAAGCTTGTAACAAATACAACTGTGGTTATTCAAAAGCAAGAGCGGTTATTTCCCGCCACAATCATCCCCATGTCTTTTTTCTTGTGTTTTTTTCTTCTTCAACCTCCCTCCCTCCCTCTCAAACTAACTACACACAAACACAGACAAATGAAACTTGTGGTATTGATCTCCTTCATCATCATCTCTCATCATCACATGGTCAATGCAGGCGTTCAAATCCTCTCCAAATCAAAGCTTGAAAAATGCGAAAGGTCTTCCGACGGTCCTCTCAACTGCACCAGCAAAATCGTCATCAATATGGCGGTTCCTAGTCAAGCAGTAACTCACTCACTCACTCTATATCCTCCTTCTTCAACTATTATTATTATCATTATTATATAAATCACATAATTCAGAGTTTGTTTCATTTTGTTTGTAGAGTGGTAAAGAAGCGTCCATTGTGGCGCGAGTGGATGAGGTGGAGGAGAAATCCGACGATACAATCAAAACGCTTCGGGATCCACCTGTGATTACTGTTTACAAGTCGGCAGCGTACGCGCTGTATGATCTGACTTATATTAGAGTATGCATCTTGCAACTTTAATTCTTTCGCTTATCATATGTTAAATTGTACTAATTTAGATTATATGTATGCTTAGGTAATCGATTAACTCGAGCGTTAGGGTTTTTGACTCTAGGGTTAGGATTTTTGTTTTTTAACCATTTTCACCCAAATTTCCTCCATCCAGATTAACTTTTTGAAAATGAATGTATCTTGGTTAATAAAGGAGTTGAAGTGTTTTCTGATGAATATTGGTTCTTTATTTATTTATTTTGTTTATATATGGTCAGGATGTCCCTTATAAACCTGAAGAGTTTCATGTTAAGACGCGCAAGTGTGAGTCTCATGCTGGTGCAAATATTGTTGGGCAATGTGTGAGGTAAGAATCATCATTTTTCTAGTGTATTACCGTCGTCATCGAAATGTATAATTTATTGATCTGATCTGCAAAATTTCAAATGAAGTGTGACTTCATCTTGGAAGTGGATACCTCACTAAGAAAGACTCTTAGAACATACTGTTTTTGTTTTTTTTTTTGGTATCTATGAACAATAGTAAGCTCTTTACCTCAAATTTCTTGGGATATTAAAGAAAAATGAAAACTAAAAAGGTGCGAATATAAGAGCAACTACTTAATTAATTTGGTATATTCACTTACTCATTGTGTCTTAACTTCTGTTCTTCATAGCTTGAGAGATGATCAAGGACGTGTGATCGAGCATACTCAGGTACTACTTAATTGTCACATTTTATGGTATCAAAACATATACTGGTAGCGTGATTTATCATAACTGGTTTTTTATATAAACTTTGAAGTTGATTGGTAGTGTGTTGATGGGTTTGTATGAGTTTATGATTGTTTCAAACTAATCGCTATGTGCATAATCTAGCTGCTCTGGTCTCCCACTAAATTCTTAATGTTGCCTTCAAACCATGCTCCCGAAATAAGCTCATCATCTGCAAACTGAAGGTGTGTGATTGGAGGAAAAAGTTGACTGATTTGGATACCATTAAATGCACCATTTGATTTATTTGGAAAAGGAATTTTGTGACTGATGAAACTGAGCCTGGAGTCAGTTAACTACTATGTTTTACTTAACAATAGATCAAGCTTGGTTGTAGAAATCAGAATCATCTTTATATGAACAGAACCTGCAGGAATTTAAGTTTGACGCTTGAGCTGCATAGGATAAGATGCTCTGATGACGCCGAAGTGTTTTTGATCTTATAGAGAACCCCTCATAATTGATTGTTTTCATGGTTGATGGTGTCTATAGTGATGACTAAGCCGTTTCATCATCTGTTGGACTAAAAGTCCTTGAAAATCATAGCTAATTCACATAGTTTTTTATGTTGGTGTAAATTGAATTACTGATTTCATACTTGGCATAAATGAAAGTTTTATTTTTGATAAACTGTTAAAATACTTCTCATCTTCTCAAATGTTCAATATATCTTTTTTTAATATTGTTTTCTGTAAACCCTCTTGGTACAGCCAACTTGTTGTCCTTGTGGGAAGTGGCGTCGGGTACCTTCATCTTGTGGAAACTTTTGTAAGTTCTTTGAAATTGGTTACATATTCTGTTCTGCATTTAAACGTTCTTATTATTCCTTCTGATAATGAATCTTAATTCTTGTTGAAATAAGTCAATAAGATGAGGAAAGGAAAGGTGAACACTGCCCACTGCCTCCGTTTTCCTGGGGACTGGTATGGACTTTACCGTTTAATCATGTTATGTATTATGCAGATTATTAATGTTCTTTTTTTTTCTCTAATATTTCATGTTGTTAATCTACACTACCAATGTAACTTGACAGTATTTAAATGTTTAATATTATAATGCTTCATTTCTTAAGATTTTCAGGAGTTGATAAGGCCCATTACATGCTTATCTTTATAACCAAACATATATTAGTACTTAATATGAATTAGAGCTTTCAGATTTCGGAACTTGTAACAATACTTTGTACACAAAGGATTGCATATCATTTTAAAACTGTATCATGCTTCTTTCTTTCATTCTAACACCATCCGCAAATCTAAAATTAGTTCGTGGTGTCTACCTAGGTTCCACGTGTTTGGTATCGGCCAGCACTCAGTTGGGTTCAACATTCGGATCAATGTCAAGACAGGATTGAAAACCACTGTACGCCATATTAATAACCATCAACTTAACCATGACTGAATTTGAATAGAACTGCTGAAGAACTTTGGATCTCTTTTATATTTCATAATTTTTCCTTTTTTGATTTTATCGCAGCAGGAAGTGGTTATCGGGCCTAATAATCGAACTGCCACGTCACTTGATAACTTTCTACGCGTGAACCTCGTTGGGGACTTTGTTGGGTATAACAGCATTCCTTCCTTCGAAGACTTCTTTCTTGTTATTCCGAGACAGGTAAGTTTGTTCTGAAACAATCGCCATCTTGCAATTTACCTTTTCTCCAACTGTATTATCACAACCTTATAATTTATTTTTTACTGCCTACTGTTTTTAATACATCCGAAGGGTGGCCAAGGTCAACCACGAGATTTGGGAAGGAACTTTTCTATGTGGATGCTACTTGAACGAGTGAGGTTCACGTTAGATGGGCTTGAATGTGATAAAATTGGTGTCAGTTATGAAGCTTTTAATAACCAGCCAGGTTTCTGCTCTGCACCACAAATGAGTTGTCTGCATAATCAGTTATGGAACTTCTGGGATGTGAGTAAATACATTTGCTTGTGTTTGATATTCCTTTGTGTTTAGTTCATATTTTTGGCTCATCTGATGATCTGGTATTGGATATTAAGATGATATATGACGACAAGAAAAGGGAAAGTTGTCGCGTAACTACTATAATCTGCTCATTTTAAAATTTGAATGTAACAGGCTGATCAGAACAGGATCAGAAGAAATCAACCCCCTCTTTATGATGTGCTAGGAAGGTTTGAAAGGATAAATGAGCATCCGGTTAGGTTCCCATGATTCTGAATAACACTATAATGTGTACCCCCCCCCCCCCACACATATATATATGTGTGTGTGTGTATATGTATTATGTATGTTTATACGCATATGTATATATAATTTTGTATCACCAATCAAATTGTATACAGAATGCAGGAAGCCATTCATTTTCCATTGGAATTACCGAAGTTGTAAACTCAAACCTTTTGTTAGAACTGAAAGCTGATGATATAGAATATGTCTATCAAAGGTTGGTACACTTTCTTTAGGTCCACACACACACATCATCATCATCATCGTACTCAGTATATCCCACCAATAGCAAAAGCTAAGGTAGGGTCTGAGGAGGGTGGGATGTAGACAGCCTTACCTCTACCCCGTAGGAATAGAGAGGCTGCTTCCAATGAGACCCCCGGCTCGATTGTGGTTTTGCATCAAGCCTTGGACATAAGGCACATAACACTCAGCAATTGAGACAAACGCCAATTGGTGCATGTACCCCCTTGTCTTTCGGCTATCAACGCCACCACATGATGCATGATTAACCATCCCCTCTTTTAACGTTATTTTCACGAAATTAGTAAAATAACGTTAAAAATTAGTGCACTTTTGCTTTTGCCCCCCGAGCGCCCACACATATATACATTATATGTGCATACCGCAAGCGGGGCGTATCCACACACACACACATGCATAATTTAATATATATGCATAATATGTAACTTCAGGATTGTAATTGTTAGTTGTATATATCCACCGACTTTTATGGTTCTTAATATAAAACTCCAACTCATATATCTTGTTCGGCTGCAGGAGTCCTGGGAACATTGTAAGCATCGCGGTCCCCACTTTTGAAGCCCTTACTCAATACGGGACCGCCACAATCACAACTAACAACACTGGTGGAGTGGAAGCTGCCTACAGCTTAACTGTAGTTCTATTGAACCTTAATAATAGTATTTTTTATTTAATTCTAGCTGCCTGCAATACTAAGCAACGGCATCTAGCATATGTTCTTGATAAAAGTATTTGATTAAAGTTACAGATTTCATTTTACATGTTTGCTTTTGCAGTTTGAATGCTCCAGAGGTGTCAATCAAATGGAGGTATGCATTAAATTAAACCATTAATCCCTTTTCTAGTTTTGTCATTATTAATCCCTTTTCTAGTTTTGTCATCATTGAATGGAGAGTATATAATACATTCATACTTAGAATACCTGATAATGAATGATATGGAATTTCTAGAGAGGAAAAATAATTTTTTTGAACACTTTCTTCCAGGAACAATTTTTCACTATGAAGCCAGGACACCTTGTATCCCGATATTACAAAGTGCAGCCAACATCTGATCAAGCTGCCAAATATATGTGTACTGGTACGGGATAATCGTCATATTCGTATGTTTTTTTTATAAATATTCTGTTAACAAAGAACATGCCGTTGCAGCTATATTGAAAGATTCTGACTTTAAGGAAACTGATAGAGCCGAGTGCCAGTTTACAACCACAGCCACAGTTCTGGACAATGGAACACAGGTATGGTACATGATCGATACAAACAAAAAGTTATGTTTATTTTTCTGTAATTGACCTGAACTTTTTTTTTTTTTATAATAAAATGTTCATAGATGTCTCATTAAGGTTTTATCTCTTTCTTTCTTTTTTGATCATTTTTATTGACCAATCCTTTCAAAATTGCTAGAGGTTGATAAAATGCATGATTTAGTTCTATGTTATTTAATTATTCCACATACATACTACTTATTTATTTCAGCTTCCATGGGAACCACCAAAAAGTGATGGTATAAAAGGCTACTTTGAATCTGTTGAGAGTTTTTGGCATGCACTTTGGGAGGGTATGGTCGACTTCATTACTGGAAAAACTTGCAGGTTATCATTTCATCTGTCCACACTCATTTAAGTTTTATGAAACTCCTTTATGTCAGCATAACTTCTCAAATATTTTATTTTTTGTGATTTATTGGTTACAATACTTTATGCAAGCAGAATGAAATGCTCCAGTTTCTTCGATCTTGGTTGTCACATGCGCCACATATGTATGACCTGGCTGCTGTTGTTTGGTCTGTTTTTGGCAATCTTCCCTACAGGTAAGCGGCTGCTAATTTCGCTTTCTGAATTTTTGTTTGGAGATGACTTTTTCTTTCTTCATTTTTGTGACTTTTAGTGGTCCTCCTACTTTGGCTTCTACATGAAACCGGACTTTTTGATCCCATTTATGATTGGTGGCAAGATAATTTCTGGGACGATGAACAGAAAATGCAACACATCATAAAACAACGGCCAGATGATTGGAATAAACGCCATAAGAAGAAATCAAAACATCATACAGATGGTACTCATAAAAGACGAAGGCAACAAAAAGGTATTAGTCAGGAGCCTAGACACACTCATTCTGAACGTCATCATCATGTTAAGAGGGACAAACACAAACCTGAGAGAATTAAGGATGGAAGTTTCACCGATCATCCACTTTATGTAAATAAAGGGGAAAATGTTATGGAAGACAAAAGCAAATATGCTAGACATGATGACCGAACCACAAAGACCGTATACAAGCATGGGCATGTAAAATCAGATGACACACACCATAAACATTATCGTTCTAAGAGAAAGACATAAAGGATGACACTTTTGCTTTGTTATTCCTACATATTTAGTTGGAATATCATCATGTAGGACAAAAACAAGACTAGAAAAGCAGAACCAGATGTTGAAGGTTTTGTTATCCTATGCGGAAAGTGTTGAATGTTTTGTTTTTATGCATCTAGTACGTACGTATCACATAGAATTTTCATTTCTATTTGAGATAACTAGTTGATTCAGATGTTGGATCTTATTTCTCTTTATCTTCTTCAAAGAACTGAACATGAAAAATGTAAACTAACATTTCGTCCGTTGATTGATTGCCACCTGAGAATGGAAGGAAAAAATAGTTCATTTCTATACTTCCATCTATGTTTGTTTTATCATTACCGATATTTGGTCAATTGGCAATGAAAATTCACAATATCAGCTCTTTAAGTGTTGAGGATTGAAGATTCTATGACCGAACACTAAGCTATATAACTTGGTTAATGGAGAATTGAAGAAGAGGCTACAAGCCAAAACCAGATAGATAAGAGAATTAAGAGAGAAGAGAGTAACTTGGGAAGGAAGTAGTTATCATTGAACATAAGTGTCAATTACCTCGCCTTGAACTATATATAGCTATTCTCATGTTACACATGCCATACCATAGTTACCTAAATCGCAATACGTTCCGGTACGGGTACGCGGACCGGGTACATGATTCACTAGATTTGGTGTATTCAGTACGAAGGGGTAGGTTTATTTCGATACGAACCGGTACGGTGTACCATGAAATATGGTTCAATGTACCAAGACCATTACGTCACATATAAAATATTATAATCAAAATTAGATAAAATATAAAATTCCATCTTAAAATTAGATAAAATATAAATTTCCATATTAATTGTTACAGACTACCATAATTTCTCTTTACTTATTTGCGTTTTAGGCATTCCATAATTTCTCGTTACTTATTTGCGTTTTAGGCAATTAGGCCCTTTGATAAAATATTGGGCTGTGCAGTTAGTTTTAAGAAGGCCCATTACAACACAACATAGATTAAAAGTAGGTTTCTTCATAACTTTTCTTGTAGCCGTTCATAGATTAAAATTAGGTCTTCTTCATCACCTTTCTTGCAGCCAGTGTTCCCATTTTAGTGATTTTACACTCCAAATCCGGCGACTTTACACTCCATTTAGTAACAAATTCGCCGTACTATAACAAATCGGAGCGCCGGACCTTATCAATCTGGAACGCCGTACCGATTCAACTCGGATCACCGGACCATGACGTTCCAGATAGTTTACAATTTGCGATTGGGTACACCGTGATCCAATACGTGGATCATGGTAACCCTAGCGATTTAGGTAACTATGTGCCATATGTTAAAATATCTTAGATATTCAGTTTAAATGTTAGTTTTATTATTCTTTTTAACCATTTACCCTTGGTTCTTTTACTTGGTGTTATTTGAGGTTTGGACTTGAGATTATGGACCGGCTTGTGTGGGCTTTATATCCAGACTTGGTGCTTGCTGGACTTATCGAAGATCAAGAGCTTTTATATGGGCTTAAGGGTTTCGTTGGTTATACGCGTATAAGTAGAGGCTGCCT
Organism: Helianthus tuberosus; assembly: GCA_030545235.1. Lineage (NCBI taxonomy): Eukaryota > Viridiplantae > Streptophyta > Magnoliopsida > Asterales > Asteraceae > Helianthus > Helianthus tuberosus. Next base: position 18,686,373 of record CM060363.1, on the reverse strand, counting down.
TGTGATCTTCAGACATACTCACCGCATCTCTTCTCCTTCTCAAACATTTTTTGTTCCTTCTCTTTTTCTCTCCTCACACGTTCATTCGTGAGGGTTTGTAAGAAGATCATCTGTTTTGATATTCTTTTGGTTCTTATTGTTCACCTGTCAATCTGTGATGAATGGTTGATGTCTCATGTATTGTTTTTGAAGATTATTAATAAAGCTGCATTTTATTTGTTAAATCCTTGAAGTTCAGACATGGTATCAGAGCCAGGTTAAATCGGTGCTCTGGTGTTCTTTCGCTGCATTTTTCGTGGGCTTGATTCTCTGTAAATCAGCCTAGGGTTTCTGATCGGAGGCGATTTGTTTTTCCGGTGATTATTGAGGTCTTGGTAGTCCGGAGGGATCTGCCGACTTCATATCTTGGTATTCTCTTTCTCTTGGTGTTTGTGCCGCTGTGGTACTGTTGTGAAACCCTAATTTTTTAGGTTTTTTTTTCTGGTGCTTTTTGAAGAAGATCCTCGTTGGCCCCTTGTTAGGGCAAACCAACAGGACTTGTGGCCTGTCTTCTGATCAGGTGCTTGTAACCCTAAGTGAAGGTTACAAGCCTTGATTCGCTGGAGTTATACGCACCCTCTGTGAGACCGTTCTGTCTCTCTCTTCTTTATTATTCTTCTGCATCATTGATTGTTGAGTCTAGGCATATTGATACCGTGTTTAGTCAAGACCAGTTTGATTATTGGGATACAGAGAGGGGTCCACTTTGTTGCATTGTTGATCTGTCTTTGTGTCAAAAAAAGCTCCCTGAATATTATCTGCGGAGGCACCTTTGAGTGACGAACCTCTGATCGGGTCGCTGTTCAAGCTTCGCTGGTCTATTTGTTATTTTTTGGTTATCCTAATTGTTATTCTGTTCTTTCACTCTTGTGAAGTTTTGGTTTGCTTGTGTTTGGTCTGCTTTCTGATTAATAACTGCTGCTTTGTGTTTCTTGTTTACTACCTAAACCTCACTGGTACAGTGTGGTAAGTAACTTGGCTATATCTGCTCTGTTGCTATTTTTTTGTCTCTGTTCTGTGCTTCTTGGTTCACTGTGATTACTTGTTAAAATGACTAATAAAGATGATAAAAGTGAATCCTCTGTTACTTTAGTCAGTAAATTGGATGCTAGTGATCCCTTAGACTAGAGGGTATGGGGGCCGGCTGAGGCCCGGCTTGGCCCGGCGCCGGTCCCCCACACCGCCCCCTCAGTCCGGCTAGGCAGATTCGGCTCCCACTCGCCGGTCTTGACGGGCCTCCTTCTCTCACATATACCTATACATACATACATACATACATACATACATACATACATACATACATACATACATACATACATACATACATACATACATACATACATACATACATACATACATACATACATACATACATACATACATACATACATACATACATACATATATATACATAAAGAGGCTCATCCCCCACCCCCTAGGTCCATCCCCTTCAAGCTCCTCCTACGTGGCGGTGACGTGGCGGCCCATCCCCTTGGGGATGAGGCTCTCCATACCCTCCAGTCTTATACCTACATGCTAGTGATTTCATGTGACACTTCCGGTTCTCCCGCACTACCTTATTGTGCAATGCGATTAAGTGGAATTTTATAAATATCTTATGTGTTGCTTAAAGTGCATATATATATATATATAGGGAGAAGATCGTGAGAAAACTATATATAAATGAGAAAACTAGAAAACTAACTAAAAAAACCTAAAAAAAGCTAAAAAACATACCAATTTTTTTTACAAATTTTTATAAAAAAATCGCTAGTTTTTATATATAAAAAAATTTTCAAAATTTTTTTTTTGTTGTACTGCACATGTGCATTATATGTGCAATACAACAATTTTTTTTTTGAAATTTTTTTTCCATGCATAAAAACTGCAATTTTTTTTATAAAAATTAAAAAAAAAATTTTGGTATGTTTTTTAGGCTTTTTTAGTTAGTTTTTTGGTATGTAGTAAGATTATGGGAAACAAATAAAAAAGACAGCATTCATATGTTTTCATATTTAGAAACCACATTCGGATCAATAGCATTAGAAATATGGCAAAGTAACAAAACACAAAATCCAGAAGAAATAAATAATCTTAAAGCATTAGGGGATAATCCTTATAATTTTACATCACAAATTAGAACACTTATATTAGGAGTTGATCCAGCAAAAAACAACTCTCTAATACAGGATACAACTATCAGAAATCTAGAACAATTAAGTATAGCAGATATAAAATACATAAATGAATTCACATTAGATTTTACAAGATTATTATCACAAACAGGAAAAGCAATGGATGATAATCTATGTGATAAATACTTTATAAAACTACCAGGTGACTTAGGAAAATCTATACATGAAGCATGACAAACAAATTATGGTACACAACAGAATCTAGGAATAAGACCAAGAATAACCTATACATTTGGTATACTAGAAGAAAAATGCAAAGAAGTAGCATTACAAGAACAATTAAAAAGAAATGCTTATGCATTCTGTAAAACAACAATTTATACACCACAAGCATATGTGGTTTATGATAAAAAGAAAAAGATACGGAAAAGTACAACATATAATAGAAATTATAGAAAGAATTATAATACAAATAAATATGTTAAAAAACCTCAAACAAGAAAATGTAGATGCTATACTTGTGGAGAAACAACACACTTAGCTAATAAATGTCCAAATAAAAGAAAAAAAATATAGAAAGAGCTAATCTAATAGAACAATTACAAGACTATGAAATAGAAGCTTTAAAAACAATCCAACAACAAAAGTAATATATCCATATATGAATACAGAAGAAAATTGTGAACATGATTGGAGACAAAATAAAGGAAATAATCACATAAGATGCTACAATTGTGGATATTATCACAGTATAGAAAAAAAGGTCACAATGCAATAAATGTTTTAAAGAAATTTGTTTTAAATGTCTTAAGGAAATTTATGATAAAGACATAGCTACAACATCTAAAGTCGAGACAATTTTCAAAAATAATAAAAATGAAAGACTAGACAAATTAGAATTAACAATAGAGTTACATAATTTAAAAATAAAAAACTTGGAAAATAAAGTAGAAGAACTTGAGAGGTTAATTAAAACATAAGAAATAAGTAAAATGGCTATACAAAAACCAGAAGATCAAACTTACATACAAACACAGGGATCAACAAATATGATAAATATACAATGTCGTTTATGGTTAGATAACAATAAATATTTAGATTTAACAGCATTAGTCGATACAGGAGCTACAAAAAGGTTAATCTCATACAGTTTGGCACCTATAAAATATCATAAAAAATTATCGTATGAATTAAGTACAAGAACAGTAGAAGATAGATTAATAAATATTACACATTGCTTAGAACCAATAGGAATACAATTTTTAGATTTTGCAAACAATTATAGTATAAAATATGATATGCCACAAATAAATATTAATCCACCAAATATAAAATCAAAAGATTTTGTAATAGAATTAAATTTTATATTAGGATTAAATGGTGCAGTAACAATCACAAGAAATTTCATAACACTAAGTAAACAATTATATACAATACCAACTCTTAGGTATATGAATACAACAGAAATTGTTCAAAAAAGAGGGGTTAAAGGGAACTTATATTTCTTAAAAACACAGAACAGGAAAATATTTGTAGAAAATGAGTCATTAAAACTTTTAACAGATTTTTTAAGCCATTAAATAGAAAAAGGGCAAGATATTACAAAAAGTGTGAATCATCCTATGATATTACATTTAGAAAAAATAGGATATATTGGAGAAGATATAACAAAATCAAATGTAAGTTATATTTGTAAATTCAAATTAAAAAATCCTGATATAATAATCAGGACAACTAATATAGAATACAACCCATTAGATAAAGAAGAATTCAAAAAACAAATCCCTGAAATGGTAAATCAAGGATTAATTAGAAAATCAGAAAGTCCTCATAGATCTACAGCTTTTTTAGTAAGAAATCATAGTGAGATAAAAAGAGGAAAAGGTAGGATAGTCTATAACTATAAAAGATTAAATGATAATACAATAGATGATGGGTATAATATTCCTAATAAAGATAGTTTGCTAAATCTTATACAAAATAAAAAAGTATTTTCAAAATTTGATCTAAAATCAGGATATAACCAGTTAAAATTAGAAGAAAACTTTAAACCATGTACAACTTTTACATGCTCTGAAGGGCAATATGAATGGAGTGTCCTTAGTTTTGGACTAAAAAATGCACCCTCAATTTTTCAAAGATTTATGCACAGTATAGTTTTAAAATTTGATTTTTTACTTAGTATATATTGATGACATTTTAGTTGAAAGCAATACAGTGCAGGAACATGAGAAACACCTACAACATGTCTTTGGAGAAATAAAGAAAAATGGTATAGTTGTTTCAAAAAGAAAAATGGAACTTTTTAAAAGAAAATTTTTATTTTTAGGATTAGAAATTGGAAATGGAAAAATAGAATTGCAACCACATATTTCTACAAAAATTCTAAATTTTCTAGAAAAACTTGAAAACTTAAAACAGATACAAGCCTTTTTGGGTCTGGTAAACTTGAAAACTTGAAAACTATGCTAGAAAATTTATTCCAAACTTGTCAAGACTAGAGACTAGGCTTAGACTTTAATGTAATTTTTTAATATTTTCTTTGCCTAGAGTTGCCATTAGTTACAGATTATATAATTATTGAATCAGATGGATGCAAAGAAGGATGAGGAGCAGTCCTTCTATGTAAACCAAACAAATAAAGTCTCAGAGAAGAAGAGAAAATTTGCGGTTATACAAGTGGTAATTTTCAAAATAAAACAAATTGGACTACAATTGATTTTGAGATACAGGCACTAATATATGCATTAGAAAAATTTAAAATTTTTCTTAATAAAGAGTTTACAGTAAGAACTGATTGTGAAGCAATAGTTAAATTTGTGAAAAATGATCAAAGTAAAAAAGTAAATAGAACCAGATGAGTTAATTTACAAAACATTATACAAGGAAATGGGTATTTTATAAACTTTGAACACATTAAAGGAAAAAATAATGGGATAGCTGATATGTTATATCGAAATATAAACAAATGGTTTGTTTCAGATGGACATGAAACAAGATAAAGAAAAAGTAAAGCTTATACATCCAAAGCAAGGGAATTCTTCTTCAGATGAAGAAAGAATTCAACAGTCATATCTACATTCAGCAGAAAGAATACACAGTTCTTCTCACACCTCATTCCCACAAATAATGATGGGACAGTTTTACAAACAACAACAACCAAAGGCAGCTGGCAAACGGCCTCTGCACACCAATTTTTCACCCAAGCCAGTGATTGAATTTGGAACATATGCCTTACAGATATGCAATGAAGCTGATAAAAAGTTTCGTCCTACTATGGGAATGAAGCTTACAGATAAACAGCAATGTTTACTAGATAACTTATGGCATATCCAAACCATGCTACAAGCTTCAACATTTAAAGTACAGGTTTTAAATGCTTTAAGCATTTACTTTCAGGAACAAAGTTTAAAAACATCTGAAAGACAGTTTAAAACAAAACCAAATTACACTCAATATGTTATATTCAGAGGTACAAAAATTGGTATTTTTAATAAATGTGAAACAGTGGTAAAATACATAAATTGTCAAGGAAGATCATTCTGGAAAGGTTATACAAGTTTTGCTGAAGCTCTTCAAGTAGCAAGAAATAGTTTTGGTATACAAAATTTTTACATAGAACCTAAAGAGGTTAAAAGTTTTTCTGATATAGCCAAAATAGATCCTGAATAGTATATAAAGGCTCAGCAAGAACTTATTTCAACATTAAAAACACAGCTTGAGGACAAGGCGAGAGATACACAGGGTATACAGATGAAAATTGCGAATAATATGCTAAAACAAAAAAATAGCGATGCTCAAAGCAAAAAATACACAGTTATCACAAAGGCTCGAGAAAAATGAAGACAAAACAGTTATATACAGAACTTTTGAATCCTTTAGGACAAGGATTTTAGACACACCCTGGTGGCAGTGTTTAAAACTAGTTACAAAAAGATTCCCAGAATTTGAGAATCTTATTTCACAAAAGGTTTGTGAAGAATTTCCTTTAATTCTATACAACCTACAGCAACAGCGTTTAGACATGGCATTCAGGACTGACAGCGAAGCACAAGGATTCACAGTGGTGGAAAAAACAGATGAAGCAGGAGATGGAGTTGGTCTTCTGTTACTCCAAGTACATCACCCTACAAAATTGACAGATGAACAATTAATTCAATTATACCATCATGGTATGATTGACTACTTAGAAATTAAGCTAAACAGAAGAACAGAAGATCTCCTCAACCAGCTTGGAGAAAAAATTATTCTAGCCGCATGAAATATTGCAACAAGATCGATAACATTGATTATTGGTTGCAAAATAATTTCCTCCTTTCCCTTTACAGATTCATATACATACAGACCAGCTAGAAAGAGAATTTTCATCGAACACAATAAACACAAAAATACAAGTAATTACCTACAAACAGTGATGACAAAAACCAACATAGAGTTTGCATCCTTACCTTGGTTAAATCACATAGATCACACAACTGAAAAAGCCTAGACAGTTTTACACAGTTTATTAAAAAGCATCAAGAAACTCCAGAAATTCCTGACTATTTTCCATGGAGAAACTATAAACTTATAGGCGAAGGACATTACATACAAGTCTATGCAAAAACAAATTGGAGTATTCTTCTACTTTTTGCAGGGGAAGGAGACACTCTACAGCTACAACATATCATAAACTTAGAAGATGAAGATGATGAACAAGAAGAGTGTTCAAGCCCACAGTCAATAGACAGCACACACAGAGACTTCTAGAAAAAATGATGTAAGAAATGACGATAGAAGAGAAAAGACAAAAAATGATGACGAAAGCCATGACGTTTTATGGCTCAATTATTCTACATACACTGTTTTTTGGTTTTATTATCTTTTTCTTTCTAGACTTCTTTTTCTTTTTAGACTAGAGACTTGGCTTAGACTTTAATGTAATTTTTTAATATTTTCTTTGCCTAGAGTTGCCATTAGTTACAGATTATATAATTATTGATACAGATGGATGCAAAGAAGGATGGGGAGCAGTCATTCTATGTAAACCAAACAAATACAGTCCTAAGGAAGAAGAGAAAATTTGCGGTTATGCAAGTGGTAATTTTCAAAATAAAACAAATTGGACTACAATTGATTTTGAGATACAGGCACTAATATATGCATTAGAAAAATTTAAAATTTTTCTTAATAAAGCGTTTACAGTAATAACTGATTGTGAAGCAATAGTTAAATTTGTGAAAAATGACCAAAGTAAAAAAGTAAATAAAACCAGATGGGTTAATTTACAAAACATTATACAAGTAAATGGGTATTTTATAAACTTTGAACACATTAAAGGAAAAAATAACGGGATAGCTGATATGTTATCTCGAAATATAAACAAATGGTTATTTTCAGATGGACATGAAACAAGATAAAGAAAAAGTAAAGCTTATACATCCAAAGCAAGGGAATTCTTCTTCAGATGAAGAAAGAATTCAACAGTCATATCTACATTCAGCAGAAAGAATACACAGTTCTTCTCACACCTCATTACCACAAATAATGATGGGACAGTTTTACAAACAACAACAACAACCAAAGGCAGCTGGCAAACGACCTCTGCACACCAATTTTTCACCCAAGCCAGTGATTGAATTTGGAACATATGCCTTACAGATATGCAATGAAGCTGATAAAAAGTTTCGTCCTATTATGGGAATGAAGCTTACAGATAAACAACAATGTTTACTAGATAACTTATGGCATATCCAAACCATGCCACAAGCTTCAACATTTAAAGTACAGGTTTTAAATGCTTTAAGCATTTACTTTCAGGAACAAAGTTTAAAAACATCTGAAAGACAGTTTAAAACAAAACCAAATTACACTCATTATGTTATTTTCAGAGGTACAAAAATTGGTATTTTTAATAAATGGGAAACAGTGGTAAAATACATAAATTGTCAAGGAGGATCATTCTGGAAAGGTTATACAAGTTTTGCTGAAGCTCTTCAAGTAGCAAGAAATACTTTTGGTATACAAAATTTTTACATAGAACCTGAAGAGGTTAAAAGTTTTTCTGATATAGCCAAAACAGATCCTGAATAGTATATAAAGGCTCAGCAAGAACTTATTTCAACATTAAAAACACAGCTTGAGGACAAGGCGAGAGATACACAGGGTATACAGATAAAAATTGAGAATAATATGCTAAAACAAAAAATAGCGATGCTCGAAGCAAAAAATACACAATTATTACAAAGGCTCGAGAAAAATGAAGACAAAACAGTTATATACAGAACTTTTGAATCCTTTAGGACAAGGATTTTAGACACACCCTGGTGGCAGTGTTTAAAAACAGTTATAGAAAGATTCCTAGAATTTGAGAATCTTGTTTCACAAAAGGTTTGTGCAGAATTTCCTTTAATTCTATACAACCTACAGCAACAGCTTTTAGACATGGCATTCAGGACTGACAGCGAAGCACAAGGATTCACAGTGGTGGAAAGAACAGTTGAAGCAGGAGATGGAGTTGGTCTTCTGTTACTCCAAGTACATCACCCTACAAAATTGACAGATGAACAATTAATTCAATTATACCATCATGGTAGGATTGACTACTAAGAAATTAAGCTAAACAGAAGAACATAAGATCTCCTCAACCAGCTTGGAGAAAAAATTATTCTAGCGGCATGAAATATTGCAACAAGATCGATAACATCGATTATTGGTTGCAAAATAATTTCCTCATTTCCTTTTACAGATTCATATACATACAGACCAGCTAGAAAGGGATTTTTCATCGAACACAATAAACACAAAAATACAAGTAATTACCTACAAACAATGTTGACAAAAACCAACATAGAGTTTGCATCCTTACCTTGGTTAAATCACATAGATCACACAACTGAAAAAAGCCTAGACAGTTTTACACAGTTTATTAAAAAGCATCAAGAAACTCCAGAAATTCCTAACTATTTTCCATGGAGAAACTATAAACTTATAGGCGAAGGACATTACATACAAGTCTATGTAAAAACAAATTAGAGTATGCTTCTACCTTTTGCAGGGGAAGGAGACACTCTACAGCTACAACATATCATAAACTTAGAAGATGAAGATGATGAACAAGAAGAGTGTTCAAGCTCACAGTCAATAGACAGCACACACAGAGACTTCTAGAAAAAATGCTGTAAGAAATGACGATAGAAGAGAAAAGACAAAAAATGATGACGAAAGCCATGACGTTTTATGGCTCAATTATTCTACATACACTGTTTTTGGTTTTATTTTCTTTTTCTTTCTAGACTTCTTTTTCTTTTTAGACTAGAGACTAGGCTTAGACTTTAATATAATACTTTTAATATTTTCTTTGCTTTTCTTTGCCTAGAGTTGCCATTAGTTACAGATTATATAATTATTGAAACAGATGGATGCAAAGATGGATGAGGAGCAGTCCTTCTATGTAAACAAAACAAATACAATCTCAAGGAAGAAGAGAAAATTTACAGTTATGCAAGTGGTAATTTTCAAAATAAAACAAATTGGACTACAATTGATTTTGAGATACAGGCGCTAAAATATGCATTAGAAGAATTTAAAATTTTTCTTAATAAAGATTTTACAGTAAGAACTGATTGTGAGGCAATAGTTAAATTTGTGAAAAATGACCAAAGTAAAAAAGTAAATAAAACCAGATGGGTTAATTTACAAAACATTATACAAGTAAATGGGTATTTTATAAACTTTGAACACATTAAAGGAAAAAATAATGGGATAGCTGATATGTTATCTCGAAATATAAACAAATGGTTATTTTCAGATGGACATGAAACAAGATAAAGAAAAAGTAAAGCTTATACATCCAAAGCAAGGGAATTCTTCTTCAGATGAAGAAAGAATTCAACAGTCATATCTACATTCAACAGAAAGAATACACAGTTCTTCTCACACCTCATTACCACAAATAATGATGGGACAGTTTTACAAACAACAACAACCAAAGGCAACTGGCACACGACTTCTGCACACCAATTTTTCACCCAAGCCAGTGATTGAATTTGGAACATATGCCTTACAGATATGCAATGAAGCTGATAAAAAGTTTCGTCCTATTATGGGAATGAAGCTTACAGATAAACAACAATGTTTACTAGATAACTTATGGCTTATCCAAACCATGCCACAAGCTTCAACATTTAAAGTACAGGTTTTAAATGCATTAAGCATTTACTTTCAGGAACAAACTTTAAAAACATCTGAAAGACAGTTTAAAACAAAACCAAATTACACTCATTATGTTATATTCAGAGGTACAAAAATTGGTATTTTTAATAAATGGGAAACAGTGGTAAAATACATAAATTGTCAAGGAGGATCATTCTGGAAAGGTTATACAAGTTTTGCTGAAGCTCTTCAAGTAGCAAGAAATAGTTTTGGGAAACAAAATTTTTACATAGAACCTGAAGAGGTTAAAAGTTTTTCTGATATAGCCAAAACAGATCCTGAACAGTATATAAAGGCTCAGCAAGAACTTATTTCAACATTAAAAACACAGCTTGAGGACAAGGCGAGAAATACACAGGGTATACAGATAAAAATTGTGAATAATATGCTAAAACAAAAAATAGCGATGCTCGAAGCAAAAAATACACAGTTATTACAAAGGCTCGAGAAAAATGAAGACAAAACAGTTATATACAGAACTTTTGAATCCTTTAGGACAAGGATTTTAGACACACCCTGGTGGCAGTGTTTAAAACCAGTTACAGAAAGATTCCCAGAATTTGAGAATCTTGTTTCACAAAAGGTTTGTGCAGAATTTCCTTTAATTCTATACAACCTACAGCAACAACTTTTAGACATGGCATTCAGGACTAACATCGAAGCACAAGGATTCACAGTGGTGGAAAGAACAGATGAAGCAGGAGATGGAGTTGGTCTTCTGTTACTCCAAGTACATCACCCAACAAAATTGACAGATGAACAATTAATTCAATTATACCATCATGGTATGATTGACTACTTAGAAATTAAGCTAAACAGAAGAACAGAAGATCTCCCCAACCAGCTTGGAGAAAAAATTATTCTAGCGACATGAAATATTGCAACAAGATCGATAACATCGATTATTGGTTGCAAAATAATTTCCTCATTTCCCTTTACAGATTCATATACATACAGACCAGCTAGAAAGGGAATTTTCATCGAACACAATAAACACAAAAATACAAGTAATTACCTACAAACAGTGATGACAAAAACCAACATAGAGTTTGCATCCTTACCTTGGTTAAATCACATAGATCACACAACTGAAAAAAACCCAGACAATTTTACACAGTTTATTAAAAAGCATCAAGAAACTCAAGAAATTCCTGACTATTTTCCTTGGAGAAACGATAAACTAATAGGCGAAAGACACTACATACAAGTTTATGCAAAAACAAAATGGAGTATGCATCTACCTTTTGCAGGGGTAGGAGACACTCTACAGCTACAACATATCATAAACTTAGAAGATGAAGATGATGGACAAGAAGAGTGTTCAAGCCCACAGTCAATAGACAGCACACACAGAGACTTCTAGAAAAAATGATGTAAGAAATGACGACAGAAGAGAAAAGACAAAAAATGATGACGAAAGCCATGACGTTTTATGGCTCAATTATTCTACATACACTGTTTTTGGTTTTATTATCTTTTTCTTTCTAGACTTCTTTTTCTTTTTAGACTAGAGACTAGGCTTAGACTTTATTGTAGTTTTCTAATATTTTCTTTGCTTTTCTTTGACTAGAGTTGCCATTAGTTACAGATTATATAATTATTGAAACAGATGGATGCAAAGAAGGATGAGGAGCAGTCCTTCTATGTAAACCAAACAAATACAGTCACAAGGAAGAAGAGAAAATTTGCGGTTATGCAAGTGGTAATTTTCAAAATAAAACAAATTGGACTACAATTGATTTTGAGATACAGGCACTAATATATGCATTGGAAAAATTTAAAATTTTTCTTAATAAAGAGTTTACAGTAAGAACTGATTGTGAAGCAATAGTTAAATTTGTGAAAAATGAACAAAGTAAAAAAGTAAAGAGAACCAGATGGGTTAATTTACAAAACATTATACAAGGAAATGAGTATTTTATAAACTTTGAACACATTAAAGGAAAAAATAATGGGATAGCTGATATGTTATCTCGAAATATAAACTAATGGTTTGTTTCAGATGGACAAGAAACCAGATAAAGAAAAAGTAAATCTTATACATCCAAAGCAAGGGAATTCTTCTTCAGATGAAGAAAGAATTCAACGGTCATATCTACATTCAGAAGAAAGAATACACAGTTCTTCTCACAACTCACTACCACAAATAATGATGGGACAGTTTTACAAACAACAACAACCAAAGGCAGCTGGCAAACGACCTCTGCACACCAATTTTTCACCCAAGCCAGTGATTGAATTTGGAACATATGCCTTACAAATATGCAATGAAACTGATAAAAAGTTTCGTCTTATTATGGGAATGAAGCTTACAAATAAACAACAATGTTTACTAGATAACTTATGGCATATACAAACCATGCCACAAGCTTCAACATTTAAAGTACAGGTTTTAAATGCATTAAGCATTTACTTTCAGGAACAAAGTTTAAAAGCATCTGAAAGACAGTTTAAAACAAAACCAAATTACACTCATTATGTTTTATTCAGAGGTACAAAAATTGGTATTTTTAATAAATGGGAAACATTGGTAAAATACATAAATTGTCAAGGAGGATCATTCTAGAAAGGTTAAACAAGTTTTGCTGAAGCTCTTCAAGTAGCAAGAAATAGTTTTGGTATACAAAATTTTTACATAGAACCTGAAGAGGTTAAAAGTTTTTCTGATATAGCCAAAACAGATCCTGAACAGTATATAAAGGCTCAGCAAGAACTTATTTCAACATTAAAAACACAGCTTGAGGACAAGGCGAGAGATACACAGGGTATACAGATAAAAATTGAGAATAATATGCTAAAACAAAAAATAGCGATGCTCGAAGCAAAAAATACACAGTTATTACAAAGGCTCGAGAAAAATGAAGACAAAACAGTTATATACAGAACTTTTGAATCCTTTAGGACAAGGATTTTAGACACACCCTGGTGGCAGTGTTTAAAACCAGTTATAGAAAGATTCCTAGAATTTGAGAATCTTGTTTCACAAAAGGTTTGTGCAGAATTTCCTTTAATTCTATACAACCTACAGCAACAGCTTTTAGACATGGCATTCAGGACTGACAGCGAAGCACAAGGATTCACAGTGGTGGAAAGAACAGATGAAGCAGGAGTTGGAGTTGGTCTTCTGTTACTCCAAGTACATCACCCTACAAAATTGACAGATGAACAATTAATTCAATTATACCATCATGGTATGATTGATTACTTAGAAATTAAGCTAAACAGAAGAACAGAAGATCTCCTCAACCAGCTTGGAGAAAAAAATATTCTAGCGGCATGAAATATTGCAACAAGATCGATAACATCGATTATTGGTTGCAAAATAATTTCCTCATTTCCCTTTACAGATTCATATACATACAGACCAGCTAGAAAGGGATTTTTCATCGAACACAATAAACACAAAAATACAAGTAATTACCTACAAACAATGATGACAAAAACCAACATAGAGTTTGCATCCTTACCTTGGTTAAATCACATAGATCACACAACTGAAAAAAGCCTAGACAGTTTTACACAGTTTATTAAAAAGCATCAAGAAACTCCAGAAATTCCTGACTATTTTCCATGGAGAAACTATAAACTTATAGGCGAAGGACATTACATAAAAGTCTATGCAAAAACAAATTGGAGTATGCTTCTACCTTTTGCAGGGGAAGGAGACACTCTACAGCTACAACATATCATAAACTTAGAAGATGAAGATGATGAACAAGAAGAGTGTTCAAGCCTACAGTCAATAGACAGCACACACAGAGACTTCTAGAAAAAATGATGTAAGAAATGACGATAGAAGAGAAAAGACAAAAAATGATGACGAAAGCCATGACGTTTTATGGCTCAATGATTCTACATATACTGTTTTTGGTTTTATTTTCTTTTTCTTTTTCTTTCTAGACTTCTTTTTCTTTTTAAACTAAAGACTATGCTTAGACTTTAATATAATGTTTTAATATTTTCTTTGCTTAGAGTTGCCATTAGTTACAGATTAAATAATTATTGAAACAGATGGATGCAAAGAAGGATGGGGAGCAGTCCTTCTATGTAAACCAAACAAATACAGTCTCAAGGAAGAAGAGAAAATTTGCGTTTATGCAAGTGGTAATTTTCAAAATCAAACAAATTGGACTACAATTGATTTTGAGATACAGACACTAATATATGCACTAGAAAAATTTAAAATTTTTCTTAATAAAGAGTTTACAGTAAGAACTGACTGTGAAGCAATAGTTAAATTTGTGAAAAATGACCAAAGTAAAAAAGTAAATAAAACCAGATGGGTTAATTTACAAAACACTATACAAGTAAATGGGTATTTTATAAACTTTGAACACATTAAAGGAAAAAATAACGGGATAGCTGATATGTTATCTCGAAATATAAACAAATGGTTATTTTCAGATGGACATGAAACAAGATAAAGAAAAAGTAAAGCTTATACATCCAAAGCAAGGGAATTCTTCTTCAGATGAAGAAAGAATTCAACAGTCATATCTACATTCAGCAGAAAGAATACACAGTTCTTCTCACACCTCATTACCACAAATAATGATGGGACAGTTTTACAAACAACAACAACAACCAAAGGCAGCTGGCAAACGACCTCTGCACACCAATTTTTCACCCAAGCCAGTGATTGAATTTGGAACATATGCCTTACAGATATGCAATGAAGCTGATAAAAAGTTTCGTCCTATTATGGGAATGAAGCTTACAGATAAACAATAATGTTTACTAGATAACTTATGGCATATCCAAACCACGCCACAAGCTTTAACATTTAAAGTACAGGTTTTAAATGCTTTAAGCATTTACTTTCAGGAACAAAGTTTAAAAACATCTGAAAGACAGTTTAAAACAAAACCAAATTACACTCATTATGTTATATTCAGAGGTACAAAAATTGGTATTTTTAATAAATGGGAAACAGTGGTAAAATACATAAATTGTCAAGGAGGATCATTCTGGAAAGGTTATACAAGTTTTGCTGAAGCTCTTCAAGTAGCAAGAAATAGTTTTGGTATACAAAATTTTTACATAGAACCTGAAGAGGTTAAAAGTTTTTCTGATATAGCCAAAACAAATCCTGAACAGTAAATAAAGGCTCAGCAAGAACTTATTTCAACATTAAAAACAGAGCTTGAGGACAAGGCGAGAGATACACAGGGTATACAGATAAAAATTGAGAATAATATGCTAAAACAAAAAATAGCGATGCTCGAAGCAAAAAATACACAGTTATTACAAAGGCTCGAGAAAAATGAAGACAAAACAGTTATATACAGAACTTTTGAATCCTTTAGGACAAGGATTTTAGACACACCCTGGTGGCAGTGTTTAAAACTAGTAACAGAAAGATTCCCAGAATTTGAGAATCTTGTTTCACAAAAGGTTTGTGCAAAATTTCCTTTAATTCTATACAACCTACAGCAACAACTTTTAGACATGGCATTCAGGACTGACAGCGAAGCACAAGGATTCACAGTGGTGGAAAGAACAGATGAAGCAGGAGATGGAGTTGGTCTTCTGTTACTCCAAGTACATCACCCTACAAAATTGACAGATGAACAATTAATTCAATTATACCATCATGGTATGATTGACTACTTAGAAATTAAGCTAAACAGAAGAACAGAAGATCTCATCAACCAGCTTGGAGAAAAAATTATTCTAGCGACATGAAATATTGCAACAAGATCGATAACATCGATTATTGGTTGCAAAATAATTTCCTCATTTCCCTTTACAGATTCATATACATACAGACCAGCTAGAAAGGGAATTTTAATCGAACACAATAAACACAAAAATACAAGTAATTACCTACAAACAGTGATGACAAAAACCAACATAGAGTTTGCATCCTTACCTTGGTTAAATCACATAGACAACACAACTGAAAAAAGCCCAGACAGTTTTACACAGTTTATTAAAAAGCATCAAGAAACTGTAGAAATTCCTGACTCTTTTCCATGGAGAAACGATAAACTAATAGGCGAAAGACACTACATACAAGTCTATGCAAAATCAAATTGGAGTATGCATCTACCTTTTGCAGGGGAAGGAGACACTCTACAGCTACAACATATCATAAACTTAGAAGATGAAGATGATGAACAAGAAGAGTGTTCAAGCCCACAGTCAATAGACAACACACACAGAGACTTCTAGAAAAAATGCTGTAAGAAATGACGATAGAAGAGATAAGAAAAAAAATGATGACGAAAGCCATGACGTTTTATGGCTCAATTATTCTACCTACACTGTTTTTGGTTTTATTGTCCTTTTCTTTTTAGACTTCTTTTTCTTTTTAGACAAGAGACTAGGCTTAGACTTTAATGTAATTTTTTAATATTTTCTTTGCTTTTCTTTGCCTATTGTTGCCATTAGTTACAGATTATATAATTATTGAAACAGATGGATGCAAAGAAGGATGGGGAGCAGTCCTTCTATGTAAACCAAACAAATACAGTCTCAAGGAAGAAGAGAAAATTTGCGGTTATGCAAGTGGTAATTTTCAAAATAAAACAAATTGGACTACAATTTATTTTGAGATACAGGCACTAATATATGCATTAGAAAAATTTAAAATTTTTCTTAACAAAGATTTGTTGATACATGATGTGGACGCGACTCGACTCGACGCGACTCGGCTTGAACCACGACATTCCTCCGTCGTGTGATTGAAGACTACAAGCGGGCCAAGACATAAAGGACTTACACACTAGTCCCTGGGCTGAAGCAGATCTACAAAATAAGACACTTGGGCTGGTAACTGTTTGGCGAATCATCTTTGGGCCCAAGCCCATTATCGGGGAAACAGGGATATGGTTGACGAAACAAGCCTGTTTCGTCAACAAATGTTCACTTTCGTCGCTGATTCGTCATGTTTTGGTTTGTTTCGTCAAACTGTTTCAGATTCGCCAAGTCAGATTCGCCAAGAGCTGTTTCGTCGATGCTGCTGTGTTGTGTTACTATATAAAGGCTGAAGACATAACAGAAAATAAAGAACACATTGTAGAGAGCACACACATATGAGAGTTTGAGAGAGTTTGCAAAACACATTTGTAAACATTGAGCTTTGTAACCGAACCTTTCATACGTATTAATACAGTGGTGTTAATCGGTGAATATTGCGTGTCGTGTTTGTGCGTGTTCTATCTCGGTTTGCATCTCCGGTTGGATTCCGCACAACCGGGTGTGTTTGACAACAAGGATTAGGCGACTAGATCCTCCCCTAGCCGGACCTACAAGTGGTATCAGAGCCTTGGCTCTTCTCCTTGTTAAAACCGAGTGTGTTCTTGGTTTGTTTTCGGGTGTTAAAGTTCATATTTTTCTGGAAACAACTTAAAATCTGGTTAAAATCTTGTTATTTTGCTTTTTGTTTGACTAAAAACCTTGTTATTTTTCATGTTTACATGTTAGTTATGGGTTTTTGTTACACACTTTAGCAAAATATTGTGTTCGGAGAGTTTCGGTTCACCGGAAAACTTATTTTTCTGGGTGGTGTTCTTGAAATCTTCATTGTGTTCTTCAAAAGTAACACCTTTTGATCCTAAAAATTTAAGTGATAAGGTGTTTGTGTCATTGAAAATTGTAATCTGATTAAAATATTGTAAGTCATCATTTGGTTGGTAATTTGGTAATGGTGTAGCCGAAAGCATGTTTGCGTGTGTCAGGTTAAGATAAAAGTCAAAAAGTTTACCAACTCTCTGAAACACCCATCGGCGAAACAGAATTTCACTTTCGTCGACCTTGTTGGGCTTATAACCTGTTTCGTCAAAACCATAAGTGGGCCTAATATTGCCTTGTTTCGTCAAAGCCCAAAAAGAACCCCCTTTGTTTCGTCGACTAAGATTAAGATTGGTCTCCTGTTTCGTCTAAATGTCAAAAATGGTATAAATGGGCCTAGTAAACCTTTCGTCAAGGCCCAAAGCAACAATTACATCAGTCTGTTTCGCCAATCAATTAACTTGGGCCTGTTAAAATTTCAAAATCTGTTTCGTCAAGTCAAAGTTACATCATCCTGTTTCGTCAACATTCTGTTTCGTCGTGAAAGTTGTAATTTTTAAACAGAAGGTTTGCACTAGTTGTTTAACAGTTTGTGTTTTTCAGGTCTTTCGAACAGGGATCCTTCGGCTGGTTGTTATCATTCGAAAAATTAACATAGCTTGTGAAAATTATTTTTTTTTTAAATAAATTTTCACTTAATATATTAATTTTTATAAAATGGGAACAAACGGTGAGTGGTGGAATCAATTGATTTCGACTTCACAATCATCAGCTACACAACCTGAGCCAGAATTCGACAAAAATGCATTCTTGCGAGCTATTGCCCCAACTCAAGCCGCAATGATAACTGCAAATCAATGGGCATTGGTCACAAATCAAAGCAGCAGCATTCAATCTATGATGCAGAACGACAGTGAAACTGGTACAAGCACAAAACCGCCAAAGTTAAATCACATAAATGATTGGGGATGGTGGAAAGAAAGGCTGAGAACTTATGTTCAGGGGTAAGGTCAAGATCTATGGATGTGTTTCTTCACTCCATTTGAAAATGATTTGGAAGTTGCAGGATCTAATCCACAAACTTACAGCACTCTGTCTGATGATGATAAGAAGAAAATTGAGTTAGAAAAGAAAGCATTCATGATTCTCACACAAGCTCTTCACAGAGACATTTACCACCAGTTTGTTTACTGCACGACAACTAAAAGCTTGTGGGATATGCTCACGTTACGATGTGAAGGTAATGCTCAATCTAGAAAGATTAAGCAAGATTTACTGAAGAAAGAGTTTGAAGGTTTCACGTGTATGGAGAATGAGACTTTGGCAGATTTATCTACAAGGTTCCATCACTTGTTGAGTGAGATGTTTGCTTTTAAAATCACTGCCGCTCAACAAGAAATAGTGAAGAGATTTGCTGATAGCTTACCAGCAAAGTGGAGCAGTTATCTTGAAATTCTCAAAGAAACTGGTGCTTTAGACACAATCACCATTTATGATTTAATTCAAAAATTGGAAAACAAGGATGTGGAAGAAAAACTTAAGGCAAAAAGAACACTCACTCCTCAAAGTCCAGAGATGTATTTTGGGATTGCTGGAGGTATTGGTGGAGAAAAACCAGCTTCTCAACACGCGAAGCTTCAAACAGCTTTCATCTCAAACACTGGACCATCAACAACAGATCAGTTTGATCCTTCAGCATACTTGATGTATCCAAGATCAGATGTGAAACCGACAGCTCCTCAGCAGCAACAACCGCAACAGCAAGGGTTTTATGGAAACACTTCAAACTTTCAAGCCACTTCCAATCCAAACACTGTCAGATTAGACACTTCCAACTTTTCCAAAGTCAGTGTCGAAATAGCCAAGGAGCATATGGAGATGTTGAATACCTTGGTTAGTGCTTACTGTGGATTGATCGCAGGTCAGATTGGGAATATCAATCTAACCAATGAAGATTATCAGCAAGTGGACAAAGATGAGTTTGAAATGATGGATATCAAATGGGCTCTTGCTAGTGCAATTCGAAGGGCAAAGGAGTTTATGGAAAGGACCGGGAGAAACAACTTGGAAAGCAAGAAAGACACCAAGTATGGGTTCGACAAGCAAGCTGTAACATGCTTTAACTGTGGTGAACGAGGTCATTTCAAAAGGGAATGCACAAGACCAGCTCAGCATGGAAACCAAAATCCCTTCAGAAACCAAGGCAACCAGCAGAACCAGAACAGGAACAATGTTCGTACGTTGATACCTGTCAACAACCAAAGCCAACCAGGGTCATCAAATGCCAACCGGGGACTCGTGGTTCAAATAGATGAAGGTTGTGATTGGTCGCTTCAGCTTGGAGAAGGAGGAAATGGTGGAACAGCTTGTTATGCTAAAGTAACAGAGAAGGTAGTAGAACCCGCGTCTGCTGGTGAATCTTCAGAAGATGAAGATAGTTCGGGTTATAGTGGGAGCACAGATGGGGAATCACTTGATACTGGTGATTTATCAGGTGATGATTTGAATTTGAAGGTTGATGAACTTCTGGCTGAAGCTGAAGTATTATGCAAGAGGAGATCTATTCTTTGCCAGAAATCTGCTGGAACTTCCGAGAAGCTTGCTAAGTTCTTCTCTGAAGATGGATCTTTTTCTTTCCATTCAGCCTTTACGGCTAATGTCGACAGTTCATCAGGTCAGGTAAGTATCGATGAACCCACTGTAGTTAGCTGTGAAAATTGTGATAGTTTAAAGGTTAAATATGCTGAACAGGAAAAGCAGTTTGAAGTCACAAACAAACACAATCAAGAATTGATTGTTGATCTCTCTAAAGCAACTGAAGCTAACTTGTTTTTAACCAGAAATGAAAAGGAGTTTAAAGCAACAATTGCGTCATTAAAACATGATGTTTCTGAATTACAAAGGGCTGTTTTAAGAAAACAACATGTTAACAATGATTTAATCGACACAATTGAAAAGCAAATGGTAGAGTTAGCAACAGCTAGATGTGAATGTGCGACAATTAAGCAGAAATTGGAAAGCTATTCCAATTCCCGCTATGTTTTGGATCACATTATTGACGTTCAGAAGAAAAAGGGGGATATGAAGTGTAATGGATTCAAATCATGTCCTCCCCCAATGAATCACAATTACTCCAAATTGCCTGATGACGAGGATATGCCCCGTTTTGAACCTACAGTGCCACTCAATCTAGATGATTTTGCAGCAGGCCTCGGGTTCACAACTGGTACATCATCCTCTGGTCAATCCGAATCTGAATCTGAGAATGTGACAGATTCATCGTGTGTTAAGGAACAGAGTCCTCCCACTGTTGAGGATACTGACTCTTCGGATGATGAATCTGACTCATCGGATGATGAATCTATAAAAATTGTGAATCAACAGTCTAACTTGGTTACAACAGAAATTCCAATTGAGAATCACATCTTGTGTGATCCACCAGTGGAACCGAGTAAGACTGAAATGTCAAAAGGAATGGAGTCCCTTGTCTCTAGTTGTGAAGGAAATAACTTGTTGTACACGCTCAAAGGAGATGACAAAATCTACTCTAACAAAGATTTTCCAATTAAAAATGTAAATCAAGATTTAATTGAGCAAATTTTTGAAGGATGTATTGAAAAGTTTTTGGGGAACAAGAGTGGCAAAGTTACCGTCACTCAATGTGATCCAATTCCGTGTGAACAAATTAGAAAACAATACGGAAACCAAAAACAACCAGTTGAGCGAAAACAACAAGTGAACTCCGGGAAAGGTAAGACACAGGGAAAGAAGGCTCAGAACAAGAATGTTCAAGCACCTAAGGTTCAACAGCAAAAGGTGCAAAACAAAAGAGCTCCTGTTAAGAAAAGAGAACCGAAAGTGAACTTTGTTGGATCAACGGGTACAGATAAACTTGAAACATTTCAGGATAAATCTAACATTGATTTTATAAAACAAGTTAGAATTTTGAAACGAAATGATCAGAATAATTACACCCAACACACAAAGGGATGTGATTTAGGTCCAAGTACATCTAGATCACAAAGTTCATTGTCGGGTTCTTCGACTGGTCATCAACATGTTTCTCCGAGGTTTGTAGAGCGGAGAATGTGTTTTGAGTGTGGCACAATTGGGCATATTGTAAGATACTGCCCATACCTGCAAAAGTTGAAGGCTCCCCAAGAAACCAATTACCAAAAACGATCAGTTTCCCCGAAACAAGACCCACGTGTCTTGAAAGAAAGGGAAAAGAAGTTAAAACAAAAGAATCAAAAGGTAATTGAGAAGGCCTTAAAATCAGAGGTCAAAGAAGGAAAACCTGTTCAAGCAAAACTTAAAACTGTAAAACCAGTAAATGCTAATACAAATACTGGTAAAGGACAAACAGCTTGGAAGCCAAAACAGGTAATTCAATCAGGGGGAGCACCACAGGTTCTGTTTCCTAATCATCAGGAGATTGAAATCACTTTCCTTGATGATCAAGGACGACCCAAGTCCACAAAGGCTTGGGTCCCCCTCTCCAACTAATCTTTGAGTGAGTGTGCAGGATATTCCAGGAGGAACTATCGATAGTCGTAAGATTGTTAATAGTGGAGCATCCATGCACAAAATAGGCGACAGAAGAAATTGTTGCCTTTGATGGAGAGAAGAAAAGAAAAGGAAAAGAGAAACAGAATTGTCTGTTGAAAGAGTTTGAAAAGCTTCGACAAAAATGCAAAGCCTTTTACAATCAAGCTGTGATCGGGTTCCCCAGGGTAGATTCAAATCAAAATGTACGCACCTGCAGCACGTGTGAAGTTCACAATCAACAAGATGAACGTGCAGTGTACATTTCTTTGCGGTGTGATTGAAGAAAATGTGTTTGTTGAACAAACCAACTGGGTGTGCGGATGCCTTGGCATGGATTGAACAACCGCACACTACTTCTGAAAGAGAAAGACAAAAACCTTCGCTGGTGAAATGTGAAAGACCAGCCGGACCCAAAGGTTCTTGATCTTGTTGCTGTCAAGAGACTTCTCAGTAGCTACAAAGAATCGACTTCGAAATCCACACCGGGTGGATATCCAGTTTGGGAGAGCACTCAGATTCCTGGCAATGCACGAAGCAGTTGCAGGATACGGTTTTAAATTTCTAATCTCTCCTTTACTTGTCGATATTTAAGCTGCCTTATGAATTTGTATTATCTCGTACAGCACTCTTTGGCCAGACAATGCTGTCATGGTCCGCACCGCAAACCGACATGCCAACTGATTTTTCCAAAATTCGATAAATCTTTTCAGATTAAAAATTAATTTTGGTAAACGGCATTGAGGTATAACATGAGTTAACCAACATCGGAAAGTCATTTTTGTAAATACCTTTGTGTTTTAAATTTTATCTTAGTTTGTTGATTTTAGGGGGAGTAAATCCAAATTTGAAAAACCAAAAACATCGAAAAATTTCAAAAGCACAAAAACAATAGAAAAACAAAAATGAGTTTCCTGGCGAGAAAAAGAGAAAATGATAGTAGATCAGTGGTCTGTTGAATCCTCTTTAAACTAAAATGCAAAATGAAAAGCAATAAGCAGCTCTATATAAGATGTATCGGTAGGCTCACAATCATTTTAAAGTGTGCAGGGTGATATAAACTTAAAATCGACTGAAGACTGGGTGGGAACCATTCATTGGCATATGGTCTTAGTACCGAAATTTCGTTTGAGAGATTGCCGAGGTTCTGAGATATTCGGTCTTTATGCTGCTTATCATCTGGGTATCATGGTTGTATCTTTTACCGAAATATAACGGGGACGCAAGTCTAGATCTTCCATGATACCATACATACGTGTACATATTGCATTCGACCTCAATAAGTGATCAACAATCACATGTCCAAACAAATAAGTGATAAAATATCACATTTATCCGGGAGTCAAGTTCGTCTCTCTGCTGTACGAAAGTACTGACCTGTTCACGGACTTGCTCCTGTGCCCTCATGCATCGAAAATCAAGTTCCTCATCAATAAGTGATTCTATCACATAGGGCTTGTTTTCAAATCAAAATAAGTGAGAATCTCACATCATATACGGTCAAACAGATGATAATCGGTATACTCACCGGTAAGATGAACTCTCGTGCATACCTTGATACGGGAATGTGTCGTGATGTGGATGAACACCGGTCGGTAAGTATAAATCATACCTTAACGTATCCCCTCGCCATGATTACAAATGATAAGTTGAGCTTATGTGGACAACAATACCGATAATTGTTATAGGATGCTTATCTTAATGTTAACTAAAAGAACAACAAGAGCGTTTTGGCTTGACCGTACACTGATATGATTCTCTTACCCTCGAAACTCGCAAAAAGAATGTCTGTAGATATTTATTTACTGTTTTCAGTTTATGTATCTTTGTATATATTTATTTACTGTTTTCCGTCTTTACATTTGAAAAATGAAAAACTTCAAAAAGATTTTAGGTGTGTTTTAATATAAACTTTATAAAATCCAAAAAGATTTTGCTTCTAGTTTATTTTTGACTGACTGATGTTGGAACTCGAGTCTATCCTACCCAAAATCCTGATTCTAAGCCGGAAAACAATTGCATCTTCATAAATGGTCGAAGTTAACACATTTTGAAAGTTAAAGAATTAAAATTGAATATTTTTCTAAACTTTCAGAATATTGTCGGACGGTGTTTGATTAAATGATAGTCACACGTGTGTCGTTTGTTTACGTTTACTATATTCCAAGCAGTTGTTCTCATTACGCGTTTAGATTTCTTGCATGTGCAGATTCTAAAGGCAAGGAGAACATGGTCGATGATAAGCCTCGGAATGAAGACACAACGTGAAGGCACTCAAATGATGAAGATGATCGAGTTGCCGCTGGCCATCATCAACACCACAAGGATCTCAAGTTGTAAAGATCAAGTCGTTCACGAGCATAACTCAAGGGGGAGCTTATGTTAAGGGGGAGTTTGTCAACACACTTCCTACATGAAACGGGGAGTTTGTTGATACACTTTCTACTTTCAAGACGTGAAGACATTGGAGATCCTCCGATATGGAAGACATAAAAGGCGAATCTCGCGAGTAGCGTCCAAGGGGGAGTTTGTTGATACATGATGTGGACGCGACTCGACTCGACGCGACTCGGCTTGAACCACGACATTCCTCCGTCGTGTGATTGAAGACTACAAGCGGGCCAAGACATAAAGGACTTACACACTAGTCCCTGGGCTGAAGCAGATCTACAAAATAAGACACTTGGGCTGGTAACTGTTTGGCGAATCATCTTTGGGCCCAAGCCCATTATCGGGGAAACAGGGATATGGTTGACGAAACAAGCCTGTTTCGTCAACAAATGTTCACTTTCGTCGCTGATTCGTCATGTTTTGGTTTGTTTCGTCAAACTGTTTCAGATTCGCCAAGTCAGATTCGCCAAGAGCTGTTTCGTCGATGCTGCTGTGTTGTGTTACTATATAAAGGCTGAAGACATAACAGAAAATAAAGAACACATTGTAGAGAGCACACACATATGAGAGTTTGAGAGAGTTTGCAAAACACATTTGTAAACATTGAGCTTTGTAACCGAACCTTTCATACGTATTAATACAGTGGTGTTAATCGGTGAATATTGCGTGTCGTGTTTGTGCGTGTTCTATCTCGGTTTGCATCTCCGGTTGGATTCCGCACAACCGGGTGTGTTTGACAACAAGGATTAGGCGACTAGATCCTCCCCTAGCCGGACCTACAAGATTTTACAGTAAGAACTGATTGTGAAGCAATAGTTAAATTTGTGAAAAATGACCAAAGTAAAAAAGTAAATAGAACCAGATGGGTTAATTTACAAAACATTATACAAGGAAATGGGTATTTTATAAACTTTGAACACATTTAAGAAAAAAATAATGGGATAGCTGATATGTTATCTCGAAATATAAACAAATGGTTATTTTCAGATGGACATGAAACAAGATAAAGAAAAAGTAAAGCTTATACATCCAAAGCAAGGGAATTCTTCTTCAGATGAAGAAAGAATTCAACAATCATATCGACATTCAGCAGAAAGAATACACAGTTCTTCTCACACCTCATTACCACAAATAATGATGGGACAGTTTTACAAACAACAACAACCAAAGGCAGCTGGCAAACGACCCTGCACACCAATTTTTCACCCAAGCCAGTGATTGAATTTGGAACATATGCCTTACAGTGTAACACCTGTGTCATTTCAACCATCAAACAAATGCCCAACCAATGAAATATTGTATTTCATACTTGGGACTTGTATAAATATGTGTATCTTGTGCACATATCAACTCTTGTTCGATTTCAAGCTCTAAATCGCTTTCTGGAAGGTTATACACGCTCTGATGCGTAAATATAACCAGTTTAATCCAACGAACACTCTGGAATAGTGAAATAGGCTTAACATACCTTAAATAACCTTTACATAACTTAGATATAAGTTTTGGAAGGTTTGGTATGGTGAAATCAAAGTTTAATCGCTTACAGGGACTAAAGTTGACAAACTGCGAAAGTATGTCAATTTGAACTGTAACGAACATTCCGGAACATAACCATAAGTTAAACACACCTTAAATATCCTTTGCATAGCTTAGAAATAGGCTTTGAGGGGTTTGGTGTGCTAAAATAAACTTTTGGAACATTCAGGGACTAAAAGTGTCAAAAAGTGCACAAGTTTGCATTTTCGCGCATAACTTACGTTCTGAATACATCCGGACATCCAAAAATTTATGTAAGCATGACTACATTATATTTTAGTGTTCGCCTTAAGAAAAATCCATTCGTTGCGTCATTTGGATCGTTTTTCGCGCTTGTGCGCATTTCGTCGTAATTAAGCGAACATCGCGTTCGTACGGCCAAACGAACCATCATCCGACATATTTTTGAACATGTTTCATGTCCACAATGTTTAGGCAACATTTTAGGGCCTTAAAGTTGGCTTTACGGGCCTTAGAAGTGTCGGAAATGGCCTTAAACACGTGCAGGGACTGAAACTGTCATTTTTCAAACATATGTGCAGATCAGAAGGGCCATGCGGCCCGCATTGTCTTTGGCTGATCCTGAAGCGGGCCGCTTCCCACTATCAGACCAGATTAAATGTATTAAACAGCTGGTTGCAGCTGTTTTGCACTCCTAATCCCACTCCCACATGTCAAATCCCTATGGTGTGTACATTTTGAGGCACCATAACATCCCGACAAGTGTACGGCCTTGATCGTTTCCCCTTTTCCAAGAAACGATCCTAACGGTTACCCGAAAACTATATATACCCATCCACCCCCATTGCATTTCTCACTAGAATTCTGATTTTGAGAGCTCTAAGTTGAAACCATTGTTTCATACCTGAGTTCTTGAGTCGGGATTAGCATTCGGGGACCCTGGGTTAGTATTCTTTCGTTCTTTTCCTTATTTTTACTGCTTTTCGAGTCAGAAAGTCAAACTTTGTTTGACTTTCAGCGTTGACCAGTAATGGTCAATGCGAAGTTCGTTTGAACTTCGCAACGTGATTGTAATCACGATGGTCATAGTCCCTTGGGACTATGCCTACTGATTACCACGTTGTCTAGGGTCGTAGGGTAAGCGATCTAATAAATCGCTTATACCTCGAACCCGACCCAGTTTGGTCGATCATTAGGATCCGACCAAATACATTAGGTGACCATAGTAGGTAGGGAATAACCTTCCGAGGTTATACCCTATGGTCACATCGTTTGAGTAGTTGTATGATAGGTAGTTTATATGCCTTAGGTAAATTACCAGAATACCCTTTTCATGTATAATTGGTAATTAAGCATATGTAACCTAAACTCTTGTCACATAACTGATAATGTAACATGTTTAGGCATATAACACTTGTCATAGGACTAGTTAGACGGTCCGAACGCGTTTCACGCGCACGATGCGTTAAAGTAGCATAAGCTACCTTAATGGGTCGCGATGGGTCGATAAGACTTAGGTTAAGTTTCATTTAGCATGTAGGCTTTGTTAAACCATATCACATGAGTTCCTACACTCATTTGGTTTACAAACCCTAATGCTACCCAGTCTTCCGATTTAGGTCCGGTTTATTAACATAGTTACCTATATTAGGTGCCGTTTGATTCCGTGATCTCTAGCATTGCTTGGTGGTTATCTTTAGACATCTGAGCAATCTCAAGTGAGTACATAGACCCCTCTTTTACTGTTTTCCAAACTGTTTTGGGGTGGAACACATGTGCCTACTTGTTACTTTCATGCTTTCCTGTTTTAACATCATATACTGCTATGTTCGTTAGTACATTATAGTACATGATTTCATTACATTTTATGCTATGTATGTCCATTGTGTGCATACTTAGTACATTGTTTTACATTACATTTTGTTGCATATGCTCATCCAGTATATGAACACTTTGACATATTACCCAATACATTTGACAATTGATTTGACATAGACATTTCGGCATAGACATTTTAACATGATTGACATTTGATCATGCATTTCCCACAAAACATAACTTTGATTTAAACCAAGTTTTACTTCAATACTTTGTTTTTGTGCATATGGTTTAGTTGAGACCTTTCACTTGCCATACATGACATATTTGACATAGACATTTGACATGGATATTTGACATAGACATTTGACATGGATATTTGACATAGACATTTTGACATGATTTACATCTTGACATGAACATTTTACATTGTTTGGTTTGGTTTGATTAAGTGATTAAGTAACGATGCGTATGTAATATGATACAAGCATGGTGGATACGCCGCTGGTACTTCCTATATATAAGTGTTTGTATGGTATTACATGTCGTAACGTTATTTGAATCATTTCAGTTTGAGACATAGAACATTTTATACAAATAACATATTTTTCACAAGACATTGATTTACAAACAACTTATCTAATACAAACTCATTTTACATGGTTATTCATTTAACCATACATTATTTATACATATCATCTGATCTTATCGATTTTCAAATGATTTACAAAACAAAGCAAATAACAAGGTTCATGACTAAACATTTTCTCAAACATAAGTCATGAAACCTATTTTCACAAAACCTATGTATCTCACCGGCATTTTTATGCTGACGTACCATATTTTCACATGTGTTTTTCAGGAGCTGTTGCATAAGATGATCAAGATACACTTAGGCGGACATGGGCCTTAGTGACAATAAAAGATGCAGACTAGTTAATTATGTTGTATTTCCATGTTTGTTTAGACATTGTAACACTTATATTGAATAAAACGAAACTTTAATTTCCAAGGTTGTGAAACATTAATTCTGTTACAACACTCCCCGACGTTTCCGCCACGTTTTGTATGTTCCACGTGGTCGGGGTGTGACAGAAAAGATGGTATCAGAGCTTATGGTTATAGGGAATTAGGTTATTAGTAATGCTTTGACCTAGTCTATAACCTTTCTAGGACCCTAACGCAAGTTTACTTGCGTTTAGTCATAAAACATACCGTCACCTATCCTTAGGCGACTACCACAACAAGAACATAAATTTCAAAACCGCTTTGAAAACTAATCATCTGTTCTAGGATGATTGATTACATGGTTTTGAACCCTCTATTGTAAGGTTTTGAACCCTCTGTTATACGGTTTTGAACCCCTTTGAGTTTTCAAAATCTCGTCAAGGTTTTGGGTTTTTAATAATGTGAACACGTGCAAACTGGAAGGGTGAATGCCTGTATTCTGGGTTTTCTGTCTAGGCAAGCACTTCGTATACATCTCATCAGACGCGAGACCAGTTGTGCTTACCTGGGAATTCTTGGGATGAGTGTTCACTTATAGGCGAGCATGTCTTCGCGATACATTATATTGACCCGTTTACTTTGATTAGTCACTGTCTCATTTGTTTGCCTTTGGTAACAAACAAATGGTCACAATCTACATGCCTTGTCATTTTCTATTGACTATCTTTAGCTTGTTTCCTTCTATGTCTTCCATTTTCTGCATTTTGCCTCTTCATCGCAACAAGACTCGAGTGTCCGGACCAGGTGCTACAATTGCCCAACAAATAGGCGTCGTACTCCAGAAGACCGTTGATTTAGCTATCACCATGACTCATCTCAGGGATGAAGCCGTGCAAGGGAACCGTTCCTTGGAGAAATCAATGCAACCGTCATCATCCAAATTAAATACCTTGTTTCAAATGTACCCACGGTGGACGATGGAGACATTTGGTTAACATGTGCCGCTTTGCAATCCAAAGCAAAGCTGTTACAAATCCTGCTGCTACTCAACCTTCAAACTCTGCTTCATATGTCGCTTGGCATATCTGGCGCCTCAACCTCATGAACTTTCTACCTTGTGTGTCGACGTAAGCACGCCTAGTGCAAGGTGTCGAAGCATCTCTCGTTACACAAATCCCAAAAATCCATGAAGGATCTTTCTATCCTCATAATCAGATCCTTGTGGATAAATATCACTCAAATCGGAGCCCTTAATTGAATTATTCGTATGCCTTAATACGTACATTACGATTCAATAAGGACAAAGCCGAATTCTTATTAAGATCTTCCTATCTTCATGGTTAGATTCTAATGATTTAAGTGCCGCATGGAATCCACGGATTGGATTCCTGGCGTGCTTTAAATATCCGCGTCCAAAGATAACAAATTAATAAACAAGTTAAACAACTATGTGATTTTGTGCTTATGTGTTCCCTTTTATGTGTCGTGTGATCTAAATTATGTTATCCAAATCCTCGTAGAATCTTTCATATCTTTGTGCAAGAGATTCATAGTAGGATACCCAAAGGTACTACTTAAATCCTTAATGGACTTCTACGTTGTAGTTAAGGTCCCTTGGATCATAATGTACTACTTCATAATTGGACCCCTTTAGTGGTCTAGTTAAACAGATTGATCCAAAAATCTGGTTAGGGATATCATATGATGATGTAGCTGAAAGGACTCCTTAGTGGCCTAATTAAGGAGATCCTCTGTTGATCTAATTAAAAGGACCCTATGGTAGTCTAGTCACTCTCATCTCAAGTTTGATATCTTTCCCCACAACATTACAAAACGAACTGTGCGGACTGTGCAAGGAATTACGTAATTATGGATGCATACATAATTATGAAATTTAGTGCACGGAAATCACAGCAAGTTCTATCATGTATCTAGAGTTAACCCTATTCATTTCCAATTCTGATGAAGCATCCGTTGAGGAAAAATGAACTAGCTATTCATTTTTCACTTCTGAAGAATATCCGTTGAGGAAATGAATATCCGTTGTGTAGTCTTTCATTTCCATTCTGAAGAATAACCGTTGAGGAAAATGAATTATCCATTCATTTTCGTTCTGAAGAATATCCGTTGAGGAAATGAATATCCGTTGCGTAATCTTTCATTTCCAACTCTGAGGAAATAACCGTTGAAAATGACCCCGTTAGTTCATTTTCGTTTCTGAAGATTTATCCGTTGAGGAAATGAATATCCGTTGTGTAGTCTTTCATTTCCAACTCTGAGGAAATAACCGTTGAAAATGACCCCGTTAGTTCATTTTCGTTTCTGAAGATTTATCCGTTGAGGAAATGAATATCCGTTGTGTAATCTTTCATTTCCATTCTGAAGAATAACCGTTGAGGAAAATGAATTATCCATTCATTTTCGTTCTGAAGAATATCCGTTGAGGAAATGAATATCCGTTGTGTAGTCTTTCATTTCCATTCTGAAGAATAACCGTTGAGGAAAATGAATTATCCATCCATTTTCGTTCTGAAGAATATCCGTTGAGGAAATGAATATCCGTTGCGTAATCTTTCATTTCCAACTCTGAGGAAATAACCGTTGAAAATGACCCCGTTAGTTCATTTTCGTTTCTGAAGATTTATCCGTTGAGGAAATGAATATCCGTTGCGTAGTCTTTCATTTCCAACTCTGAGGAAATAACCGTTGAAAATGACCCCGTTAGTTCATTTTCGTTTCTGAAGATTTATCCGTTGAGGAAATGAATATCCGTTGTGTAGTCTTTCATTTCCATTCTGAAGAATAACCGTTGAGGAAAATGAATTATCCATTCATTTTCGTTCTGAAGAATATCCGTTGAGGAAATGAATATCCGTTGCGTAGTCTTTCATTTCCAACTCTGAGGAAATAACCGTTGAAAATGACCCCGTTAGTTCATTTTCGTTTCTGAAGATTTATCCGTTGAGGAAATGAATATCCGTTGTGTAGTCTTTCATTTCCATTCTGAAGAATAACCGTTGAGGAAAATGAATTATCCATTCATTTTCGTTCTGAAGAATATCCGTTGAGGAAATGAATATCCGTTGCGTAGTCTTTCATTTCCAACTCTGAGGAAATAACCGTTGAAAATGACCCCGTTAGTTCATTTTCGTTTCTGAAGATTTATCCGTTGAGGAAATGAATATCCGTTGTGTAGTCTTTCATTTCCAACTCTGAGGAAATAACCGTTGAAAATGACTCCGTTAGTTCATTTTCGTTTCTGAAGATTTATCCGTTGGGGAAATGAATATCCGTTTGTCTGTCCTTCATTTCCGTACCTGAGGAAACAACCGTTGAAAATGACTCCGTTATTTCATTTTCGTTTCTGAAGATTATCCGTTGAGGAAATGAATATCCGTTGATTTTTCTTTCATTTCAAATTCTGAAGAACAAACCGTTGAGGAAAATGACCCCGTTTGTTCATTTTCGTTCTGAAGAATATCCGTTGAGAGAAATGAATATCCGTGGATTATTCCTTCATTCTCATTTCTGACGAAGAATCCGTTGAGAAAGAATGAATCATCCATTCATTCTCACTTCTGAAGAATATTCGTTGAGGGAAATCTATATCCGTTTAGTTAATTCCTTATTTTCCATTTCCGAAGAACCCGTTGAAGAAAATGACTCTGTTCGTTCATTTTCGTTTCTGAAAAATATCCGTTGAGGAAAATAATCAGATTTTGCTTTACATATCTTTGATGACTATTTGACACAAAGTCATAAACAGACTCCTACGAATTAATTTCGGGACGAAATTTCCTAAAGTAGGGGAGACTGTAACACCTGTGTCATTTCAACCATCAAACAAATGCCCAACCAATGAAATATTGTATTTCATACTTGGGACTTGTATAAATATGTGTATCTTGTGCACATATCAACTCTTGTTCGATTTCAAGCTCTAAATCGCTTTCTGGAAGGTTATACACGCTCTGATGCGTAAATATAACCAGTTTAATCCAACGAACACTCTGGAATAGTGAAATAGGTTTAACATACCTTAAATAACCTTTACATAACTTAGATATAAGTTTTGGAAGGTTTGGTATGGTGAAATCAAAGTTTAATCGCTTACAGGGACTAAAGTTGACAAACTGCGAAAGTAGGTCAATTTGAACTGTAACGAACATTCCGGAACATAACCATAAGTTAAACACACCTTAAATATCCTTTGCATAGCTTAGAAATAGGCTTTGAGGGGTTTGGTGTGCTAAAATAAACTTTTGGAACATTCAGGGACTAAAAGTGTCGAAAAGTGCACAAGTTTGCATTTTCGCGCATAACTTACGTTCTGAATACATCCGGACATCCAAAAATTTATGTAAGCATGACTACATTATATTTTAGTGTTCGCCTTAAGAAAAATCCATTCGTTGCGTCATTTGGATCGTTTTTCGCGCTTGTGCGCATTTCGTCGTAATTAAGCGAACATCGCGTTCGTACGGCCAAACGAACCATCATCCGACATATTTTTGAACATGTTTCATGTCCACAATGTTTAGGCAACATTTTAGGGCCTTAAAGTTGGCTTTACGGGCCTTAGAAGTGTCGGAAATGGCCTTAAACACGTGCAGGGACTGAAACTGTCATTTTTCAAACATATGTGCAGATCAGAAGGGCCATGCGGCCCGCATTGTCTTTGGCTGATCCTGAAGCGGGCCGCTTCCCACTATCAGACCAGATTAAATGTATTAAACAGCTGGTTGCAGCTGTTTTGCACTCCTAATCCCACTCCCACATGTCAAATCCCTATGGTGTGTACATTTTGAGGCACCATAACATCCCGACAAGTGTACGGCCTTGATCGTTTCCCCTTTTCCAAGAAACGATCCTAACGGTTACCCGAAAACTATATATACCCATCCACCCCCATTGCATTTCTCACTAGAATTCTGATTTTGAGAGCTCTAAGTTGAAACCATTGTTTCATACCTGAGTTCTTGAGTCGGGATTAGCATTCGGGGACCCTGGGTTAGTATTCTTTCGTTCTTTTCCTTATTTTTACTGCTTTTCGAGTCAGAAAGTCAAACTTTGTTTGACTTTCAGCGTTGACCAGTAATGGTCAATGCGAAGTTCGTTTGAACTTCGCAACGTGATTGTAATCACGATGGTCATAGTCCCTTGGGACTATGCCTACTGATTACCACGTTGTCTAGGGTCGTAGGGTAAGCGATCTAATAAATCGCTTATACCTCGAACCCGACCCAGTTTGGTCGATCATTAGGATCCGACCAAATACATTAGGTGACCATAGTAGGTAGGGAATAACCTTCCGAGGTTATACCCTATGGTCACATCGTTTGAGTAGTTGTATGATAGGTAGTTTATATGCCTTAGGTAAATTACCAGAATACCCTTTTCATGTATAATTGGTAATTAAGCATATGTAACCTAAACTCTTGTCACATAACTGATAATGTAACATGTTTAGGCATATAACACTTGTCATAGGACTAGTTAGACGGTCCGAACGCGTTTCACGCGCACGATGCGTTAAAGTAGCATAAGCTACCTTAATGGGTCGCGATGGGTCGATAAGACTTAGGTTAAGTTTCATTTAGCATGTAGGCTTTGTTAAACCATATCACATGAGTTCCTACACTCATTTGGTTTACAAACCCTAATGCTACCCAGTCTTCCGATTTAGGTCCGGTTTATTAACATAGTTACCTATATTAGGTGCCGTTTGATTCCGTGATCTCTAGCATTGCTTGGTGGTTATCTTTAGACATCTGAGCAATCTCAAGTGAGTACATAGACCCCTCTTTTACTGTTTTCCAAACTGTTTTGGGGTGGAACACATGTGCCTACTTGTTACTTTCATGCTTTCCTGTTTTAACATCATATACTGCTATGTTCGTTAGTACATTATAGTACATGATTTCATTACATTTTATGCTATGTATGTCCATTGTGTGCATACTTAGTACATTGTTTTACATTACATTTTGTTGCATATGCTCATCCAGTATATGAACACTTTGACATATTACCCAATACATTTGACAATTGATTTGACATAGACATTTCGGCATAGACATTTTAACATGATTGACATTTGATCATGCATTTCCCACAAAACATAACTTTGATTTAAACCAAGTTTTACTTCAATACTTTGTTTTTGTGCATATGGTTTAGTTGAGACCTTTCACTTGCCATACATGACATATTTGACATAGACATTTGACATGGATATTTGACATAGACATTTGACATGGATATTTGACATAGACATTTTGACATGATTTACATCTTGACATGAACATTTTACATTGTTTGGTTTGGTTTGATTAAGTGATTAAGTAACGATGCGTATGTAATATGATACAAGCATGGTGGATACGCCGCTGGTACTTCCTATATATAAGTGTTTGTATGGTATTACATGTCGTAACGTTATTTGAATCATTTCAGTTTGAGACATAGAACATTTTATACAAATAACATATTTTTCACAAGACATTGATTTACAAACAACTTATCTAATACAAACTCATTTTACATGGTTATTCATTTAACCATACATTATTTATACATATCATCTGATCTTATCGATTTTCAAATGATTTACAAAACAAAGCAAATAACAAGGTTCATGACTAAACATTTTCTCAAACATAAGTCATGAAACCTATTTTCACAAAACCTATGTATCTCACCGGCATTTTTATGCTGACGTACCATATTTTCACATGTGTTTTTCAGGAGCTGTTGCATAAGATGATCAAGATACACTTAGGCAGACATGGGCCTTAGTGACAATAAAAGATGCAGACTAGTTAATTATGTTGTATTTCCATGTTTGTTTAGACATTGTAACACTTATATTGAATAAAACGAAACTTTAATTTCCAAGGTTGTGAAACATTAATTCTGTTACAACACTCCCCGACGTTTCCGTCACGTTTTGTATGTTCCACGTGGTCGGGGTGTGACATACAGATATGCAATGAAGCTGATAAAAAGTTTCGTCCAATTATGGGAATGAAGTTTACAGATAAACAACAATGTTTACTAGATAACTTATGGCATATTCAAACCATGCCACAAGCTTCAACATTTAAAGTACAGGTTTTAAATGCTTTAAGCATTTACTTTCAGGAACAAAGTTTAAAAACATCTGAAAGACAGTTTAAAACAAAACC
Organism: Helianthus tuberosus; assembly: GCA_030545235.1. Classification (NCBI taxonomy): domain Eukaryota; kingdom Viridiplantae; phylum Streptophyta; class Magnoliopsida; order Asterales; family Asteraceae; genus Helianthus; species Helianthus tuberosus. The sequence continues at coordinate 18,650,105 of CM060363.1, read as the reverse complement.
AAATTACACTCATTAAGTTATATTCACTGGTACAAAAATTGGTATTTTTAATAAATGGGAAACAGTGGTAAAATACTTAATTTGTCAAGGAGGATCATTCTAGAAAGGTTATACAAGTTTTGCTGAAGCTCTTCAAGTAGCAAAAAATAGTTTTGGTAAACAAAATTTTTACATAGAACCTAAAGAGGTTAAAAGTTTTTTCTGATATAGCCAAAACAGATCCTGAACAGTATATAAAGGCTCAGCAAGAACTTATTTCAACATTAAAAACACAGCTTGAGGACAAGGCGAGAGATACACAGGGTATACAGATAAAAATTGAGAATAATATGCTAAAACAAAAAATAGCGATGCTCGAAGCAAAAAATACACAGTTATTACAAAGGCTCGAGAAAATTGAGGACAAAACAGTTATATACAGAAGTTTTGAATCCTTTAGGACAAGGATTTTAGACACACCCTAGTGGCAGTGTTTAAAACCAGTTACAGAAAGATTCCCAGAATTTGAGAATCTTGTTTCACAAAAGGTTTGTGCATAATTTCCTTTAATTTCATACAACCCACAGCAACAACTTTTAGACATGGCATTCAGGACTGACAGCGAAGCACAAGGATTCACAGTGGTGGAAAGAACAGATGAAGCAGGAAATGGAGTTGGTCTTCTGTTACTCCAAGTACATCACCCTACAAAATTGACAGATGAACAATTAATTCAACTATACCATCATGGTATGATTGACTACTTAGAAATTAAGCTAAACAGAAGAACAGAATATCTCCTCAACCAGCTTGGAGAAAAAATTATTCTAGCGGCAGGAAATATTGCAACAAGATCGATAACATCGATTATTGGTTGCAAAATAATTTCCTCATTTCCCTTTACAGATTCATATACATACAGACCAGCTAGAAAGAGAATTTTCATCGAACACAATAAACACAAAAATACAAGTAATTACCTACAAACAGTGATGACAAAAACCAACATAGAGTTTGCATCCTTACCTTGGTTAAATAACATAGATCACACAACTGAAAAAAACCCAGACAGTTTTACACAGTTTATTAAAAAGCCTCAAGAAACTCAAGAAATTCCTGACTATTTTCCATTGAGAAACGATAAACTAATAGGCGAAGGACACTACATACAAGTCTATGCAAAAACAAATTGGAGTATGCATCTACCTTTTGCAGGGGAAGGAGACACTCTACAACTACAACATATCATAAACTTAGAAGATGAAGATGATGAACAAGAAGAGTGTTCAAGCTCACAGTCAATAGACCGCACACACAGAGACTTCTAGAAAAAAATGATGTAAGAAATGACGATAGAAGAGAAGACAAAAAATGATGACGAAAGCCATGACGTTTTATGGCTCAATTATTCTACATACACTGTTTTTGGTTTTATTGTCTTTTTCTTTCTAGACTTCTTTTTCTTTTTAAGCTAGAGACTAGGCTTAGACTTTAATGTAATTTTTTAATATTTTCTTTGCCTATATATATGATTATTTTTGTTTATTTTGTTATTTTGAATAAGGTTTGAATTAAATAGTAATCCATTCGCACTCTTGTTCCTGACCTCGTACACTCCAGTTAGTAGACTTGCACACCCCATCTGGTTGTTTTAATTGGAGTCCACACTTCACGGGCTCGACCCATCTAATACCCTGCTATACGCCCCCTTTAGTTGGACTCCAAAATCCACTCTTCTCCGTCGAAGGCCTTCCTGCTCATCTTTCTTGAAGATTTCTTCTTATCTTTCTTGCACTCATATCTCCCACTCCCCAGGTTAGTGTGAATCCCAATATTCCAGAATGTTAAATGTAGATTCGGATAGTGGTATATCAGATTTCCACTGTGTGATTTTTCACTGTGATTAAAGCAAGTTTCGATTCCTGATAATCTCCTTCTTCTTTGCTGTGAGTAATGATATGCATTGATACATGGAAACAACTAGGAGGTTTCATGTTTGAATATAGGTGATTTAGGAAGATGATTTCTTTGAAATCCTTAATCTCTACACATCCTAGTACAAGGGTTTATTAGTTATTAATATAAAGGTAGTTATATGGCGGTTAAAGTTAGTTATATGACGGTTAAAGGTAGTTATATGGCGGTTAAAGGCGGTTACATGGCGGTTACAAACTATAGGGGCTGATCCTGTCAAAATGAAAGATGTCAACCAACACCCCTAAGGGTTGCGACACCCTTGGGACACACCCCTATGATCGACGGCTTCAAGGGACACCACCAAGAGACACACCTATTCGATTAGTGGCTGCGATTAAGAAGGAAAAGACGCAACCTTTCACGTCAATTCTCAACCACACATTCAAGAGACGCGACTATTCACGAAGGGACATGTCTCTACACTCGTATCTGTTAGATTAGTATAAATAGGCCTTTAGATTTTCATTTGTAGATCTGGTTCAAGTTTATGTAATTCAACATTCAGTATTCAATAAAGTTACGTTTATCATTTGCGATCTAGAGATCAAAGATCATTCTGGGCAACATTCTTAATTATAAACCTGATCGATGATAGCTGATTATTTTAAAGAAGTTGATAAGGTTATGAGCAAGCATTTAAAAGAAACTGGGTTTTGTATTAGGAATGATGAAAAAGTAAATTTTGTCTTATTCTATTTGATTGATAAAGCTGTGATTTCATGTGATATAAGGATTTCCGTACACCCTTGTACAACACACACAGCTCACGGTACAACCTAGTGAAACATGTATTTATGTTTAATAATAAAGATGATGAAAAGCTATGATAAATCATGTTGACAATATAGATACTTGAAGGTGCACATTAGATGAACAGGAAATGTATGGTGCTGGGTTTTAATGGAAGGATACAACTATTTTATGCACGGGGTACAACCTGAATATTGTGTGATGTGAAATTATAGGATAAAAGACGGTTGTCGTTCATGTTTAATGTATGATGACATGATGATTTTGGTAATCCCTGTTAGTTTGCTTGAGATGATGATGATGATTGTTGCTAGCCTCTAAGAATGATGAAAATGTTGTCGGTTGTGCGAATCTGATAACTAATACAAATGATGCTATGAAATGGTTTAGAGTATAATTAAGCATGGAGTATGACACATAACTGGGTTTTTAATTTGATGGAATGTTAAAAGGAAATTTGTCTTATCTGTTTAATCCATGTATGTATGTCTGCCATTTGGAAGATTTGTTATAATATGTACAACTGAGCATGCATAGGTTACCACTTATTTGAGGTCTGTGATTCAATTGTGTTATGGAGGGTACAACTAACCATGCATAAATTACAATTAGGGTGTATATGTCGCACACTAGCATGGCTGTGGGGACCGCACAATAAATGTGTGGTGGGGACCACCCACATAATAAATGAAAAGGGGTGAATTGGTGTTGTTAGCTGGTCGCACACTGAAGCACCAATCGCACACACTACTTGGGCTTCTGACCACACATTCCCTTGGGTGGATCAACGGATCATCTGGACTATACATAAAGGCTTGGTCGCACACTTGATAACCGACCCCACACATTCTTTTAGAAACCCTTTGTTTTGAGATGGGAACCGCACACTATTATTTTAGTCGCACATTCTCTTTGGGCCTCGAAAGGTTTGGGCCGATACCTTCATCGGGCTGCCACAGTGGTCTACTAACTGTATGTATTAGCCGCACACTTCGCATACTAGACTGGGCCATTCACGTAGTTATTTAAGGTCCAAGATGTGATGTGCTTGTTTAGGTGACCCACATGTCTTAATCTATGATATAGTGTGTGATTTAAATATGAATACGTGATACTTGTGCTACATGGTGACTGCCGATTATCTGAATACGAACCTAATAAACATGGTAACTATAATAGGACGTGATTGACTAAAGATTTTAACAAGTAAACTATCTGCCGAGCAAACCAAGGCGAGTTCACAACTTTTCTAAAAAGCATGTGTTCCCGGTGGTTGGGAAACGGAACGAACAACGCTACCTCCTTGTGCGGGGTACAAAAAATACTTTTCTCCCCTTGTGTGGGACGCACAGTTAATTACTATTTATATTAGATGCAACAAGTGTACTAAACGAAACTCTATCACGGAAGTCCCCACTTACATATATCGATTAATCGCCTGGCCTGGCGAACGGGTTATTAGTTGATATCGCTAATAGGTTTCACCAACCTCACACCGTGCCTTTTGAGGAGGGGCGTGAACTAGTAGACTCTGGCAAACCGTCAATGATGATAGACATTGACGGGGCATACTACGGAAACGTACGGTCGCAAGGATTCGGTATAACACAGTTTAGTAGCTTACATATGGGGTAGCTCCCCATGGTATGATATAAATGAGTAAATTAACTACTGAAACAAGTTTTTGGAATTAAAACTGGACAAACTCGTGAACTCGCCAACTTTGTGTTGACACCCTACTGCATGCTTTGCAGGTATTCAGTGACTTTGGAGCTTGCAGGTGGGGGATGTGTAGTGGTCGTCTTAACCCGTGTGCTGGGTTCTTTAATAAATCTTGAAACTATGCACTTTTATTCTAACTATTTAACTTATGCTTCCGCTCTTTACTTAAACAGTTTTGGACTTTGAAACTATGGACTTAAATTTTGAATTGTCACTAATCGTATTGGTTTACTGTAATTATTTTACTATTATTATAACTGTTCAATATGATTGGTGGCTGGATCCTGTCAGTCACACGCCTCGCGGTGGTACTCCGCATGTGGAAATTTGAGGGTGTGACATTCCAGCAGTCTCACCATTGTGAGTGTTAAACTAAAAGGAAACGAGAACGATGTGGTTTGGTCAAATGCTATGAAACTTGCTCTAATGGTTAAAAATAAATTAGGTTTTGTTGATGGTACCTGTACCAAATCAACTGATGATGATGTTCTAGCCAATCAATGGGATAGATGCAACTCGGTTGTTTTAACTTAGATTCTTAACTTTGTTTCTGAAGAACTATATGTTTGTCAAGTTTATTCTAGGCTTGCTAGTGAAGTTTGGAGTGATTTAAAAGATACCTATGACAGGGTTGATGGGTCGGTTCTGTTTGGGTTATATTAGAAAATTAATTAGGTGAGTCAAATTGGATCTAGTGTTTCAGAATATTATCATAGAATCAATACTATGTGGAAACAATTTGATGCCATGGTTCAGTTACCTTCTTGCACATGTGCTGCTTCTACTAAATATAACAAATTCAGTCAACTGATTAAACTTATGCAGTCAACTGATCAAACTTATGCAGTTCCTGATGGGATTGGATGACATATATCAACCTGTTAGGACAAATTTGTTGACAAGGGATCCTTTACCCACTGTTAAAACCGCTTTTTCAATCGTTTCCAGAGAAGAATCACACAGAGATTCTAATAAATCCTCAAAAGTGCCTAATGTTGGTTTTGTTGCAAAAGCAACACAATATAGTGATAATAAAAAACGCTTTAACAAAGGACCTAATCCAAATCTGAAGTGTACACACTACAATAAGATTGGTCATGTGATTGAAAAATGTTTTGAAGTTCATGTTTATCCTCCTAATTACAGAACTAAACCTAATAAAACAGTACTCAGTGGTCTAAATCAAATGTTTCTGCTAATAATTCTGTAGCTAATAATGTGAATGATAAAACTGCCAGTACTTCTTTGAATGCTTTAACTGCTGATCAGTTTTCCAAGTTGTTAGGTTTACTGAATGAAAATAAGTTGGAGGATATACCCAAGTCTAACATGGGAGGTAAGTGTTATAGTGCTTTCTCATCTTTAGAGTCTTATAAAGATGTTTATTGCTTTAATTCAACATTTTTTCATCAAAATAGACTTAAGTGGATTGTTAATTCTGGTGCTAATCAGCCATGGTTATGAGTAATGATAACATGTTTAACTTAGTAGATGTGTCTGAATATGATATTTTCGTTAAACACCCAAATGGAACTGATGCTAAAGTTAAACAAATAAGATGCTTTAATGTGTCTGAAGATGTGATTTTAAAGGATGTGTTTGTTTTCCCTGAATATTGTGTGAACCTTATATCTGTTCATAAATTAGCTAAGGATAAGAAACTTAAAGTTGGTTTTGATGAACAAAATTGTTATATTCAGGATGTGTCCTTAAAGAAAAACCTGGTGATTGGTAGGCAAACTAATGGTCTTTATTTCTGTGGTAACTCTAATAATTCTGTCTTCGTTTGTTTTAATAAGACTGGAACAATAAAGCTCTGGCATTCTAGACTTGGTCATCCCTCAGATCAAGTTTTACAAGTGTTAAATTTTAAAAACGAAACAGGTCAAACTGAACCTTGTGATACATGTCACAAGGCTAAACAACACAGAATACCTTTTCCTCTAAGTGATCATAAGTCAAAAAGGGTTGGTGACTTAGTTCACCTTGATGTTTGGGGTCCTTATAAAAAGCCTAGTATAGATGGTTATAAATTCTCTCACCATTGTGGATGATTATTCAAAGTCTGTTTGGGTTTATCTAATGAAGTCTAAAACTGAAGCGTTTGACAACAATAAACTAATGAAGTCTAAAATTGAAGTGTTTGACAGCATTAAATTTTTTTATGATCTAGTCAAAACACAGTTTGAAACTAATATTAGAAGTTTTAGAAGTGATAATGGTTCTGAATTTGTAAACTTTCAAATGGAAAACTTTGTTAAAACTCATGGTATAATCCACCAAGCATCTTGTACTTACACCCCTCAACAAAATGGAATTGTTGAGAGGAAACTAATCAGATACTTCTGCCCGTAGGCTACGCTCCCATTCCGTAGCATAGGTCTAACATGCTACATATTTCTTGTTTTGCTGAATACAACTTTCATTTAATTACCCAACACCCCTTGAACTTCAAACTCTTCATTTTCTCGCATATCCAAGCCATCTTTTTGATTCGAACAAGTCTCGAACAATGTGAAGCGTCTTGCTTATCACCTTTTCTTGTTCCGTTCCATCACTAAGCGTTCCAAACTTCACCGATTTAGACGATTAACCTGTAAAACCACAAACTTACGTAGTTAACATATTCAAAACGCATAATCATGCAAACGACTATAAAGTACGTAATTTAAACACTTTAAAACCCGAGTTTCACACTCTACATTAGAAACATAGGCATTTATTGAATGTGGCAAGAGCTTTGTTGTTTCAATCTGGTATTCCCTTGAGATTTTGGTCCGAATGTATCCTTACTGCTTCCTATCTGATTAACAGGATTCCCTCTTCTGTGTTAGGTGGTAGAACACCTTATGAGTTGCTATATAGTTTTAAACCTTCTCTTGATCACTTGAAAGTTTTTGGATGTCTATGTTATTTTCCTATTCTAAATAACACTGATTGTCACAACCCCCGACCCCACCCTGGGAGCGGGAGCTGTCACACCCCCAAAATTCACAAGCAGAGTATCTCCGCAGGGAGCGTGACTGACCAGGATCCAGCCACCAATCATACTGAACGATATAATTAAATAAATAAAAGTCCAAACCAAACAATATAATTGGTGTCAAAACAATTCAACAAAGTTTAAGTTATCAGCGGAAGCATTAAGTTCAAAACCATAATAAAGTATAAAAGTTCATAAGTTTAACATGGAACTCAACAGTCCATGTCCCACAACGACCTCTTCCTCCTGTGCAAGCTCCATCTAAGCACCTAACGACCTGCAAGGCATATAGTAATGAATCAACAACAAAGTTGAGCGAGTTCACAGTTGGGTGTTTGTTTTAACTTGTTCAAAACATAGGTTTCATTTAGCTGGCTTACTTGCCGTGGGGGTTACCCCATTGTTTAAAACATAGTCATTCCTTTCCTTTTACCCTGGCTCCCAGCCGTGGGGGCTACCCCATGAATACCCCACTAGACCCGTTACCATATCGACTACTGACTGAAGTAGTTGGGTGCCCTAAGTCAATGTCTATCATCATTGACGTGCCCAGATTCATTAGTCCACGCCCGTCCTCTGCGGCACGGTGTGAGGCTTGTCAAACCTAATAGCGCTATTTAACTAATGACCCGTTCGCCATTGGCCCGACGATTAAGTCGATATAAAAATGAGGGACTTAACGATAGAGTTTTTGTCTAGTGTCAATGTTGTCACCCTTCAGTTAAGAGGGTGGAGGTACGTGTCCCATACAAGGAGATCACGCGGGTTCCAATGTTGTCACCCTTCAGCTAAGAGGGTGGAGTATGTATTCTACCCAAGGAGAATACGCAGGTTTCCTTTTTAATCATTAACCCATTTCCAAACCACCGGGAATCCCATGCCTTGTAGAAAGTGTGAACTCACCTCTGCTTTGCTCGGAAGACAATTTACTTGTGTTAGGTTGGTCAACCACACCCTATTATGGTTACCAATGTTGGTTAGGTTTGTTATGCAAGTAACATCACGTATTAATTACACGTATCTAACACACAGTGTTCATATAGCAGTTACTGTACGTTATACTATCATGTATACACGTTCACAATTATCGTTGCAGTTAATCATAGTTCGAATGCACTGTAATAAGTGTGCGGTTAACCAAGAATATGGGCCATTACTAGTGTGAGGCCCACTAGAGTGTGCGGCCCAACACCGTGTCTGGCCCAATGAAACTGTGCGGCCCACTACCCAGTGTGCGATCCACACGGAATGTGCGGCCGCTGGGTAGTGTGCGATCATGCTAAAGAAAATTGTACATCATGCACTTGGGGTTGCACACTTGGGAGTGTGCGACATGTTTCACATTAACAAGTTATTTAAATCAACTAGTTTAGAAGCACAAATCTTTACACTAATTCATGAATCATAAATCACCAACTAATCCTTCTCGTTTTCATTTATCATTCATCAGAGATATCATCAATTAAACTCAACACCACGAGTTCATTATTATCACCATTGTTCACTAACACTATGCAAAAATCATAATTATCACATACAAACATATATGTCAAACCTATCGACCTAACATCATATCACCAGTTTTTAACCACAACTAGTTTAAGTCACGTATCATTGAACTCAGATATCACTACGTTCCATCATACAATTCCCTAAACTCCCAATTTAACATTCTTGTTACCAACTATCATTTCACAGCCATATTTATATACATAAAACCCCTAATCTAATTAGAACAATCAAACACATAAAGCTGTTATGGGACCATTATTTAATCCTTATTATAGAACAAAAGATACAAATGATGATCATATCCTAGACAAGGATTATAAACAGTAGATCATCAAAAGAACAAGTTTATAAAGATGTATATCATCGAGCATGGAGTGTTCATATACATGTCATCGCACCGGCACATACTTTCATATATATATATATATATATATATCATGAACAATTCATATGCATATCATCGAACAAGTATATACTTTCACATAGTTTCATGTAATCACTTAATCACGGCACATGAGCATTCACAGATTTATGCACTTAATCAAGTTCGTATATCATAAACATTCGAGCATGGTACCGCATATCATCAAGCACATAGATCGCATGAGTAGGCTCCACATAAACGAAACCGTGACAAGTCTCCTAACTATAAATACGAATGAGAGAGAGATAGATGATCTTACCGGTGTTCGGCGGAGGCTGAACTCGCCGGAGAAGAAGGTGGTGATGGCTGGTTCGTTGCGGGATTCCGAGTAAAGGAGCGGTGAGGAAGACAATGGGTTCTGTGGAGGGGCGGGTAGGGTTTTTCCTCTTGTTTATAGATATCCAACTATCATGCTTTCACGTACATGATATATATGTTTCAAGTTTGGCGGTTTGATTATTGCTTGGGCCGAAAGACAAGGAGTTTTGGCTGGGGGTGGGCCGAGAAGTATAAAGGGAAAAGATTGGGCTGGACTCATGATTGTCGGCTGCAACTTGTCTGTTGCTGTTACATTACAACTATTATATATTATTATTATTATTATTATTATTATTATTATTATTATTATTATTTTACCAATCTAATGAACAATAAATAAACACTAGAAACACATAATATTTGCTATGGTTCGGACCTCATGGATTTCGAGTTACACGAGCGGGTTTGATCGAAAGCAAGACAGTTGTTTTGGTTCAAACGGTTAGGGTCAACTAGCGAGACATGGGCTACGGTTCGAGTCGGATTCAAATGGATAAAGATTTAGTATCTAGTTATTCGCTTGAATAGTATGAACTTAAAATATAATTTAGTTAAGTGTAATTAACTCGTCAAATAAAATAAGTATAAGACTCGATCTATAAATACGAAACGAACGGTTCTAACCTCGAAATTACGAGTTGTCACAGGAGCCGTGAACCAGTCAAGTGGTACCGGTGTTTATTAAATATGCAGCGGAAATTTTTTTCATCAGAATCGTAGTTAGGAAATAATTTTAGAGTTTATAAAAACACCAACTTTTAATATTAAATAAATGGGCTAAAACTCATATCCAATTCAATTGTTTTTATAGAGATAAACCCAAATAAATAAAACATAAATTTCTTCTTTTATTCAGGTATTTATAGCCACTTTATTTAAGCCTTCAATGCTCTATAGATGGCTTCTATTATCTTTACAGCAAATTACCTAATACGTGTTTTGAAAACACTTTATCAGCAAGAAATACTGGCGAGTTCATTCTATTTTTATAAAAATATATTGTTATATTTTTCATCATCAAGGGTTTTTACATTTGTTTATATTTACCCAAAACTAAATCAGTATTTGTCACATGGGTGGCAGTTCCGATGTGACGGTGGTCATATCACTCATTGGCTAACTTTCGTCCAATACTGAAGGTTATCAAGTAATATATATATATATATATATATATATATATCATATCTTATTATTATTTCATGGTATTTGTCACTAGGCGATTCTCGTGACTGTGGTCGTATCATTGTTGATCATTCTTTCAACTAGTAACTCTGTTCATATCACTGTTGATCATTCTCTCAACTAGTGATTGTGGTCATATCACTGTTGATCGTTTTCTCAACTAGTGACGTTGGTCATATCACTGTTGATCATTCTCTCAACTAGTGACGCTGAACTAGTAGTGTATACATTTATATATAAAGTATATACTATAAAACCCATGATATCACTTTGTCAAATATATTTTCTATGGCACAAAACAAATTTGGCCAGAAAATGAAATATATCATTTTCTGTCAAATTAGTAGCTATAACTTTATTAAATATAATATATTAATTAAATAATTGTGATATTATTATTTAATATATTAACGGGACTAAGATTTAAAATATAATTCCAGATGTATTTCTTAGTATATTAAAAGTTAAATATATAATTGACATATATGGTTTAAGATATACATTAAGGTTTATATATTATACTTATTAAGGATTATAATATACTATTTTAAATAGTAAATATAATATTTAAATCTCACAATATATATCTTAGTATATTTAAAGTTAAATAATATATTTCGTTTAATGATATACATTAAGGTTTATAGTTTATAATATACTATATTAAATAGTAAATATAATATTAAATATTAAATATTAAATATAAAACTTATATAATTACAATGCACATTGTTTTAAACATAAGTTATCATTTTAGAATTATTTTATATTTCAACTAGAGTGATTGTTATAAATTTATATTTCAACTAGAGTGATTATTATAACTTATATTTAAACTAGAGTTAATAATATAAGTTTTTATAGGGTAAATATAAGTTTATAATAATCAGGGTTTTGCAAAGCATTTTAAATAAAATGGTTCACAATAATGTGAGAAAAAGAAGAATGACTCACTTTGTAACTTTAGGGTTCAACTAAAAGCCTCATGCTATATTTTTTGGTATAACTCCTGAGCTATTTAATAAAATATATAATGCACTCGTGTTTAGTGTAATAACCCAATTCAACTTTATCAATACATCACGAGACAGAACCCCAACTTAGTTTACAAAGCATAGCCTTTATCAGGCAGGGCTTTGGTATTAGTTGCTGGGTTCAAGATCAATCGGGCAGAGTATCGAATCAGTGATGAGGGGTTAAAACACTTAAAACAAGGCAGGAATTTGAAGTATTATAGGTGAGTTACTAAAAGAAAATAGATGTATAAAGAGAAAGAGAAAGAGGCGAGAGAGAGCAGAAAGAAAAAGAATGGAAAATGAGCGGCTGTGGAAAGCTCAAAACTTCTGTATTTATAGTTGAACGCGAAGCTTGTCCATCACGAAAGTTTTGATTCCTTGTTATCTTACACGTACCCACTTACAATTCATATCTTTGTAGTTTTAATTTTATTATTTTATTATTTTAGATATTATAATTAATTCAGCTGCTTCACTCATTTATCGCTTATAACTTCTAAAATATGACGTTTTGTAAAACGATGAATATGTCATTAGAACGAGAATATTTTTATCTACATTTTGACCTAAGTTTCATTAAAACGGAGTAAGGTCAATTATAATATATTTTTATAATTTAATTATTAAACGGATCATATGTTCGTCTAAATATCTCACATTTTTAACAGTCAACTTACCCGTAGTCTACCCGTTTAATAATATAAATTTTTATATACTTTATTATAATATAAAAATATGGAAATGTTACACTGATAAACTTGAGGAAAGAGCTGAAAGATGTGTTTTTATGGGATATTGAAATTTTAAAAAAGGGATACAAAGTTTGGAGTCTAGATCAGAGGACTTTCTCTTTTTAAAGAGATGCCAGTTTCTATGAAACTGTCTTTCCCTTTAAAACTAAATTGTTTTCTGAGTCTGATCTAGATAAATCAAACATTTTAATTCATTCAAACTTTTTTGATGTTTATAAACTTTCAAGTGATATAAATCCTGATGATGAAGAGAAGGAGTCTACTAATTCTGTACCTGAGACACAACAACACAATAGCTCAAATGAGCCAGTTGATGTTGCTGATACTCAGCATTCATTCAATATAGATGACATGGCTAATGTTCAACATCATAGTGAGACTCAAAGTGAGTATGTGAGGGTTGAGTCTAGTGGTACAAGTGATGAATCAGTCTTTCCTAAGGGTAATCAACCTAATCTTAGAAATCTACTAGACATGCTCCTGTTCCTAGAAGGTTTAATGAATTTATTGTTGGTAATGCTAAATACAGTTATGATAAAGTTGTTAGTTATGCTAATTTGTCTAGTGATAATATGTGCTTTACTGTGAATCTAAATAAAATTGCGGAACCCTTTACTTATAAAGAAGCTTGCAAAGATAAAAGATGGTTGGGCACTATGAATGATGAATTATCTGCCTTATATAGTAATTATACTTGGGACATAGTTGATCTCCTTATAAGAAAGAAACTTATTGGGTGCAAATGGGTATACAAAGTAAAGTATAAATCAAATGGTGAAGTTGATATGTTTAAAACTAGGCTTGTTGCCAAAGGATTTAGTCAAGTTGAGGGCATAGACTTTGAGGAGACTTTTTCTCCCATTGTCAAAATGGTCATAGTTAGATGCATCATCAGTCTTTCTGTGCAAAATAACTGGCCCATTTACCAACTTGACGCCAATAATGCCTTTCTTTATGGCAACCTAAGGGAAGAAGTTTACATGAATCTTCCGGATGGTTTAAATGTTGAAAATAATAACAAAGTGTGCAAACTAAAAAGGTCCTTATATGGTTTGAAACAAGCTCCTCGTATGTGGAATGAAAAACTTGTTCAAGTTCTTGTTAAAATTGGTTTTGTTCAATCTAAGTGTGATCACTCTATGTTTATTAAATCTGATAACTCTGTGTTTGTTGCTTTGTTAGGTCTACGTGGATGACATTGTGTTAACTGGAAATAACCCTATTGAAATTGATGAAGTCAAATCCTTATTAAAAAAGAATTTTAGATTAAAGATCTTGGTTTATTGAAATATTTTCTTGGTATTGAGGTCATTAAAAATGATGAGGAGATTTGTCTTTCTCAAAGAAAATATTGTATGGATCTTTTAAACGAATATGAGATGAGTGGATGTAAACCAGTTAACTGTCCCATAGAGAAAAACTATGTTTTGACCAAGGTTGGAGAACTCGCTAGTCGCTAGCGGGTCGGTGAGGTAGGGACTAGCGACTACTCGGGATTAATCGGGATTAATCAGATCTCTTTTTATGTATAATTTTAAGTTTTTATACATATATACATATATTTTTATACGTAATTTTTTTAAGTGGACAAGTTTTGATCGGAATCTGGGAGGTTTTGGCCGGAATATGTGTTTTTTTCCTATTTTTTATGATTTTTTTCGATTTTTTTTTGTTTTTTCCCGATTTTTTCCGATTTTCCCGACCGACTAGTCGCGATTAGGGCCGACTAGGGCCGATTAGGGCCGACTAGGCCGACTAGCGATTTTTTACTGATTAGCTGAAAATTACTCAGTTGATGGGCGACTAGCGACTAGTCAGCGATTAATCGCTGGCTAGTCGCGATTTTTGCAACTATGGTTTTGACATGACTGAGTAAAAATGAAGACTTAAAGGGTGTAATTGTCACTGAATATCAAAAAATGGTAGGTAAACTTATTTACCTATCTCATACTCGTCCTGATATTGCATATGCAGCTCACTATCTTTCTCAGTATATGCATAAGCCAACTGAGGTTCACTCTCAGATAGCTTTTATACTACTGAGGTATTTAAAAAGTGCTCCTGGTTCTGGTATTATGTTTAAACAAAGTAACTTGTTTCAATTAACTGCTTACGCTGATTCGGACTGGGCTAAGTGTGTTAACAACAGGAAGTCTGTCATAGGGTACTGTATTTTTCTTGGAAACTCCTTATTTACTTGGAAAAGTAAGAAACAAAGTGTGGTTTCCCGTTCATCTGCTGAAGTAGAATACAGATCCATGTGCGGTGCTTCTTGTGAAGGATTGTGGTTAATAAATTTTTTGAGGGAATTAGGAGTAAAGCCTGATCTTCTAGTTACCCTGAGATGTGATAATACTGCAGCTATCTCTATAGCCTCAAACCCTGTTTTTCATGACAAAACAAAGCATTTCGAGGTTGATTTATTCTTCTTGCGAGAAAAGATAGCGGCTGGTGTTATTAAAACCGTTGGTATAAAGTCTGAGTTCCAACTTGCAGATATGTTTACGAATGTCCTGTTGCCAAGACATCATGATGAAATGTGTAAGTCCATAGGTCTTACAAACATGTTTAAACATTTAAACTGAGCGGGGTGTTAAAATATCTTATATATTCAGTTTAAATGTTAGTTTTATTATTCTTTTTAACCATTTGGTTCTTTTACTTGGTGTTATTTGAGGTTTGGACTTGAGATTATGGACCGACTTGTGTGGGATTTATATCCAGACTTGGTGCTTGCTGGGCTTATCCAAGATCAAGAGCTTTTATACGGGCTTAAGGGTTTCGTTGGTTATACACGTATAAGTAGAGGCTGCCTTGGGATCTTCAGACATACTTCTCCTTCTTAAACATTTTTTGTTCCTTCTCTTTGTCTCTCCTCACACGTTCATTCCTGAGGGTTTGTAAGAAGATCATCTGTTTTGATAATCTTTTGGTTCTTATTGTTCACCAGTCAATCTGTGATGACTGGTTGATTTCTCTTGTATTGTTTGTGAAGATTATTAATAAAACTGCATTTTATTTGTTAAATCCTTGAAGTTCTGACACCATACACAACTCTTATTTGACTCGACTAGCTGACTTGGCTAAATACTTTCTCTTAACGAAAAAAACTCAAGCTACTCCTAAGTTACACCATTTGCCCACAATGGGACTTGAACCCTCACCACTTTGGGAGAGGGGCACCATTTCGACACTTTGGTACCACTGGGCTATATACCCTATGGAGTTGAAATACACATCCTTTTAAGTGGGACAAACACATACATGATGGAATTAAGGGTAGTAGACATGGTGATTGAACCCAAAGACAACATACACACATGGGCATGTTGTATCAGAATCAGATGACATACATACACCATGACCATGTGCATTCTCTGAGGAATGGCACATTGGCTTCATCATCCTAATATATTTAGTTCTGATATCATTATCACCATTTATGCTAGGAAGAAGACTAGAAAAGCAGAAAATTTCAATCTTTGTTTTAGACATTAGTGATAACTTATGTACAACCACGTATCTTACATCTTATATTATATAACAAAAAAGTCCTTATACACATATACATGAATTCCAAACACGGTGAAATTCTCCTTATTTATTTACATGAAAGTTGATAATCAAACATAGCTGATTCAGATGTTGAATCTTAATTCTCTTTCTCAAAGAACTGAACATGAAACCCATTAGGAAACTGTAAACCTGGAGTTCGTATAACATCTCCTCCTTTGATTGGTTGGGTGTCGGGAACTAATTTATACGGGTGAAACACACTGGGGTTGATTTGAAGTAGTTGTTTCAATGTCATATAAATAGTTTATGTATTAAGTATGGTTGCAATAATAACCTAATATTCTAAAATAAATATACAGTGGAGGTATCCACACATCCCCCAAAGTATCTACACATCCCCAAACCCTATACTCTCCTCATAGGCCTATACGCCTGAAAATAGGCCTACCCATACGCCCCTCATAGCCCTATACGCCTCGCTCAGACCCACATGATTAATGCCAATCAATGGCTGTTAGCCAATGATTGCCCAATGATTGAGATGTACCAGATGAACTTTATTTAAATTCATGGATGTTTTAGATTGGGAAAGTTGTGAAATATTAGTATAAGAAATTTCATAGATTTTTTATAAAATGTTGTTATAAAAATGTGTATATATTATAAAACGTCAAGTTTTTATTTGTTTTTTTTATTTATTTATTAAGTATTATTATAAAATATCATTGTATTTAATAAAAAATTACATATGTTTTTTATTAAGTATTATTATTAAAAACTACGTATATTTTTTTAATATAAAATGTTGTTATAAAAATGTGTATATATTATAAAACGTCAAGTTTTTATTTGTTTTTTTTATTTATTTAGTATTATTATAAAATATCATCGTTTTTAATAAAAAATATGCATATGTTTTTTATGAAATGTTTTTATAAAAAATGTGTATATATTATAAAATGTCAAGTTTTTATTTGTTTTTTATTTATTAAGTATTATTATAAAATATCATCGTTTTTAATAAAAAATATACATATGTTTTTATTAAGTATTATTATAAAAAACTTCATATTTATTATAAAATGTTTTTATAAAACAAATTGTATATATTATAAAATGTCAAATTTTTTATTTATTACGTATTATAATGTCTTTAATTGTTTTTCACTTATCATTTATTAACCATAATGCAACAAAGAAACGTAATTCAAAATGTAATTAAACATCAGTTTATATTAATACACAAAACATGTCACTTTCATACAAAATGTAATGACTAAACCCTAAACCCTAAATCGCTAATTGTTACATATTCTTAAATTCTTGTACACGAAACTGATGGGTCTAACAACAAAATACACCAAGACACGCCTACTGTCTTGAAGTTGGGTACTAGTACCCTAGCTTCCAACGGGCTTTCCGCATGCCAACTACCACATGAAGAGGACCCAGAGAGGTGTCGGTTGGAGTAGTGGGTGCCAGAATTGACTATACTGTCCACTATGGCGCGACCTTTCGTGGAATTGGGTGTCGTGGAATTCCCGTTGGTCGACGTCCCAGTGCATGAATCTGAAATACAGACGCAGAGAAGCGTTTGAATCTGAAATATGAATGCAATGACTGTCGTATGCAAAAACCTAATTAAACTAGATAGCTAGAGTAAGTATGGTATCAAATCAAGAGGAGTCTGGTGGAACGTGTTATGGATTAAGCACTAAGAATCTAATTACAATAATGTAAAATTCGGTTGTTTGATTAAACTAAGAAATACTAATTAAAACGAGTTGTAAACAACTGAGGAAAACAATAGTTCCTCCGGATTTTAGATTCAAAATCAACTTCAATTATGCGTTTAGTTGCAACAATCACATAGACATGATTGTGTAGTTCAATTAACAAGTTGTGATTACCTAAAGACTACTTACTTCGATTGCAAAACAACGGAAGGTTATCATACAAATAATCAACTGAAATTACCAACCCTAATCCCTATCAAATATATCCCAATTACTAGAACTCTCAGGAATTGAATGAATTGGAATTAAAGTTTAAATAAAATCAATCGGTTACATCTAGTCAATCAAATTAAGAGGTAAAAAGCATCGAATGCTTAGATTACCAAGTTCACAAACAATGAAAACACATAAAATATGTTCACTTACAAGAATCCTCCATCCGGAGGAAACCACTAAAAGATTAGCCGCTCATCTTGGTTGATTGATCTTCAAACGCTTGAATATCGGTTGATTTCATCTTCAATTGGATTAAAGTGATGAGAAGTATGATGTTGTTAGGTGAAAAGATGCCAAAGATATGTCCTTTGCCTCCCAATTTCGTTGCTTCCAGGAATCCCTGAGTACTAGGGTTTTGAAAACCCTTTAAACCTCTTGGCCAAGTCAACACGTGTGTCCACATCTGAAGCCATCGTAACCTACAGTCTTGTAACACCTTGCAAAATCATGTCCAATATGATAAAGACACGTGTCATGAACTTTAAACGTGTAACGAATTGATTTCAAGGGACCAAAGTTGACAAACGAAGAAAGTATGTGTGTAGAAGGATCCAAAGTATCAACAATTGAAAATTTTGACTTTCAACGACCCTACACGATGTTTATACCCTTAAACGACTAAATTGTGAAACATATGAAGCCGTTTGTGGAAGAAAGTGAAAGTTTACAAGACGCGAGGGTTAAATGTGTCAACATGTTAAATAAATACCTCTGAGTGACCTTTTAATGAACCCAGAGCTTTGTAACAATTAATTATACTCCCAAGAACAAGTGACGAAAATTTCACAAGGTTTCGATGTCGTTTGAGATAAATACGTTAACTTTCGTAATTAAAGGGTTAAAAGCATCAACAAGGCAAAACTTGTGTTTTCGGTTATCATTTAATGAAACCGGACCTAACGATGTTTGGTTATATTCTATGGATCATAAAAATATAAATTATATGGGTTAAATGTGCTTAAAAAGAAAGATATTACGTTTTATAAGGTTCAGGGGGTGAAAATGTCAAGTTTGAAACTTGCTGAGCTGGTTACCACCATGGTGGCGTCGCGCCACACCCCCCTCTTTGCCGCCGCGTGACGCGACGGCATGATCTGAACAGCAAACATGCACAGGTGCAGGTTCTGAACTCTTCTTCTCCAATACAGCCAAGCACTCTCATAAGCTCGATCCTATGGACTATTTGATGGTATTTTAAAATCACCTGGACACCTATAATGATCTGAAAACAACACAAAACACCTGATTTGATCTGGTGAAGACCTCTTGTAGTCCAAATAGGGACTTGGGGTTGATCTTTCAATTGCACAAATTCAAATTCTTATACTCTCAAGCTCTCAAACACCATCTCTGGAGCATCCTAACTTGGAAGGAAACTCTCTTAGTCTAAATTTTCGTGCTAAGGACTCTTGTAAGCATTCTTAGCTCCTGTAATTAAGTTTTCATTAGTGTAATTACCGAAAGTCAAAAATATCGTAAATATGCTTTGAATTTGTGATTAATCACTAACGGTCCAGCCATTATTCGAATTGAAAGTGGCTATGTGTTGGTAATTATGTAGGTGTTAAACCCTTAAAACGGCACCTCCTAATTATCATGTTATCTCAGTCAATTGTCGGGTCAAACTACTTAACAAAAAAGTCAAACGAGTCAGTTTTTGCCAAATAAATCATAACTAATAATGTAGGAGATATAAAATACGTTTTAACACTTAAATAACTTGGTAATTAATATAAGAACATGTTTAGGCATGTTCAACCCGACAATTCTGAGTTTAGGCTCGGTTCGCAACCGAAAGTCGCAAAAGTAGACTTTTGCTTTGACTTTCAGTTCTGACCCAAATTAGCTTAGTTTAGTTATGCCTTAGGGTTCCTTTGTGACCATATTATATGTTAGGATAACCCTCTGAGGTTATACTACATGGTCCTTTAGAAATCTGAATCATTTACATGTTTCCGTTAAATGCTTAAAAGTTGACAATTTTGCCCTTTTGATATAAAAACGAGATTTTTGAAAATGTGAGAGGACAAAAATCTTTTTTACTGATTTATAAGCACGTCCTAAAATTTTGACATCAGTTTATGGTCTAAAATAGAAGTTATGCACGATATCGTAAAATGAAAGCTTTTTGTTAATTAAAGAGTATTTCCAGCGTAAATCATATTTAAACCCAATTTTTGACACCAAACTTGCTACCCACTGTTATGAAATAATATTTGGGGATTTTTGGAAATTTTTTTCAAATTTTATACTAACCATAACATAGAGTTCTAGTGTAAACTCGGTATTGACGAAATTGCCCCTTTCATTGATAAAATGAGTTTTACATATCATTTTGATTCCAAACCTTTTCCTACTGATTTCACATGTTAAAAAAATAATTTAAGCTTTAAAGACTGATCAAAACTTCAAAATTTTATAAACATTTTAAATATCGTCAAATACCGACTTTTACGCTTATTAAGCGCATAGTATGGTTTAAAACCATATTTAACGCTTAAGACTTGTTACCTGCTGATTTTAAAATAAATTTTTATACTTTAACAGTAAGTATAAGTCCTGAACTCAGATTTCCAAATTTGACTTTAAAACATATGTGAAATGACTAAAATACCCCTACGGTGCATAGTTTGGCCATAAATGATAAACCTCACATATGTACGATATTTTGCTGAATTAACTTGATAAAATAAATGTTTTTACTGATATTTTTGGACTAGGTACTCAGTTTATTATTTAACCTCTTTTATAATCATTAAAATGACCAACATACCCTTACGGGGCTTAAATTGATTTTTAAATTCGTTTTGGGCATAATGAAAGATATCCTACTGATATCACAACATAATTTAAGTATAATAACTTTTGGAATTTGTACATGACTCATTCGGTTACCCGTTATGCATATACGCGTTCGGTACGGTTTATGGAACTAGTTTGCATAAAATAACCGAAGCGGGTCAAACCTTATCATTTATACTTCAAAGTCCAGAATGTGATTAGTTTACCCATTATATACAAGTCTTCATACTTGTCAGGTCTAAATCACACTCTAATCCGGTCTTCGCTTAATCTTGCGTTTTGAACCGTAAACCTCTCATTAAAACTAATCGGTCTAAGTTAAAACTTAAATAAGACCAGTTAGCAATCTAATAGGTTATTAAAACCTTCGTTCCAGATTAGGAGCCCAATAAAAGCTACTTGTACTTGCTAATTTGATATACGGCTGAGAATAAAAATTACTTTTAGCTCAGGTAAATACTTTTAACTTATTTTCCGTTATACGGGCTTGGGATACAGTATTATAATAATACCGCTTGGTCGGGTATGAAATCATTTAATCAGATTATGATTAATAAATTTACATAACCCGTTTTAATCTGTTTTGTTTGATACAAATCCTTTGGGGGTTAATGACCATGTCTTGGATATCCTCGACTCATTCATTTGAAATGGCCACGGCTTAAGCACGGGGTGTAGGCATACACCTGACAGTTGCGTATGTATAAACGGTATCTCACTCGTGAGGAAACTCCTTGTAGGCCTATACTTGTGGTGTGTCTATTAATCTTATACCGGCTCTTCTATTCCAGTCCTGAACGGACGACAAACATATAAATCTGTATACAAGATTATTTCTAAATAATTGTCCCAAGTTATAAAAGATTTTATGCCTTGTGCATCCAAACCAATTTTATAAATACTATTCAAAAGAGTCAGTTAATTGTATTTACCAGTGTAAATTGGCGTATTTTTCAAAAAGGTTAACTGCAGGTACTACGCGTAATGGGCTGGACACTTCTGAGTATTAAATAAAGAGTCTTGCAAGCTTTTAATACTTAAAGTCTGTTGAACAATATTTTCTTTCTGTTTTAGATCCGCCTGTGGATCCACATACAACTGTTGTGTAAAATTTTATTATACTTTCAAACTCGGTTTGTAGTATTATTTTAGACTTCCGCTGTGCATTAAATTGTGATTAATTGTCTATGATGATATCAACTACGTCATGATACTCCCCACCAGACCCACCGATAATACGTGGAAATATCGGGGTGTGACAGGTCTGTTGACCGTAGGTTACGGTATTAACCTTCTGTTGTAACCAGATGCTCTCAACCGTAGGCTACGAGACCAAACCATAGCTTACGAATTCAACCTGCTGTAACTTCTTTAATTTCTCATTAGACCGTAGGCTACGGTTCCTTGACCGTAGCTTTCGTCGTGGTTCATGCCCCCATTCTCTTCAACATCACAACTTTCACATAATGACTCCCAGGTCCCTAGACTCCATTCTTTCACGTTTTTTGCACTCCCAAGCTATTTTATGAATCGAAACAAGTCCCGATTAATGTAATATGTCTTGAGTATCATCAGCGGTTGATCCGCTTCACCTCCAAGCACTCTAACTTCACCGGTTTAAGAGATTAACCTGTAAAGCCACAATTTCTCGTAGTTATCACATTCAACACACATAATCACCTAAAACACAATAAGAAACGAAATATAAACACATTAACAGCGGGTTTCACCCTCTCCATCACATCCCCACACTTATCTTTTTTCGTCCCGAAAAATTACTTGTAATGGAATCACAATCAAATCATTGGATTTCAATTTATTCGTTATTTTACTAACAAATCTAATCACGCATTAACTAAGATTGTAGGTATATGATCCACTTAAACCCAACCGCTGGTTGTCAAGCCCTTATTCATGACCCATTAAGTTCAAGTGAATTATTCATCTATGGGTCCCACACTCAAAAGACCACAACGCTACCTAATCCCGCTTTGAGCTCATGAGTTTACCGCCTTATATAAAAAAACTCTTACATATTTCCGATTAAATTTGTGATGAATAATGAATGATGGTTATGAGCTTCGACATGCTTTTGTATACAATCAACTTATATGACATACCCCACCCGAGTCACCATCCCAGTGGTTAATGCCATAAGTTTCACATATATATCTCTTTTTTTTCTAACTCCAACTAGAGGGTATGTACCACCCAAGTCACCATCCAGGTGGCAACACCATAGGCTTCGTCAATACACAGCTAACCCAAAATAATGGATAGATGGAATTTTTTCGGGCCCCACATTGTTTCAGATATATTTTCATAAAAAGAAATAGATGTGGCATTTTACCAGAATACTTATATGCTTTTATTTATAACAACACGCCTTATACTCTCTACAGTTTTAGTTTTGCTATAGCTCCTAAGGCGGAAACCCACAGAAGTCCTAATATTTATCTATATTATATCAAACCTAAGGAATCTTTCAACCGGCCGGGCCTACCCACATATAATTGAAAACCAACAATCTGATTATACCTATCCTTTTCCATATCATGCAAAAATCTTTACGACATATTTTTAATTTTTTCAAAATTTTCAATTTAAACCCATTTTAACCATTCAAGCATTCAAACATTTGATATAACCGACATCACCAATCCTTTCTCGGTTTACCGCATCCCCACACTTGGGATACATTATCTCTAATGTATGGTGCACTTTATAGTCCTAACCCGAGAGATACCATCTACAAACATAAACGACTAATAACCCAGTCGACTCAACAAATAAAACCACTCCCAACACAAAGGTTCACACTACCAAATGCACAAATAAAAATAAAATGCAAGATAGAGAGATACATAGACCTGATAAGTCAATCAATAGGTGTCGGTAGTAGTGCAACTGCTGCGATCTAACAAGGACGTAAGCCTCTCATGGATTCTTTTATATCTCACTGGGGATGTTGCCAAACATCCCCACACTTGAATAATTGCATCCGTGAAGATGTAAATGTAATAACCTGTCAAAACACATGCACACACCAAAACAAAACAAACAATACAATACTCTACATGCTCGGGTTGCCTCCGGAGAACGCTAAGTTTATAGGTCTTCAGCCAGATCGTACCTGATGTGCTCAGGGTGGTTCAGATGCCTGCTTGCCTCCCCACTTCTCTACATACAGTTCCATCCAGTTTTGTGGGAGGTTTGCAGCTTCACGCTAGTTGGGGTCAAATTCAGCTTCATTGCCCCATCCAATCCCACCATCAAGTGGTTTTCCTTCTTCCGCTCACCTTCTCACATCCTCCTTCTTCGGTTGACTTCCATTCGTTTCAACCGTAGACCTGTAACACTCAATACCACTCTCATCTAATGTGCCCTTGCTCACACGTGAAACATACTCATTAGTAGCAACTATAACTTACATCCTAAAACCCTTAAAACACCCTAAACGTCCTAAAGTATACCCCGTATATGAGAAACGACCCTAAATAACATTTATATTAATAAAAATCAAATAAAACAAAAATATGTGGGTCACGCGGGCCGCGACCCAGGTCTCCCAGGTCTGTCGCGGGGCGCGACGGAGTGACACCAGGCGAACCCTTAGGCCGCCACCTGTCCTTGAACGTGTGAAGCCTACCGGGTTTACTCACCAAGGCTAGGCCCTAGCCTAGTCTCGCACGGGCCGTGAAGGTTGAGGGGGTGGGGCGTCGCGGGGCGTCGCGGGGCGCGAGCCGCCATCGTGCAGCCCTATAAAGGGAGGCCGAAGCCTCAGTTGTCCGTCGCTCATTTCTTTTCTCTCTCAAAGACATAGTGTTATAATACTCGGGTATTATACCCCTTAAAAAGCGAAGCTCTGCCTCGTTGTAAGTATTATAGTCCCCCGATCACGTATTTGTTACCCTACCCGATTGATCTAGGGCTCCGTAACGCATATCAAGGCTCTGCCTGACTCAGTTCGTTGGAGTTCTGTCTCGTGTTGTATGGCTAATGTGATTTGGGTTATCTTACTAACACGTGTGCATTGTTTAATTTTTAATAGATAATAACCAGGAGAACCATTAGGAAGCTATAATATTATCTAAGTTAGCAATGTTAGTACATTCTCTTTTTTTATAAACCCTTTTTGTGAGTCATTGTTTCAAATATTTTACAAAACCCTAAATGTTTATCAAGATACTTACAGTGATTAAGTTTTTGTAATTCTACAATTATCATCAGTATGTGGGGTTTTGTATACATTACTTGATACTCGTTACTATTGCGAATAGTTGCATGACCGCAAGCACGGGTGACAAAGGTTACCCAGTAGCAATGCTGTATTGAATAATTGGATATATATAAACATTGTAAATCTTAATACTCTAAAGTTATAAAATTGTTTTGATTAAACTGGGATGCACTCGCCAATATTTCTTGCTGATAAAACCTTTTTAAAACGCGTTTCAGGTAACTTAATGTGAAGCTAATAGAAGCCAACTGGAGAGCACTGAAGACTTAAAGATGTGGCTATAAAATTTATTTGAATTAAAAGGAGATTTTGTTTTCAATAAATTAGGGTTTATCCCTATAAATGTATTGTAATTGAAACTTGAGTTTTATCCCATTTATTTAAATAAAAAAAGTTTGGTGTTTTAATCTCTGATAAACATTTCCTAACTACGATCCTGATGTCTCATTTCCGCTGCCAAATTAATAAACACCGATACCACCGGCTCTGTGTCTCGCGGTCGCCCGCTCCGGGGGCAGGGGTCGGGGGCTGCGACAGCAATTGTATAACACAAATCATCATCAATGTCCTAAGTAATTGATTTTGAAAACACATTAAAACATAACTTACAATTCTCGTGGCTCATAGTGACTAATCCCTTTTTGCACTCGATCTGGGCATTTGCTGTATTAAAAAATGGGCGACCCAAAACTACCTGTGGCTGCTCGTATGTCCTCGATGGTGCATAGTCTATCACCATAAAATCCACCTGGAGATTTTAAGTGTTTTAATTAATTTTTACTCATGAATATGATTAAAAATAGAATTTAATCATAACGGACTATTTTTAGGATTTTTAACATTAATTGGGCGGTCACCGACGTTCGTTTCGCATTTTGTTCGTTACGCGATAAGCGTTTATCTTATTATTGCCAACATAATTTTTAACAAAGTTAGAATTTACAAACACATCAAATACTATATATTAACACCAAATTCAATAAAATATTTTATTTATTTATTTATTCATAACACGTGTCACACTAGTACGGTACAGACTCAAAATAGCCGGGTGTCACATTAGTATTCGGATTTGTTGGAGGATTCGGATTTGGAATTTAAGTAATAAAGTATTTATACAAAAATATATCTTGTTCTTAAACACTCGTTTTGGCACTAAGATTTTTATGTGATTTCATGGGTCCTAACTTGCCCATTAGAATCATAAACGAGGAATCTAGAATGAAGATAAAGTAACCTATATTCATAATATTTAACCATCAACTAGTTAACACTAAGAATTTGGTTATGTATATAATATATATATTTATAATATTGTCCATCATATATTATTATAGAATTCATGTAAGTCAAGCATGGAGGTATGTATACCTCTTTGTATGATTCACCAAAGCACAAAGTTTACCAACTTAGTTGGTAAACCCGGTTGGTCATGAATGAAAGTAAAATACAACTAATCTACTAAGATACTAACTAGCCAAATAAGAACAACCCGGGCGTGTTATACCCAACATGACAAATGTTGGAGGCGAGGCGGGGTTAACTTACTTTAGGACTAGGAAACTACTTAGTTGAATCATAATAAAAATCAAGTTAGGTGGTGGAATGAGTTTGGATAGCCATGGCTTCCATGTTTCACACCTTTATGAAAACACATGTAAGTCCAAGAACTATCAATTGGATATCACAAAAACTAATTTAAGTGCGGAATAACAAAGAAAAGTGTAGAAGAAGACAAAGATGTCGATTGTTATTAAGTAATTGCACACAAGTTCTTAGACTTGTCTGGTACAATACGAATGAAAGCAAAACAACCAACAACCACGCCTCCCAAGTTCTCTCTACTGCGTTTCTAATGTCTAACCAATATCTCTAATGTGCTAACCCTAATAATGCTAAACAAAACATTATATAGGGTCCACAAAGAACTTGGCAAACATGGCCTAACCCAAGCCCACTAGAAAACTAAGTCCAGTAACCTATTAGTGTGTTTGATAAAGATAAGCGTAAACCTACTCAATTATATGGCCTTACAATATCCCCCTAGGTTTATGCTGTCTTTATTAAACTGTTGTCTTTATCATGTCGGGAAGATACTTCATCTCTTCATCTTCACACTTGGGTCTGTTTTTCTTCTTGATCATGACCAGCTTTGCTTGAAAATCTTGTTGAAAAGAATGCGAAAGGAGGATTCTCGTCAGCTCTTTTCTTTTTCAATCTTTTCTTTATCAAGCAGATTCACAGGCACTTCTTCAAGGGTACTATCATTGTCAGACGATGATTCGTATCTAGTTTTTATGACTCAGGTACATCTTGTTGTTTTGATGCTTCATGCTTTGTCAGCAGCTATCTGCATCTTTTCTTCATCAACCCCTGTTTCTTGATTGAAATCAAGTTTTGCACATGCTCAGAAATTCATAAGCAAACATTTCTATGCAACAGAGGAAAGTACCACATGAACACTAGGTACATCTAAGTACTTCTACTTAGATTTCATAATTCGAATTTCTTTTAACTTTTGATGATTGGTCAAATATTCAAGAACGGTTAATAATTTTTAATTAAACAAATAAACACTCTATTTTTTGGATTTTTTGAATTTTCTAATTTTATTATATATATATATAGGGTAAGGTTCATGCGAGAACCACCCATAATGCGAGAACCGCGAGAACCAATGTGAACACAACCTAAAATAGCTAAAAAAAACCCTAAAAAAACCTAACCCCCCCCCCCAAGCTAAATGCTAAAAACTAAACCCCCCCAAAAAACCTAACCCCTCCCCCACCCCCCAAAAACCTAAACCCCCCACCCCCCCAAGCTAAAATGCTAAAAACTAAACCCCAAAAAACCTTAAAAAAATCTAAATTTTTTTTTAAATATTTTTTATGTTAAAATCGCTACTTTTCGAACAAAAAAAAAAAATTTTTAAAAAATTTTTTTTTGGCTTCGAAAAGTAGCGATTTTTTTATAAAAAATATTAAAAACAAAAAAATTTTTTTGTGTGATTTTTAGCTATTTTTAGGCATTTTTGTTGTGTTCACATTGGTTCTTGCGGTACTCGCAAAAAGTGGGGAACTGTGGGGAACCGACTCAAACGAACTCCGATTGGACTCATTCCAGCAGCGTTGGAAGCGGCTCGTCGAACCCTAACTAGGATCTTTTAACCCTGAACCCTAAATCATAACCCCTAAACCCTAAATATATTAGGGTTTGGCTTTTAGGGTTTAGCTTTAGGGTTTAGCTTTAAGGTTTAGATTTAGGGTTTAGGGTTTAGCTTTAGGGTTTAGGGTTTAGCTTTATGGTTTAGTTTTAGGTTTAGCCTTTAGGGGTTCAGCTTTTAGGGTTCAGCTTTTAGGGTTTATAGTTTAGATTTTACGGTTTAGCTTAGGTTTTAGCCTTATTTTTTAGCTTTAGGGTTTAGAGTTTAGGAGTTAGGATTTAGTGTTTAGGGTTAAGAGATCTTAGTTAGGGTTCGACGAGCCGGTTCCAGCGCCGCTGGAATGAATCCAATCCGAGTTCGTTTGAGTCAGTTCCCCGCTGTTCCCCAATGAACCTTCCCCTATATATATATATATATATATATATATATATATATATATATATATATTCCAATATAAACATAAATGCAAATAAAAAAAGAAAATAAATTAACAAATAATATACAATTACTAGTGCAATGGGATCAAAATCGTTCCCAGGCTAACCAAGGAACATTTTTTAGTGCTAACTTATTCAAACTGGTTTATGTGATTGCCAATATGTTTGGCCTCTTAAACCTAACGCTCAACTTTCAATTTTCAACCTCATGATACGTTTAAGGTAATGTTATACTATAACGTCCGTGTGTCCCATACCATGATATACCCCCGCGATCAAGGTAAGCACAACAATTTATCGTAGCAGGTGAGTATACTTAGTTCATCCTTTCGTTTTTACAACGTCAGACTATTGGTGACAGGTCAGTTTTTTCGTACAGCAGAGTGACCAATATTTGTGTCGAACGAGGGTTAGGCAAATACCTTTTATGGTACAAATTTAGCTATTTAGCTCAATGGAATTCCCTCATTTTGAGTTTATCTTCCTTTAAGGTTTTTGGCATCTTTTTGGCTCTTTTAAGATAAACTGATTGTGCCTAGGCCTGCATATAATCTGGATGCAACATAAGGACAACCATGATACCCCTGGATGACTCAACAACATAAAGACACGAAACCTCAGACGTTGGCTATCTATCAACGCAAGATTTAAGACCATAAAATCATACGCCGATGATATGTTACCCACATGGTGTATAGTTCGTTATGTTTATATCACTTGGTATCTTTTGAGCGTTAAGCCTACCGACACATCACATTAGATCCTAGTCTTTTCAGCTATGACACCTTACATGTGTTGGTCAAACCCTTTAACACAAACATTTATTTCATTTCCCATTTCATGCAATAAAATCTGTTTTTTTTTGGATTTTTCTATTTTTTTCTGTCTTTCAAATGTTTTTATATTTTTTCTTTTTCTCCCTCTAATATTTACAGATAGCTCTCTCTATCCCCCTAAATTTGTGTATAAATCCTATGCGAAAATTTACCTAATAAAGAAAGGGTATGTACAAAAAGAAATACGACATAAAATGAACATATTTTTGTTTTGCTTAACCGTCCCATCATCATATTTCAGACTAATCAATATCAATATTAAAACATGATATTTAAATTGTACGTTTTCACTGATCTTATCTTACCTCATCTCCTTCAAAGGAAAAATATCATCTGTAAAGGATTAAACTTTCAGCAACAGCGAAATGTTACCCGTTATGTCTCTGGAACAACCGCTATCAACATTCCAAGGATTTTCAACAGCTCCTCCTTGGTTGTCTAAGAAAAATAAGGAGATCAGAAAGACATTGGTACCCAGGCCATCGTGGTCCTGGGATTTCCTGAAGTATCAACATAAGATACTTCCCGTAAGCACATGTCCCCTTTTGTTTCATGGACTGGTGATGTTGCTGCTTTATGTTTTGCTTTACAAATTTGTTTAGGCTTTTCTAATTTCTTAGGTGCCTTTGGTAAAACAGTTTGCTTTTCAACCTTTTTATCTTTCACAGCATTCCAGTCCCCGTCAAATGGTTTAACCTTGGGATGCTTATTCATCATTGCCTTGGGCTTTTCAACCTTCATTGGCTTAGAATAAGATCTAACCCTTGGTGTAACCCTCTGATTCTTTGTATAATATGGCACATAGGGACAATATATGTGTAATTCCATGCAATGTGACCGGTATGCTGCAGTTGTAGCATGTTCGCTTCTTTACATAAGGAGCATATCCTGATCCATTTGACCCAACCGATGATGAATTTGAGTTAGAAGACCTGTTGGATGATTTGTTTGCAGTCTTTTCAACCTTTCTACCCTGCTTCATATGTCTCTGTTTACAACAGTTAGATCATTCACTGTTAGATTTTACAATTTCATTTGAAACTGTTGGTTTTGGAGACACATATTTATCTGACGGGCCTCTCAAAACTGGCTCAGAAGCAGCCTTTTTCACATATGGAAGGGCATGAATAGATAAATTTGATGTTTTTAAACAAACATCAGCGGTTTCTTGGCAAACAATATCATCCCCCTCAACCCAATCCTCTACTTTTACCTCATCTGCACATGAAGTAGAAGCATCAGTATCATTCACACAATTAAACTTAGAGCTTGAGTTACTTCCTTTTTGTAGTAGCTCTGATGAATCCTCTGCTGTTGATTTAGCTACTGAAGAAGACTCACAACTAGATTCACGAGATTCAACTAATTCCAATTTCTCAGAATCAGCTGCTTCAGGTGATTCACATTTGGAGTCAAATGGTACAACTGGCTCAATTGGTTCCTTAGCCGATTTTGCATTTTTTTCAAAGCTCAATGTCTCTGTTTGCTTAGAGACATTTTCTAATTTAACAAAGACAGATGCAGATGCTGGTTCAGTTGTCTTTGTTTCATTCTTTTAAGGCTTTGAGATTTTAATTTTTGTGGGTTTTGCTGGCTCAGCCTTGACATCACTAGCCCGCCCATAGACTATGTCAGGAATGTTAGCAATCTCCTCTTCAGTCATAGGAATAGAGGTATAAGAATGATTGTATGGTGGAGGAATGCACACAAATCCCAAACCCTTATTCCTAACTTCTTTCTTACTAAAGTGTAACTGTTTATTTATCATGTTCTCAACTTTTTTCACTTGAAACATCAAACTTTTTAAAATTAAACTCTGTACTTTCAAATGTTGATTTTAGAGAATCAAGTTCAACAGTTAATTTTTCTGAAAGTTCATTGAAGTAGAGATGCCTACACTTTTCTTGACTCAAGTCTTTATGCAACTGGCGGATATCACGTTTTTGTGCCTCCACCATATCCTTGTATCCATTGATTTTCTTTTTAATCTGATATAAATCATATTTGGATAATTGCAGTTGCATAATTAAAGAGTTGGCCTATTCTTTGTACCCGCTTACCTTCTCTCTACAGGCAGTAGTACAACAAATATTATCTACACATACCTCAGCTGGAGTGGGAGTGAAGTCATGAATCTGAGTAACTGTACGACAACCCGATTCCGAATTCAGAAATGAATTAGCAGGAGTGGATGAGCAAAATATGGCAGGCAATGGAGTAGCAGGAGTGGATGAGCAAAGTGCGGCATATTTGTTGCATTGAGCCTTATTTTTGTCAGCCTTATCATACGATCTGATTAGTGAGATCAGCTCATCTGGCTTCATTCTGTAACAGTTGCTTGTCGAGACAATCTGATTCACATTCCTAAACCAACTACTCTTGGGCTGACATGGAATCCTTTTTAGAGCATCTAGAAGCTTCTTGTTGCTCATATGAGTAGACACCACAATTTCTCCCTTCTTCATTTCAGAGAGTAGTTCAGCAAACCTGCCAATTAATGCTTCTACAGATTCACTAGGAAAGTAGCTAAAACCTTCAACTTTCTGCTCAAGCACATCACTCTGAGAAGACATTTCTTAGTAGCTAAATCGTGATCCCCCGGAAATGCCTGTTTTACCGAAACCCGGGCTGAAAACAGAACAAAAACTGTTTTTACCAAACTATTTTTTTTTGTCTTAAAGATCATACGAGTCCAACCGTGCAGTCGGGTTGCCAAGATTTTTTGCAGATCAAATTCTACACTTAAAAACGTTTAAAACCGAATACGTCAGTTGGCTAAAGTTCCACCTTTGCGTAACTTGCACACTAAGTTTTAGGTCGTACACACTGAAACCGTACACTAAAACTTGGGCCGCACACTACTTAGTTGGGCTGCACACAGTGGGTCGTACACTAGACGGGCTGCACACAAAGGTTTGGACCACACACTGACTGTTGGGCCGCACAGTTAGCTAATTTTGGGCCACACACTGATTTGTTTGGCCGCACACTAAGAGTCTGGGCCGCACACAAACTGTTTGGTCACACACTAACAGTCTGGGCCGCACACAAACTGTTAGGCCGCACACTTGCTGTTGGACCACACACTATGTGTCTGGGTCACACACTGAGATGAATCAGACCGCACACTTGTCAATCTGCACACTTAGGTCGCACACCTCATATATTAAACCCGTACACAAATTGTCTTGCAAAGAAATCCAAAAATCAAATCCTGATAATTAATGAATGATTTCAAAATTCAATTTTGTTGATTCTTTCCACCAAAAACTCCTAGAAACATGCACTCATAATCTGTCCTTCCAAAAAACAGATCAAAACGTGAAATTCAAACTCTTCTTGGATCTTCAAAACTATTCGTCGTGTTCTTCGAATCTACTTGATGTTCTTCGAATCTGCAAACACGTTTTCTTGTTCTTTGAGTAATATCCAATGAAACCGCGCCTTCGAAAGACTTCTTAGGCTCTAATACCAATTGTAAGTCCAGGAACTATCAATTAGATATCACAAACACTCATTTAAGTGCAGAATAACAAAGAAAAGTGAATTTTGGGTAACAAACCTTGATGTTGTCCAAGTGTTTTAAAGCAAGAAAACTCAAGGAATATGTAGTAGAAGTGAGTTAGAACTCACTTTGAACTTCAAAGATATTCTGTCCAAAATCAGAAATTCTTGAGAGATTTAGAGGATTTAAGAGTGGATTTGGTGTTTGGAAAGTGTTTAGGAGTGTATGGAGGCTCCTATTTACAATGGGGTTGATTAGGGTTTGAGTTAAATGAGTTAGGAGGTGAAAAAGGTGACCAAAATGGACCAACCAGCGAGCTGGCAGCGTTCTACTGCAGATCGACCTCCCTGGTGCGTCGCTGGGGGATCTAGGGATTCTCCTGTGTGGCGCTAGGGAGTACTTTTTGCAACTTTTCATCTTTGGCCCCTGAACTTTGTAATTATGATATTTTATGCGGTAAGCTTGCATTTTAGCCCGTTTTTAGGTATTCCAAGTGTAATAAAGTATAATATAAGTGTATGCAAGTAAAATTAATACATCCAAGTATTTTGAGTCTCGATCTATGCGTATAAACATGTATTCGACGTGTGATTGCGGATAAGACAAGTATGTAACAGGTATATGTGTAAAAATGAATTTCCATTATGATTAAAGCCTCGGATTTACAAGATTGGAAATGAATTACAAATACGATACGATTAAAAGTTTTCAAAAATAGAAATACGATTGCAACTTTCTTAATAGGGAAAATACAAAATTGCGCAGTGTTACAGTCTCCCCTACTTTAGTAAATTTCACCCTGAAATTTATTCAAAAGGAAGACTCAACGAACAGATGCGGATGCTTGGTCTTCATTTCACTTTCGAGTTCCCAAGTAAATTAAGTGCCCCGTTTTCACTCTCGAGTTCCTAGATGCGGATGCTTGGAAGACTCAACGAACTGGTACCGAAACCGAATTCCAAGAACCGACTCGATTTTTGGTACCGAGATTTGGTACCAACATTTTGCGTTTTCGGTACCGGTTCGATACAGGTATTTTCCGGTACCGGTACCATTTTTTGAGATTTTCGGTTCCTGGTTGGTACCAAGCTCATCCTAGTTATCAAAATTACTCTACAAGTGCATTAAACAACATAAAATTCAAAATTACTCTACAAGTGTATCATAATTACTCTACAAGTTTATCGAGATAACATAAAAGATACAATTACTCTACAAGTTCAACAAACAACATACAATTCAAAATTACTCTACATGTGCATTATAATTACCCTACAAGTTCATCATTAATACACTACTACAATATGTCATTCAAAATTACTATACAAGTGCATCAAACAACTAATCATTCAAAATTACTTTACAAGTTCATCAAAAAAACATACAATTCAAAATTACTCTACAAGTGAATCATAATTATTCTAGTAGTTCATCATTAATACACTACTACAATATATTATTCGAAATTACTCTACAAGTGTATCAAACAACTAGTTATTCAAAATTACTCTACAAATGTATCATAATTACTCTACTACTTCATCAAAATGACATAACATATACACTTACTCTACAAGTTCATCAAACAACATACAATTCAAAATTACTCTAAGTGCATCATAATTAGTCTACCAGTTCATCTAAACATATATCAGAGATATTTAATCTACAAGTTCATCAAACAATATAAAGTTCAAAATTACTCTACAAGTGCAACAAATAACATAAAATTCAAAATTCCTCTAAAATTCATCAAGATAATTAATCTACTAATAGAATAATTACGAAAATGACACCTCCCTTTTTTACTTTTACATGCAATTCGTATGTTGTATACGATAACCGTATTTGTATTTGCATTTGATCTTTTGTCCATTATACATGTGTGTTTTTTTTCTGTTTGGTTTACCAATGACAAAAATCTTCAATAAAGACGAAGATGATAAAGAAACCATATGAAGATGATCACAAAGAACCAAAAATCCATTGACGAAGACAAAACACAAAGAAAGATGATGAATTTAACCATTTACATATATGTAAATGTGCTACAAATGTTCATGCTTCTTTTAACATATGTCATTGATTAATCGTTGATTTACTTATATGTAACCTAACAAATATTCACGGTCTTTTTTAATACCTGTCATTGGCTAATCATGAATGTTTGTTGGTCATTGTATATCAATCATTTTGTTTGTAGACGCATAAAACATTAGTTAAACATATTTAAAACATTACCTAAACCTAATTAAACATAATAATTCCTAATGAAACACATACGCCCAAATTATTTTGGTCCCAATCGCCTAGAAAGGATTCTGGAGATGGCATGTCGCGATCCCTATCATGACCGTCCAACCTCTTGTCTCGATGGCCGCGTCTAGAGTCATTTGAAGATGGATAAACCATTTCTTCGTCCGACCTAGGTACGTATTCCTCACTCGGGCTGGGTTCATACCCTTCAACCCAGGTGGGCATGACTTGTGTTGGACGGAAATATATATGGGTTTTCTCATGTCACTCTGTTATCTCAAAGATTAAAACGTGGACTAAATGCGTACCATATACACAAGACTTATTCGACTCGGCTGGCTGATTTGGCTAAGCACTTAAGCTAAACAGTTGAAATAACATCATTTTAAAGGGGACAAACACAAAAATGATCGAGTAAAGGGTAGTACATGGCAAAGGAACAGCAATGACAACATCACACATGGGCATGTTGTATCAGATGAAATACACCTTAATTAAGCATCTACACATTCTCAGAGGGATGATACATTTTGCTTCATCATCCTCATATATTTAGTCATAATATCATCATCATTCATGGCAGTAACAAGACAGGAAAACAATAAAATTTCACCACTGAAATCTTCAATATTTGTTTTAGAGCTTAATGATAACTTTTAAACAGCCCATATCTTATATTATATAACAGCAAAGTCCTTATACTGAGATACATGAATAGCAAACACTATTGAAACAATCCTTATCTCTTTCTTATTTAAGTAACACCTTACAGTTAAACATAGATGATCCAGATGTTGGATCTAATTAGGTCTCTTTCTCAAAGATCCGAACATGAAATCCATTAGGAAATTGTAAACCTGGAGTTCGTACAATATCTCCTCCTTTGATTGGTTGCCACCTGAGATTGGAAACGAAAAACAAGTTAAAATATCTTTTTAATTCTTTTTCTACAGTATCAATATATTCTGATTTATCTTAACTGATATTTGGTCACTAGGCAATGAAGAAAGATAGCAATTTGAAGTTTAGCAAAATCCCCTCCAACACAAAACCTCTGGCCACCTCCAAAAGCCATGAAAGTCTTGGATGCACTTTTCAAATCCATATCCTGCTTGAAAGTTGTGATATGGTTTAAGATTTCACAATAATTTGAATTTTATTACCATTTCTTTATTTGTTGTGAGATGTATAATAAACAGAATTACCTCCCATCGCCATGGATTGAAGTCGAGTGGATCCTTATAGTTGACAGGATCTAAATGGACAGCAGGGGGACACACCATTACCGCCCAGCCAGATGGGATAGTATACTCTGCATTAAGGCAGTTTCTATATCATGTACACCTGTGAATCTTATTATATCTTAAAATGTATGTGCCATATGTAGTAGTTACCTTTAAACTTGATATCTTTTTTTGCTTTTCTGAACAGTACTGGAACTATGCTCGCCAGCCTTAGTGTTTCATTGATAACCTGTAAGCTATTTAGTTAGTTCATGTTAGGGTACATGTGCATCCAGGCAACTTTGATCCTTTTACTTTTAATATTCCTTAGCTTCTTCTGTCCTACATTGGTCCGAATTATATAAATTGGCTTCCATTACAGTGTTACCTGTTCCCCAGCCTAAAAAGGAACAGTTCAAAAGCACCAAACCAAACAGGCATAAAGTCTGGTGGCCGGTCATGAAAACATTGCGAAAAAGCATTCGTGAGACAAACATGATCTGGCCCGAGTTTTGATCCCTTACCTAACCTCTACATCATGCACTTTTTACTTTTACTACTAATCATTAACATGGGATTATCTTCCCATGCGTTTTTACTCTAAAGTCCAACCTGAAAGGTAAATCTCATCGACTTATATTCTTCCCATGTAAGTCCAGCCATCGGGTTTTCGCGCTGTCTTAGGATTTTCTGGTGTTCTTCCTGCATTAAATAACATGCATGTTAAATGTGTAACGTCGTTTTAGGGATTTTACACTCTTTACATACCGTTAATTCCTTCAATGCCCGAGGGTTATGTGTTAGAAACTTGATTGCAACTGTTATCGCTTGGGAAGTGGTTTCAAAGTTGGCAAACAATAGCGCAAACATCAAATCCAAAGCAGTTGCTTCTGTAAGCATTGTATCATTTTGCTTGAGTTCATCAAGAACATAATCAAAGAAATCATTTTTGACTTTATTTGGCTTAGCCCGTCTTTCTTCTAGCATGTTCTTTAGCTTCATAATCTTCTTCTTTCTTCCCTGTTTAAAGATCAAGAATGAGCTCTTGGGTTCTCTCTAAGATCCCATTACATCTCTCATTACAGGTGGAAAAATATATAACATGTTAATACTAGGGTCAGAGCTTAATTGGTGAAATTGGGTTGGTCTGAACAATAAAAGTTTTTCTCACATGTTTCTTGAATTTCATCGTTATAGTTGATGCGTTAAATATCCAGTAATGCAATCTGGATATTATACTCTACATGTCAAGAAAAACTTTCAGAGTCGGGGGTCTATGCGGAAGCAACCTCTTTGTCCTCATGAGATAGAGGAAACGTTTGTCCCCGTCATACCCTCCCCAGACCCTAACAATAACTTGTCAAATTCGGTCCCTGAGTTCAACGACTTGTGACTTGTTTAAACCCATCATGATTCACCACCTTGAGGATCCATACGGTTCAACCCTAACCGACTTGTTAGAGTCGGGATTATGCCCAACAAATATTAATACCAAGAGGCTTGTATTGGTATTAAGAAGCATAGTAAAGATGTTCTCCTTTAACTAGTTGAGGGTTCGTCTAGTCCCATATTTATACTGGTGTAGATTTAGGAGTATGTTTGTGTGAGTAGCCATTCTAATAATATGATTATTTTTTCATTAGTAAATGATAAGCTGGCATGTTTATTGGATAAATCATTTGTTTACCTGTAGACACTTGTAATAAGCAGTTCCAGGTATCTCCAAAGGGAACGAAATTAATCCTCGAATAAAAGCTTCAAAATTATCCCTTAAATTCTCAGATGACTTTTCTGGATCATAACTTATCAGTTTTTTCCCCATGAATTCAAAGACCATCTGATTAAACACCAAAATAGTACCATAAACATACATGAGTTAATAACTTGTTACTGAATAAAAATACTTACATTTCCAATTGAGGTTTTCAACTCCACTGTTTCTTGGCTAGCCCACGCCTCTAAATTTCTTGTTGCTACACTTTCAACTTCAGAAAACATCTTTTTAAGGCTTTCGGGACCGACTACAGATAGCACCATGTTCTTGAGATACTTATGTAAGCTCCCATGCAAAGAAGATATATTTTGGTTCCCAAATATCCTTCTGAAGCTTGGTGGGTACCAACTTTCGAAGGATTGACCTTCTTGTTGAAAAACCATATAACTAAGTTCCGACTCAGTTGATACTATAACTTGCAACCCAACCAAACTAGTTCGAAATATAGACCCGTATCTGAAATTTAAAGTTAACGCCAAGATTTGGGTCATATAACTATATATTATGGTTAATATATTCGTGTCTAGAAGTAATGACTTATGGATGCATATTGTTAAAGCTATAAATGGAGAAAAGTTGGGGTCATTGATGGGATGGAGTCCGGTAATTCAACGCAAGTGGCAGAGTAACAAGGGGTAGCCCCTGTTGCCCCTTGACGCTCCGGTGGTAGTGTAAATTTTGGAAAAAAATGACGTTTTTTCGATTTTGTTGCCATTTAGAAAAGAAAATTTTGAAACGTTGCCCCTTCGTTTTTTCTAAAAAAACAAACATTTACCTTTTTATTCTGTTCTTGATGAAAGGAGTATCGTTGGTTTGATTGGGAGTGAAGAAATCTAGAGTTTCGCCAAGTAGCGGCAAACCCATTGAACCAGGAGGAAGCTTTCCATTACATTTAGGGTTCCTCCATCTATAAACCCAATGGGTAATGCTTACTACAAACAAAGCCGCAATGCATAGACCAACATGCAACATTTGTAATGTGCAAGAAAATTATAGACTGGAAAGAAGGTAGAATGAGAATGATTTGGTGAGGAGAAACAACTGGTGAGGAGGTAGTTATGTAGCCATGCATGAAGAAAGATTGAAGTACAAAATAGTCCCTCAACAATCTGTCAATATGCTAATTCTTCCCGG
This sequence comes from Helianthus tuberosus, assembly GCA_030545235.1. NCBI lineage: Eukaryota > Viridiplantae > Streptophyta > Magnoliopsida > Asterales > Asteraceae > Helianthus > Helianthus tuberosus. The sequence continues at coordinate 18,610,592 of CM060363.1, read as the reverse complement.
TTTTTGACTGATAATTTTGCTTTTATGAGAGATTTTGAACAAAAAAAGAAACTTAATTGGAAAATAGGATAAAGTTATAGATTTTACGAAACTAGTAATTATGTGGTTGAATATATGAAGGTGAATTTAAATGGGCTGGTGTGTTTAAATAGAGATTATTATTGACCATTCAATATAACAACACAATACCTAGCTATTTTCCAATTGTATTTGTGACGTGTTTCATGTTACCCCTAGAAAATAGCATAGACTAGATTTTGTTAAGATGATTATGAACTCATAAACAACAGCAGATCTAGAATGAGACCGGACTCAGATGCAGCAAGATTTTCTCAAGAACTAATATAAACCAAGCCGAGGTAATTAAGCATAAAGTAATTTCGTTTCGCTAGAAACAAAAACTGTACCAAAATTGGTAATTTAGTTTTTGTCCTTCGAAGCTGTTTGTTTTCAGTTTTTATAGTGTTGCTACACGTCAATCAGGTTCGCTCTTTGATGTCGGGTCAGTTCATATCTAGCATTCCTAAGTTTAGATCCTGACAACAACATACAATGAACACGCGAGAAGGTGACATGGAGCGCCCCAAGAACACCCTCTGACCCTCAAATCAGTAATCTATATAAGATAAACATGTACGTAAACATATCCACAATATTGAAAACCGAAAAAAATGTGGGGAACTCAGAAACCATGAAAAAAGCCCATAAAAATTATTTTTTATATGTAAAAAATTGTTAGGATCTGAGTTTGGATTGATTGTGTTTTACGTTTGAATTAAAATGAAAGATGAACAAGTAATGCAGCGGAATGTAAATGGAAACAAACTTTGCACACAATCAAACAGGAGAATTGCTTTCAACACACATTTTCAACAAAGAACCGAATGATTGAATTTATTTCATCAACGATTACAATGAATGTATGTAACAAACTCCCCCTTAGCCTGAGCTCATAGTGATTTGTTCGTACAGGAAGAAAGATGGTGAAGAGCTAATAGAACAGTACAGGGTACTGTTCTATTTATAGGCACGGACAAACCACTGTGGCATCTTTGCTGACGTCACCATGAAAGTGACATCTAACGTCCTAACAAACTCTAACAACTGATCTAATACAAACACTGCTTATGCTAACTACTGATTACAATATATTACATAAAAACAAACTAAACTACTGCTGAATCCTTCCACTTATGTGAACCCAGCAGTACTTGATATATCCAGCAGTGCTTGACCCATAGCAGTAGATTGAACAGCAGGGCTTTAGTCCTCATCAGTCTTTGACTTGATCAGCAGTTGTAAGTCAGCAGTTGTAACGATTAGTGGATTGGAGGTCATCAGATGTTGAAACCACTTTCAAGGGGAGAGACTTGTATACATAACATCTGCTTATTCTGGATCCACTGCTCTGATCCGGTTTTGGCTTTAATTATCTGTTCCTCTGATAGGGTTCAATCCCAACAATCTCCCCCTGGAACAGATAAGGCCAAAACCCTTCATTATTTGTAGATCTTTATTGCCTCATCAACAGTTCCCTTATTTGCCCTTTGAGTTGTAACTCAAAGTCTAAGGCATCTGTGTCATCTTCATCCCTGCAAAGTGGAAGATCAAGGAGATCCTGCAAATCTTCAATACTTAGGCCAAGTGATTGTTCCCTTGTTATTTTCTTCACTTCTCCACTAGACTTGATCAAAGTCAGTACATGGGTCTGTTTGTCAGTTTTCCACTTTAGTACTTTTGAGTCTGGTGGGTTTCTTGGGAGATTTTTATTAGATGAGGAGTTTGGTGATGCTGGCCTGGTGATGACTGACTGAGAAGTGCTTGCAGGTTGATTCAATCCAAGAGTTTCTGCTATCATCTTCTTAATACCCTCTTTTACAAGGTCATCTCATGCCATTAATTCTTCCACTGTTTCAGCATCCAACTATTTTTGTTGTCTTCTTTTATAGATGGCAGCACCAGCTGGAGCAGTGGATCTCCTGATTTACAGCTTTGGTGGTCTTGTTGAAACCTCTGCTTCAGGATAGTCAGTTTTTTGTGGAATTTTTTGGATTTTTCTTCCTTAATTCCTCCAACTTTTTATAAGTGACCCTGACTTTGTCTTCTTTCCACCTCATATCTTGATTCTTTGACCCAAATTCAGCAGTGATCAATTCCTCTTTCATTCTCTTCAGCTCCAATGACTTTTCAGGTACATTCTTTTTGTACTTTGCCCAATCAGGAGGAGTGTGTTTGACCTTGTTTTTAATCATGTCTTGAATCCTGGCTGCTTCACTTTTAAGCTCAGGAATGGTCCAATCTTTATACATGTATTTTTTCCCCTTGTATTTCTTGTATGCCATAATGTTGTCAAGGTAATATTTTCTCAATGACTCATCTGCTCTTTTTGATATCTGTTGACAAACATTCTTAGTAAACTGCTCCAAGGATCTGACTTGTGTGAGTAGAAATTGATAATGCCTTTGAATTTCTTTGTCAGTTTTTCCTTGTGAGTTTCTTTTGGAGATATCCTCTGCCTGTTGAGCCTTAACTTCTAAGTATTCTTCAATGTTGTTAGGCCTAGGATATCCTTCAACTGATGGCAAACTCCTTTTAGCAGGATCATCCTCATAGTAGAAAGATTTAATCTCTTCTCTGACTGCTATAAGTTCGAGAGGATATTGAAATCCTGCAGGAGTGATGGCAGTGATTTGTTGTTGAACTTGGGCTGAGGAGAAAGGAACAGGGTTTGGAATATTGAAAAGTGAAAGAGGTTGTGAAGATGTTGGTGGTGGTGATGGAGACTCATCATCAGGCAAAATTATCCTTCTCCTTTTTTGTTTAGGAGAGGCTGGTGGTGTGTTGGATGGTTGTGAAGTGGTGATTTGAGTGGTGAAAGGTGGCTGACTAACAGTTGTTGAAACAACTGGTGTTTCAACCACTGTTTTCATTACAACAGATGTTGTAACATCTGTTGTCTTCTGCTTTTTAGCAGGAGGTGATGATGGTGGTGAAGTTGTTTTAGGTGGTGATGTGATTTTTGGTAGTGGTGGTAAGGCAATGGTTGTGGTGTGTGTTGAAGTGGTGTGAGTTGAAATGATGGCAGGTGTTTGGCTAGCAGTTGTTGAAACTACTGAAGTATCAGCAGTTGTTGATACAGCAGGAGTTACAACAGCTGTTTGGGTGGAAGTTTGATGTTTGGAGCCTTTGGAAGGTGGTTTGGAAGCATGCTTTGTGGGTCTGGATGGTGTGTGTTTGGGTTGCCTCACTTATCTAATGGGCTTCTTCTTTTTATCCTTAGGATTTTCATCATCCCTAGATTCAGAAGGACCCTGCACATTCAGTTCCATAAAAGCTCTTTTCTCCTGTTCCCACCCGGCTTTATCCTTAGCCTCTCTATCCCTTTTTACACTTGCTTTTGCTTCAGCAGGTGCATTTGTGGTAACATCAATCTTTTTACTACCATCTGGCAAGGGAATGTATTTAGTCATGCTATCTTTTTCTGGTTCAATATAAAAACCATCTTCAAATCCCTTCTTCTTCTTCCACTGCTTGATTTTCTCCCCCTTTTTGGCATTATCTGGTGGTGGATTATCAATAAAGAGAACAGTGGGAGGAGCAGTGCCAGTGGTGTTCAGGATGTCGGCCTTTATAGCCTTGATGTCAGCTTGGGTATCTTTAAACCTGGACTCCATCATGTTTCTCAGCTTTTGGACATGTATCTCTTGTTGCTGATCAGCCAATTGTCTTTGTTGTTGGAGCAGTGGTTGAAATAAGTTCCATAACTCATTAGCAGCAGGTGCAGGTTGTGCAGGTGCTTGAGCTGGAGCAGCAGTGGTTGGTACCTTTTGAACTTTCAACAACTGTTGCAGCATATCTTTAATTTCTGCTACAGAAGTATCCAGTTTGTTAATTCTGTCCGTCAATTCTCGGTACATTAAACCATCACCCAACTTAATGAGATCATCTGATTTCCCACTAACAGTGGTTGTAACAGTCGTTGACTCAGGGAATGTATTCCAAAAGTCATCCACTGATGCCCCTTTGTATTGGAACTGGGGACTTCTTTCTTCAAATTGAGAAACCCTTTTTAGTGAACCAGTGAAGACTGGATACACAAGTGTTCCCAGAGAAGAAATTGCCTCCAAGGAAGTCTTATTGATGTAACCACTGTCCAAATGCAAACAAGTGAGTTCAACACTTGTAGTGGCTGCTTCACTTGGACTACCACCAAGAGTTACTTGTAACTCAAGGGGTGTAACCTCCTCAGGTGTTGTTGGTGGGTTAGCAATGATTAATACATCAGACCCAGTCACTTGTTGAGGTATGTTCTCATTGACAGGTGATTGAGAAGGACTGGTTTGTGCCTGGTTCAAATCAAGAGCATCCAACAATATTTTTGTTTGTGGGGGAATTGTGGAGGTGAGGTTGGGTGTAGAAAGAGAATTGGCCCCGGGCATTGGGCTGCGGATGATGGAAGCAAGTGATTCCAGAGCATCATATTGTGGTGTCCCTATATGTACAACCTGTTCTTTTTTAGAAGAAGTAGGAGGAGGTTCAGGTATGGGTTGAGATATTTCTACCATCTGCTGTGAGGAAGTAGCAGCAGTGGTTTCTTGTGACTTTTGTGTTGTCACTGGCAGTTGCTCTGGTATCTCATCCTCTAGAGTTGCCTTTTTGGTAGGTTTGGGGGGGTTTTGAGTTTTCTTTTGTTTTGGCTTTTTGGTGATTTTAGGTGTGGGTTTCAAAGTAGTTGTTTTGCTGCTATGATCACCTAGAGTAGTAGGCTCAGCAGCAGATACCTGAGGAGCAGTGGTAGCTGCTAAATTCTGCTAAGGGACCTCTACTTGTGTTTTGCAAGGTGTTGACATTCTTGTGAAAGTTTCAGTAGTTAAGCTGTTTATTTGAAAAGAGTCACCTTGTGTTATTACATGAGCATCATCCTTACCAAATTTCTTTTGAAAGTAATAACTTAGAAATATTGGAAAAAGTAAGAATGGCTTTTTATCAACATTTTTAACTAAATCATTAAAGATTTCCTGGGAGTAATTGAAATTTTCATCTTGGAGAATATCATATCCCAGGTTTTGAATCTTTAATGGTATCTCATTAAAAGAAGTTGTTTTGTTTGAGACACACATTAACAGGGTATGGAACAAAAATCTTGTTGCAGGTGGAAAATTACCTTTTTGTAAGGTATCCTTTTTTATTGTATCTGCATACCCCCTTTCAAGGAAATCAGTTTTTAACTCGTATTTGGGAAAAGAAGTTTTACCTTGCTGATCATCAAGTTCAAAGACTTCCGAGATGGATTGTGGTGTGATTTTGACTGCTTTACCCATTAGAGAAGAGTTAATGGCGATGACGTCTTCTCCTTCTTTTTCAAGAGTAACTTTTTCCAAAACTCTCTTTGGGTTTTCAGGTAAATTGGAGCATCTGCTGTTAACAAAGTTTTGTACTTTGATGCAGACATAGTGTCAATGATGGAATCGAAGGTATCGGTGGTGCCGGGTTTTGTAAGGAGACCCAGATAATTGTGAGGAGCTTTGTATGGTATTTCAATGGGTGTAGTAGCCATTTGAGTGGCCTTTTTAGGAGATGATTTTGAAGTGGATTTCGCAGATGACTTTGATTTTGTCATTTTGGAGAAGAAGATCGAGGAAGGATTCGAAGGATTTGAGAGAAGGAGATGGAAACTGCTTTGAGAAAGGAATTTTTGTGAATTCGATTCGACAGTAAAACCCTGTTTGAGGGTTTTGAAGAGGGTTTTATAGAGGAAAAAAGTGACTGCTGACGTGGCAGCGGTTACAAAAGATCTGACCACTATGTAGTGTCCACGTGCCAACCCCTGATGAAATGAAGGACAAGTGTTTTTATGAAAACCACTGATGGAATAAGGTCAGTGGTTGTAACGGTAACAAATGAAGGCAGTGGGTGATTTTTACTATTAGTGGATAGCATATCAATGGATAAAAACACTGATTTTGAACAACAGTGCTTATCAAGGAAATGAGAGAACAGGGGTTGACTTTCAACAGTGGACAGACTTTTAAGTAGAACAGAATTTTGAACAAAACAGTGGTTATGGCAGACTTTTAAGGATTTAATGAAAAATTCATTTTTAGCTATTTTTAAGGATGGATTTTTGATTTTCTGAAAACATTTTAATGCTTTTATTCATAGAAAAACAGGATTTTGCATGTTATTCCATGTTTAGCATGCCAATCCTAGAGATCAAGCTTTCAAAGGTGGATGTGTCTAATGCTTTGGTTAGCACATCTGCCAGCTGATCTTTATTTGGAATATGGTGCAGAGAAATCAAACCTTTTTCATAGCAATCCCTCACAAAGTGATGTCTGATATCTATGTGCTTGGTGGTTGAATGGGAGACTGGATTTTTGATGATATTTTCTGCTGCCTGACTGTCCAACATGAGAGGTGTCTTTAAGGTAGTGATACCAAAATCCAACAATTGATTTTGAAGCCAAAGCAGTTGGGCTGTACAGCTTGCAGCAGCTATATACTTTGCCTCAGCAGTGGATGTGGAAATAGCAGCTTACTTTTTGCTTTGCCAAGACATTAAGCAATTGCCTAGGAATTGGCACCCTCCTGAAGTGGACTTCCTTGTCTTGTCACATCCAGCAAAGTCACTTTCTGAAAAACCTGAAAGCTCAATTTTACCATCAGCTGGATACCAGATACCAAGTGTGGGAGCACCTTTTAGGTATCTGAATATCCTTTTTACAGCAATAAGGTTAGACTTTCTAGGGGATGATTGGGATCTTGCACAAACACATGTTGCAAACATGATGTCTGGCCAAGATGCAGTTAGATACAATAAAGACCCAATCATGCTTCTGTATAAAGTTTGATCAACCAACTCATCTTTCTCATCAGACGTGACTATTTTATTGGATGCAATGGGTGTATTGCATGGCTTACAATCATCCATCTCAAATTTCTTCAACAGTTCTTTGGCATATTTGCCTTGATGGATAAAAGTGCCATTTTGCAGTTGCCTTACTTGGAGACCAAGAAAGCACTGGAGTTCACCCATTGCACTCATTTCAAACTCAGCTGTCATGAGTTGCCTAAACTCTTCACACATTTTATTACATGTGCTTCCAAAGATGATGTCATCCACATAAATCTGGACAATCATCAAATCCTTACCTCTCCATTTTAAAAACAACGTTTTGTCTATTTTACCTCTTGTGAAACCAATGGATAGTAGGAAGTTGGAAAGAGTTTCATACCAGGCCCTTGGTGCTTGTTTCAGGCCATACAAAGCTTTATTTAGCTTGTAGACATTATTTGGATTAAATGGATCCTCAAAGCCTGGAGGTTGACAGACATAAACCTCTTCTTGAATCTTACCATAGAGGAATGCACATTTAATGTCCATTTGATACACCTTGATTTTGTGGTTGACAGCAAAGGCCAGAAATAATCTGATAGCTTCAAGTCTTGCTACAGGGGAAAATGTTTCATCACAATCAATGCCCTCTTCTTGTCTGAACCCTTGAACCACAAGCCTAGCTTTATTCTTGACAATAATGCCCCTTTCATTAGTTTTGTTTTTGAAGACCCACTTTGTGCCAATAGGACTTACACCCTCTGGCAGTGGTACAGGTTCCCATACTTGTTGTCTTTTGAACTGTTGGAGCTCTTCTTGCATGGCTTCTACCCAGCTGTTGTCTTTCAGTGCCTCTTGGTACTTGACTGGCTGATGGAGAGATAGGAAACCAGCAAAAAGACAAATGTTTTGGGATTGACTTCTTGTGAGCACCCCTTCATTGATGTTGCCAATGATTTGGTCAGGTGGATGAGATTTTAAGAAGATAAGATCTCCTTGGTATGGAACAATGGCATTTAATGGTGAAGGCTGCAGATGCGAATCATCTGAGCTAACCACTGCTGGTGACTTTGATGATCCAGCAGTGGCTTCAAATGGAGGTGGAGGAATAGGTGGAACTGGTGTGAAAACATGCTGACTTTTATCCACTGATGGAGGACTATCAACAGTGTTTGATGATGTGGAAGCAGGGGTTAAAGGGCTACTTTGATCAACAACTGTTGAGGTAGCAGTGGTTGAGCTTTGACAGCTGTTTTGAACATCTGCTGCTCTTCCCATTGAGACAGACCTTTGTTGAGGAATGATGACTTCATACCCATAGTCTGATGATGAATCTTTTGATGGACCTGCACTGTTAGTCTTGACAGGAGTATTTTCAAAAGTAAATTGATCAAGATCAAACAATTCTGCAGGGTTTGCTGGGATTTTCATTGATGAAAGTTCATTGAACTTCACATTCAAAGTCTCTTCCACTGTTTTGGTCCTTGTGTTCAACATTTTGTAGGCCTTAGCAGTGGTTGAGTATCCCAGATGATAACCACAGTCAATTTTGGCTGCAAACTTAGAAATAGAGTCTTTTAAGTTTAAAATGAAGCATGGGCAGCCAAAAAATTTGAAATATGAAATCAATGGCTTTATTTTATACAGTAGTTCATAGGCAGTCTTTTGATGCCTAGGGTTGATTAAAACTCTATTTTGGACATAGCAAGCAGTGTTTACTGTCTCTGCCCAAAAAGTTAATGGCAAACCTGAATCAGCAAGCATGGTTCTGGCAGCCTCAATCAAGGTCCTGTTCTTTCTTTCAACAACCCCATTTTGTTCTGGTGTTCTTGGAATGCTGTATTGCCTCACAATTCCTTTTGAAACACAGAAATCATCTAACTCCTTATTCCTGAACTCTGTGCCATTATCACTTCTGAAGATTTTTACTGGTAAGTCAAACTGCTTTTCAACCTGTTTCACAAAGTCTTGCAGAATGCCTGTAGTCTCATCTTTTGAGTGTAAAAAGTAAGTCCATGTAAACCTAGAAAAGTCATCAACAATAACCAAACAATACCTCTTTTTCTTAAGACTCATGACTTTAACTGGGCCAAACAGATCCATATGAAGCATTTGCAAACATTTGGTTGTTTTGGACTCATCAATTGATTTGTATGAGCTTTTATGTTGTTTTCCTTTTAGGCAGGAAACACAATGCTCAGGACAGGTGAACAGTTTTTGAGGTAAACCTCTTACTAACCCCTGTTTTGAAATGGCAGTGATTGTCTTGAGATTTGTGTGCCCCAATCTTCTGTGCCATAATTCTGTCTCTTTGTTTAATGCAGCTGAGAATAGACAAGCATCAGTTCTGGGGCTCTCTTTTGATATATCAACTACATAAACATTGCCACTTCTTTGAGCAACAAGTTTGGTTTTTCCAGTTTTTATTATTGCTTCAATCTTTTCAACCATTTCTGGTCCAACAATCCTACAACAATCCTTTGTGAAGAATGAGCCATAGCCCTTATCGCTCATTTGTGAAAAACTTAAGAGGTTGAATTTTAGATTGTCTATTAGATTGACATTTTCAAATTTTACATTGCCAGATTGTACTGTACCAGACCCCAGAACTTTCCCTTTACTATTATTACCAAAGGATATATCACCCCCTCCATGGATTTTGAAATCTTTGAGTAGGGCTTTACATCCTGTCATGTGCCTGGAGCCTCCACTATCTACATACCAAAGCCTATCTAAGCATGCAGAAGCTCCCTGCACATGAAGTAAAAGGATTAGTTCATTAGGGTCTCCAAAGCCAATAAGGCTTTGGATGGGGTCTCAACAGTGTCTGGGATGAGTTCAGATGGATGGACAGTGGTTAGGTCAGGGGTTTGGAGAGTTTTGGGACTGTTTTTCTCTAACCACTGTTGGGGGTCTTGCCCAATGATCTGCTGATAACCAAAAGGATGCATGTTCACTCTTGGTTTAGAAGGCCTTTTATAAGCCTCATAAACATGTGGGATCCTTTGGTATGATGGTTGTCCATTATCTCTTCTGAATTGATTGGCAGGGGGTGCATTAGTCACCTGAACATCTCTTTTGACATATGTTTGGTTCAGCTGTTTTGTAACAGCTGTTTGGACTGGCACAAACAGTGGTTGGTTCTTGGTGAACTTGACAGATGATGTTGATGAACTTAAGGATGTTTTTGCAGTGTACTCATTCTTTTTTACATCAAAGTTTTTGAGATACACACATTCTTGAGTTTTGTGGTTTGTTTTACAACAGATGGTGCAGCTCTCAGCAGGTGTAATGACACTTGTTTTGTTTAGATCATATGATTTTAGATGAAAACAGTCTTTTGTTAGATGATTCTTCTTTTCACAAAAATCACAAAACAAGTTTTTGATCTTTTATCTTTTCTTCCTTTTCTTAGACTCCTTAGCAACAGAGTTTTGAACCACTGTTGGGATGTCTTTGAGAGGAATGACCTTTGCTTTAGGAGCTTTTACACCATCAGTGGTTGTGAAGTCCATTGGTTTAAAATTCTCAAGAATGTCACACTCATCAGACCATGTGGGTTTAAATTGGTATTTCTCAATTTCCTCAAAAGTTGAGGATCCCACAGATTTTTCCAGAGTAATTTTGTTACCAAGTTTGTCAGTTATCTTAACTTCCTGGCCATTCTTATTTGTTGGTGTTATTTCAACTGAACCAGCTTGTTTAGCAGCTGTGTTTTCAATTTCATCATATTTTCTAAAGCCTATGCCAAATTTTACATTGCTTTCAAGCTGTTTTTCTAACATGACCTCATAACCTTTGCAAGATTCCACCCATCTCACAAGTGATTTGGGTGGATTCCAACTCCTTTTTGCAAACTTGATATTTTTCTACCATAGTTTGGAGTTGGTTCTTGGTTATGCTTTGCTCTTCTTTTAAGCTGTAGATTTCTTTGTCTTTTTCAGCCAATTTGTTTTTAAGTTCTTTTAAAGACTTTTCAAATTTGACCTCAACATTCAACACCCTATCCCTAAGGTTTTCATTCACCTCTTTGATGTTAGCAAATGCTATAATGCACTTGTCTGAACACAGATTTTCACGAACCTGAGATGATACCTTAGCTGCAGCCATCATGGCACAGTCACATTGATGATCATTTTCTTCATCAGCTCTTTCTTCTTTCTCACCTTCTTCCTTCTCTTTCTTTTCTTCTTCTTTGGACCAGGGGTCAACCAATGGTTCAATCAGGGTTTCTGAATTTTCTCCCAGCAGTAGTTCACCAGCAACAGCAGTAACCACTGTCTCAGCAACTTCATCCATTGTTTCAGCACTTGTTTGCCCCTTTTCAGCATCCAGCTCTTTTGGTATTGACTCCAATGCCATAAGACATAATTCGTCATTAGAAGCATCATTAGTAGCATAGAGTGCAAAATTTTCATCCCCTAGCTATTCAGGTAAGCTGCTCCAGTCAACAAAGCCTTGGGTGAAAAAGCTTTGCTGATCTGGTTGAACCACTGCTGGTGGTGCAGCTTGTTGTGGTGCAACTGGTTGCACTTGAACCTGAGGTACAGGAGCCTGAACATACTGAATTTGAGGGACAGTGGTTTGAACATAATGCACAGGAACAGGGTTTGCATAATGAGCAGTGTTTACATGGGCAACAGGGGTATAATGGGAATAGTGCACAGTGCTTTGATTTTGTGGCCTAGGGTTTGAGCTGGGATGAGTAACAATTGGACCAGTGGTTTGACTCCTACATTCCCTAGCAAAGTGTCCTAGCCTATTGCACTTGTAGCACTTGATTTTTCACTTATCCAACCCCACTTTTAAATTCCCATGTAACCCTGGGAATTTTCTCCCTGTCCTTTTGTAAAATTTGCTTGTTCTTACACTAAGCAATGCCAATTGATGCAAAATGTCCATTTCTTCAAGATCAGTTGGATCAAAGTGCTGTAAGTCATTTAGTTCAAAGCTTAAGTTATCTGACATCTGGTTTTCACAATTTGCAGTAAAAGCATAATTTGCAGAGTGAGAATCAGAGTTGTTAAAGTTTCCACCAGCAGTTATATCAATAAAATGATCATAACTCTGATCCTTACTACTGCTAACAGATTCTTCCTTACCAAAAAGAGATGTGCTGCCAAATGAATAATCATCAGCAACTTTACCAGACTCTTGCAACTTCTTTTTCTGGTTTAACTCCCTTTCATAGGTCAGGAGTCTACCATGAAGTTGGGTCAGGGTCAGATCTTTGAACTCAGCAAAATTTCTAGTTACAAAAGCAATTGTATCCCATTTTTCAGGTAGTGATCTAAGAAACCTGCTATTTTGTGTTGAATTAGGAAATGTAACTTTAACAAGTCTTAGCTCACTAATGAGACAACTAAATCGCTCAAACTGTTGAGTCAATGATTCACCCTTGATGTGACAAAATGTTTCATACTGCTGATTCAGAATTTCCCTATTATTTTCAATAACTTATTCAGTTCCCCCAAATTGTTCCTTAAGTGCATCCCATAATTCATTGGCACTGTTACAGTGTAACAGCCCAACATAAATTTCATTGGGTAATGCAGATGCAATGATGCTAAATGCTTTGGCATCGAGTTCGAACTTTTGGAAATCAGTTTCAGTGTAATTTTCAGGTTTTTTAGGTTCGAACTTCTTTGTATCCTCAGCACTTGGCACCATGGGAACATGTGGTCCAAAAACAACAGATCTCCAACATCCAGTATTATGTTGAGCAAGGATGTGACCCATCCTTCTCTCCCAGATGTTGTATTCATTACGTTTAAGCATGGGTGGTTTGAAAAGTGAGCCGATATTATTCTTATCATCTTGTGATTGTGACGTCATCCTTGTTGTTTTACAGGCACTGATTAATCAACTTTGATGGTGATTAAACCTTGCTCTATTTTTCAACGAAACGAACAATTATCAGTATCAACGATTGTGAGCTGAACTATTTATGTCAAAATGATTGTTAAATCAAATTTGACTGTCCGGGCTCTGATACCAATTGTTAGGATCTGAGTTTGGATTGATTGTGTTTGACGTTTGAATTAAAATGAAAGATGAACAAGTAATGCAGCAGAATGTAAATGGAAACAAACTTTGCACACAATCAAACAGGAGAATTGCTTTCAACACACATTTTCAACAAAGAACCGAATGATTGAATTTATTTCATCAACGATTACAATGCATGCATGTAACAAACTCCCCCTCAGCCTGAGCTCACAGTGATTTGTTCGTACATGAAGAAAGATGGTGAAGAGCTAATAGAACAGTACAGGGTACTGTTCTATTTATAGGCACGGACAAACCACTGTGGCATCTTTGCTGACGTCACCATGAAAGTGACATCAAACCTCCTAACAAACTCTAACAACTGATCTAATACAAACACTGCTTATGCTAACTACTAATTACAATATATTACATAAAAACAAACTAAACTACTGCTGAATCCTTCCACTAATGTGAACCCAGCAGTACTTGATATATCCAGCAGTGCTTGACCCATAGCAGTAGATTGAACAGTAGGGCTTTAGTCCTCATCAGTCTTTGACTTGATCAGCAGTTGTAAGTCAGCAGTTGTAACGATCAGTGGATTGGAGGTCATCAGATGTTGAAACCACTTTCAAGGGGAGAGACTTGTATACATAACATCTGCTTATTCTGGATCCACTGCTCTGATCCGGTTTTGGCTTTAATTATATGTTCCTCTGATAGGGTTCAATCCCAACAAAAATAAACTTTTAGATCGGCTTTTTATTGATGCATATTTTGTGGATGCGGCTCGATTCGGTTCGACTCGTTTCGGTTCGGCTCAAGACCGTCGTCGCGACATTCCTCTGTCGTGTGCCCTAGAGATCTACACGCGAAGCACGAAGAGCCATGAACCAACATCACCATGACATCACCATGCTCTTTATCCAAATGCATGAAAGACTTATATGAACGAAAGACTATGCCTTGTTTGAAGTCCAAGAAGAAGGTTCTTCTTGGATATGTTATTCGCTGATATTGAAGTCCAAGAAGGTTCTTTTTGGGTTCGGTTCTTCTTGGGCCTTGCTTATAGGCCCAATGAGTCTTTCGTGGGTATGCAGACATGTTTTGTTATAAAAGCAGCTTGTATAACAAAAGATAAGACTAGAGCACACAGTAGAGTTTTGGAGAGTTTTATCTTCTATTATCTTGTAACCTAAACTCTGCTGAATATACAAAGGAGCTTTAAAGTTTGAATCTTTTCCTTGTATTTTTGTGTTCTTTTTCTTGGTTTGTACACTCACTTGGATTCCGCACTTGCGGGTGTATTCGGTAACAAGGATAAGGTTGTTCTAGATCCTCCTCTAGGGACCTACAAGTGGTATCAGAGCTTTGGCTCTCGTCCTTGTTAAAACCGAGCTTCGTGTCGGGTTTTTCGAACAAATCTTTGAAGGTTTTCTGAAATTTTACTTGAGTTTAAATCAAGATTTGCAAGTTTTTGAACTGATGGGTTAAAAAAAACTTTGGAAAAGTTGTTTGTTTGTTAAAATTTTTTCATAAAAACCTTGTTCAAACACATGGAGACATGTTAAAATTTGGTTTTTCTTAAAATTTTTGACAAATATCTTGGTCGATATATTTTCCGTTGAAGTATTTTACCGGAAAAGTAATCGGAGTTTTCTTTTTGAGAATATAAGATTCAAACTTTCTAAAAACCTTATCTGTTCACCAACTTTCCACCAACTTTCTTCGAATCCCCATACCTGCGAATCACCTAAGTCAAAGAAAAACCGATTTTTTTTGTCTTGTTTCAAAGAAAAATCATTTCAGAGATAAGGTCAAAAAAAGATACTTGTGAGTCAACGAAGAACCTTGTTTTTTTGTCTTATCCTAAGACGAACATTCTTCTTGAACAATTCTTCTAAGAAGAACCTTTGCTTTTGCCATATCCTAAGAAAAACATTCTTCACCCTTGTTTTGTCTTATTCAAAGAAGAACATTCTTCTTAGCTTTTGTCTTATTCAAAGAAGAACATTCTTCTTGGCTTTTGTCTTATCCTAAGAAGAACATTCTTCTTGAACAATTCTTCTAAGAAGAACCTTTGCTTTTGTCCTATCCTAAGAAAAATATTCTTCACCCTTGTTTTGTCTTATTCAAAGAAGAACCGATACTCACGAAACTTCATGGTGTTTTGTTGATTCTTTGGGCCTGAATTACATAGTCTTTCATTAATTCTATTGGGCTTGTCCACTCTTCGTGAGTTTTCATAGTGGGCTGATCCGTCATTTCTCTCATGGGCTGTTATTTTTAGTTTGCTATTTTTCGTGAAAGTGGGCTTGGCCAAAATACATTTTTCGCAGGCTTAATTATTCGTGGGATTTCATTTCACTTGTATTCTTCGTTAGGCTGTTATATGGTTATCTGAGTTTGGGCTACCATTTTTCGTGGATTATATAGTTCACAAACAATTTTCGTGAGCTTGTTCTGTCTGGACTTGTTATTTTTCCTGGACATCTAGGCTTTCACAGAAGCTTTACAGAAGATTCACAGTTGGTTTGTAAGTTGGTATTTACAATCAATCATGAGTATACACCTTTGGGGGTCAAGCATTTTAGGATCTCAATCTTCATATGATCTTTCTCATCAAAGTAAACCAAAAATGGCAACAGATATGTATGGAACACCACAACCAGTGCTTCAGAGCAAAGCTATCGGTCTACTGGAGTACCATTATTTCTTGATCCAAACTACAAAGGTCAACAACAAGCTTGTTATGGAAACACTTCATCAAAGGGATCAGTACCATCCTGTTTTCAGGCTCCTATACCGTCAAATAGCCCTCCACCATCTAAGATCAATCTATGGGGTGAATCTACTATCGATTGTGGTCCGACAATACAGTTGGGGAACAATGGTCAAACAAGAACAGCGTTTTATGCCAAAATTGTCAAGGATGTCAGCGATGGTGAGTCCTCGGGAAATGATGACAGTTCTGAACACGGAGGTAGTTCAGTTGAAGATGTTACAAGTTTAAGTTCAAGCGAGGATGGATCCGAATATGAATCATCGAGGGAGGTTGCTGATTCTAAGGTAAATGAGTCAATACCTAAAAGTGAATCCAGTCAGGTATTTGTCGATGAACCAAAATCTGATAGGTGTGATAGTTGTGTTGAATTAAGTGCTAAATTGTCCGATTTGCAAAGCAAATATGACGTAACATTTATCCACAATCAACATTTGATCGTGGATCTTTCGAAATGCACAGAGGCCAACATGTTTCATAAAAATCATGAAAAGGAGTTTAAAAAGGTAATTGACACATTAAAAGAAGATAAGTCCGAGCTAACGAAAACAGTTTCAAGAAAACAAACTGCCATAAACAATTACGTCAATACGCTCGAGGAAACACAAAAGGAGTTGGCCTGTGTTAAGTGTGAAAATGAGGCGATCCAGTTTAAGTTAGCTAGTTACTCAAACTCTAGGTATGTGCTAGATCACATCATTGACATACAGAAAAAGAAAAAACGATGTCATGTGCATTGGATATAAGAAGTGTCCTCCACCTGTTAGATACAATTATACCACAATGCTTGATGAGGAGGATAAACCTCACTTTGAGCCATGAGTTCCATTAGACGTTGAGGAATTTGCAGTTGGGCTCGGTTACATAAAAAGTACCCTCAGATTCGGATGAGTCAGCAGATGTGAAAGTGTCAACAGCTAAACTAAATCAGGATCCTCCAGTCATTGTTGAGGATGCTGATTCTTTAGATGATGAATCCGAGGATACTAACTCAGCACAGTCTGATGCGGTGACCAAAGAAGAGGACATACCTCTTGAGAATATTCTATGTGATCCTCCTGCAAAACCTGCTAAGACTATTCTGGTTGAGTCCACTTCTGCACAGGACTGTGAAAGCGTGAATTTACTTTACACGTTGATTGGATCTGATAAAATATATTCAGACAAGGATTTCCCAATAAAAAATGTCAATCAATCCTTGATTGATAAAGTTTTCGAAGATTCTACTAGTAAGTTTTTGGGAAAGTCGAGCCCAGGAGTTGTAGTAACTTAGTGTGCTCCTATCCCAAAATATGAAGTTAGAAAGAAATAGGGGAATCAAAAATTGCAACCACAAAACAATCAAAGAAAGCAAAATCACGCTACCCAAGGAGAGGGAAAAGACAAACAAAGCGAAAACAAGAAGAAGGTTCAGAAGGTGACCTTCGTGAAATCCCGAGGGACGGATAAAATTGAATCTTTTGAAACAGTCATAACAACTACACACAACACACAAACGGTTGTGATGTAGGACCAAGTACCTCGAGATCACGAAGTTCATCATCAAGTTATTACAATTATGATACTCCGAGATTTGTTGAGCGGAGATCATGTTTTGAATGCGGTGAGTATGGGCACATTGTCAGAAACTGTCCATATCTCATGAAAGGAAAGGCAAAAGTTGATGCCCCCCGTGGTAACAGTTATCACACAAGATCTGTTTCATCAAAACAGGACCCTTGTCTTGTTAAACAATGAGAAAAGTAACAGAAAAATAAACAAATAAAAGAAGTTGAAAAGGATTTGAAACCGGAGGTTATCCAAATACAGTCTGTTAAGATAGAAGTTAAAAATGAAAAACACAAACAGATTTGGAAACAAAAATCGGTAACTGTTTCAGGAGGAGCTACATCAATTCCGAATCATCGGGAAATGGAAGTCACAATCCTCGATGATGACGGACGACCCAAGTCTATGAAGGCTTGGGTCCCCCTCTCCAACTAATCTCTGAATGAGTGTGCAGGATGTTCCAGGAGGAACTATTGATTGTCTTAGGATTGTTGATAGTGGAGAGTCCATGCACAAGATCGGCGACATAAGGATCCAAAACATTGTTACATCTAGGAGAATATTGTTTCCTTTTATGGAGAGAGAAGAAGAAACGAAGACAAAAATGTCGGATGAAAGATTGATGGTGAAATAATGTGGATGAATTAAATTGAAAAATTTGACAAAATGAAAAACATACCAAAGTTTGATTATTGAAGGCTTTGATCGGGTCAAGAGGACAGATTCAAATGAAATGTATGCGCCTGCAGCACGTCTGAAGATTATCGAAGATTCATGACCTTCCCTTCCATGAGAAGTTCAAAGTCTGCTAGATGAATGTGTAGTGTACATTTTCTCTACGTTGTGTTGAAGAAAATGTGTTTATTGAACAACCCAACCAGGTGTGCGAATACCTTGGCATGGATTGTACAACCGCACACTACTTCTAATGGAGATAGACAAAGACCTTTGTTATTACAAAAGCATGTGGATGATATCATGTATGGACCATCCAAAGATGATGTGTACAAGCTTTCCCATATGCTCCCTTACCACTTACCAGCCGGACCCGGAGGTTTCTGATCTTGTTGTTGTGAAGAGATTCTCGGTTAAATGAAGTGGCTGGAAAATCGACTATGAAATCCACACCGGGTGGATATCCAGTTTGGGAGAGCACTCAGTCTTCTGGCAATGCACGAAGCAGTTGCAGGATTACGGTTTTGAATTTCTAATCTCTCCTATCCTTGTTGATATTTAAGTTGCTTTATGAATTACCAACATCTCGTACAGCACTCTTTGACCAGACACGTTGATCTCGAATGTCACCTCACAAGTGATCGTTTCAATATGAAACTCGTCAATGTTGTTTTGGTTCACACCGATTACCAACGTGCCTACTCATTTTTCCAAAATTTGATAAATAATTTCTGATTAAAATTAATTTGGTAAACGACATCGAAGTCAAACATGAGTTAATCCACATCAGGAAATCTTTTTTTTTTGTGAATATTTTTCTTGAGAAAATCCAAAAAGATGTTTTTAAAAGTTTAAATTTCTTTTTGAATTTTAGGGGGAGTAATTTCCAAATCAGAAAAACACAAAAACAATAGAAAAACAAAAATGAGTTTCCTGATGAGCAAAAGAGAATATGATCAGTGGCCTGTTGAAACCTCTTTGAACTTAAAATGAAAAACGATAAGCCGCTCTATATAAGATGTATTGGTAGGCTCACAATCATTTTAAAGTGTGCAGGGTGATATAAACCTAAATCGACTGAAGACCGTGTGGGAACCGCTCATTGGCATATGGTCTTGGTACCGAAATTTCGTTTGATAGATTATCGAGGTTCTGAGATACGTGGTCTTTATGTTGTTTATCATCTGGGTATCATTGTTGTTTCTTTTACCGAAAACAACGGGGATGCAAGTCTAGAACTTCCATAATACCATACATACGTGTAAATATCATACAAACATGTATATAATACATGGTGCATACGACCATCAATAAGTGATAAAATATCACATTCAACCCCGAATAAGTGATTCTAAATCACATTTATCATTAGAGAGTCGAGTTCGTCTCTTTGTCGGTACGATGGTACTAACCTGTTCACGGACTTGCTCCTGTGCCCTGCATGCATCGAATATCAAGTTCCTCATAAATAAGTGATTTTATCACATAAGGCTTGTATTCATCCTAAAATAAGTGAGTATCTCACATCATATACGTTGAAAATAGATGATAAATGGTATACTCACCAGTAAGATGAACTCTCGTGCATACCTTGATATGGGAATGTGTCGTGTGTCATGTTTGGATGAACACCGGTCGATAAGTATAAATCATACCTTAATTGTATCCCCTAACCTCGAGTACATCTGATAAGTTGAGCTTATGTGGACAACAATACTGATAATCGTTATAGGATGCTTATCTAAATGTTAACCTAATTGAACAATAAGAGTGTTTTGGCATGACCGTACACTGATATGATTCTCTTACCCTCGAAACTCGCAAAAAGAATGTCTCTAAATATTTATTTACATCTTTCCATTTCTGCATCTCTGTATATATTTATTTACTGCTTTACGTCATTTCATTTGAAATATTCAAAAAATACCAAAAAGATTTTAGGTGTGTTTTAATATAAACTTTATAAAAACCAAAAAAAAAATTATTTCTAATTTATTTTTGATTGCCCGATGTTGGATCTCGAGTCTTTTCCACCTGAAACCTGTTCGAAATCTAAAACAATTGCATCTTCATAAACGGTCAAAGTTAACAAGTTTTTGAAAGTTAAAATCTAAAATTGATCAAATTTTTACCTTTTCAAACTGTTGTCGGTTGGTAGTTGATTGAGAGTTGGTCACATGTGTGTCATTTGTTTATATTGACTATATTCCAAGCGGTTGTTGTCATTTCGGGTTTAGCTCTATTGTGTGTGCAGATGTGACATCCAAACCAACTAAAGGCAAAGAGAACGTGTTAGATGATAAGCTTTGGAATGAAGACACGACACTGATGCACTCAGAGGATCAAGATGATCGAGTTGCAGCTGACTACTCATTAACACCAAAAGGATCTGAAGTATTGAAGAACAAAAGATTCACGAGTATTATTCAAGGGGGAGTTTGCTGATACACTCCCTGTTTGTGACACGTGAAGACTTTGAAGATCCTACATTGTGAAGATCGAACCATCACGAGCAACATCCAAGGGGGAGTTTATTGATGCATATTTTGTGGATGTGGCTCGGTTCGGTTCGACTCGTTTTGGTTCGGCTCAAGACCGTTGTCACAACATTCCTCCGTCGTGCGCCCTAGAGATCCACACGCGAACCGACATCACCATGACATCGCCCCATGATGATGTCATGCTCTTTATCCAAATGCATGAAAGACTTATATGAACGAAAGACTATGCCATGTTTGAAGTCCAAGAAGAAGGTTCTTCTTGGATATGTTATTCGCTGATATTGAATTCCAAGAAGAAGGTGCTTCTTGGATATGTTATTCGCTGATATTGAAGTCCAAGAAGAAGGTTCTTCTTGGGTTTGGTTCTTCTTGGGCCTTGCTTATAGGCCTAATGAGTCTTTCGTGGGTATGCAGACATGTTTGCTTATAAAAGCAACTTGTATAACAAAAGATAAGACTAGAGCACACAATAGAGTTTTGGAGAGTTTTATCTTGTATTATCTTGTAACCTAAACTCTCCTAAATATACAAAGGAGCTTTAAAGTTTGAATCTTTGCCTTGTATTTTTGTGTTCTTTTGCTTGGTTTGTACACCCACTTGGATTCCGCACTTGCGGGTGTATTCGGTAACAAGGATAAGGTTGTTCTAGATCCTCTTCTAGGGACCTACAAGATCTGAAGATTTGAAGATCAACATCTCACGAGCAACGTTCAAGGGGGAGTTTGTTGATACACTCCCTGTCCGTGATGATGTGTGCAAAATGCAACATATAAATTACATCAATTGTGGCATAAAACTAACCCTTTTTTAGTACTAATGTTGGAAAAAGTGTGTTTTTGTCTTCCTTTTGTATTTTCAGGATTAAATGAGCTCAAATTAACAAAAGAAGCAAAAAGGCAGCTAAATCTAACATAAATACAAGAAAAGGAATAAACGTGCAAGCCCGGCCTCCCCGAAAGCATCTTCCCAAGCAAAACAAGAAAACAGGAGGCTGAACACGCCCCGTGCTCAGTGAGCACGGGGGCGTGCCCAAGTGTCAGCATAAAAGACAAAGTTGTAGAAGCTTCCATCGCCCACCACGGGGCCGTGCTCAGCGGACACGGGGTCGTGGTCAACTATAAGATTCGCAGAATCCAGGAAAATCTTGATAGTACAAATATGCTTCTGCACACGGGGTCGTGCCCAGCGGACACGGGGCCGTGGTCAACTAATAAAGACAAGAGCAATTAATGAAGACAGCGAAGGATGTGGACACGGGGCCGTGCCCACTGGACACAGGGTCGTGCCCGAGCTTCTGTTCAGCCTATAAATAGGAGTGCTTGGCTCAAGCTTAAACCATCCCTTGGCACACCACCTCTCTCACACTTCACCCACCACCCACCACCACCATAACACCATCATCCACCACCATCATCCATTGTCCATTGTCCATTGTCCATCATAGAGTGTGTGAGTCGTCTCGGGATCCAAGATTGATCGTAAGAGTTCTTGACAATCAAGGCCATGTTTGCCTAAGTCTCTTACATCACTTGGTGAAGACAAAGTGTCTAGTGTAATACTTTTTATTTTTAATCTTTTCGCACTTTTTAATTGGTTATGTATTAATGACTTTAATAACTAGTTTCTTATGTTGAAGGTGATTCTTCCTTATCGTTTGTCCGTGGTGTCTTGGCATTATTTTACTGTCTATATAAAATAAAAGATTTTCACCATTCATATCTCCACGGTCTATATGGAGGTATGTTGGCTACCTGGTCGGGGGTTAAGGGAATGGTTTGGTAAGAGTCTTGCCATTGTTCAGTGTATAGATCCATCAAAGAACCTGGGTCAAATTTAGGAGGACCTCCTTCAATACTTAACTGTATTGGATGGCGGGGGTCCAAACTCTTTGATCCCCTCATAAGTTAAACTACTATTAAAACTTTAACCCGGCTACTTAGGACTGTATCCCTGCTGACTCAGACTACTTAGCCGAGGGTAATGTCGCCTTCAAAAGAGGGGCCTACCACATTATGCATTAATAACTTAATTAATTATCTTTCAATAATCCGACCCTTTAGGATTGTATCCTTGCTGACTCAAACTACTGGGTTGAGGGTAACGTCACCTAAAAAAGAGGGGCCTACTACAATAACTAAGATAATCTCTTAAATAGTGTAAAAGTGCCGAAATAATCAAAGGTTACACTAAACACGAGTCGGAGCCAAGTGATTCATCTTGTCTATCTGTTTTACTTTTATTTTTATTTTTCAGTATTTTAGTTAGTCTTTATTTTCTTAGTTTAAAACCTTTTTCTAAACTTTTGATTTGATTAGACGTTGAGGATAAACCGGTACTAAAAGCTCTTGTGTCCTTGGACGACCTCGGTATCTTGCCAACACTATACTACGCTCACGATGGGTGCACTTGCCCATATGTGTGTTTAGTGTTAGTAAATATCGTGTTTTATAAATTTAAAACTTGGCTAAAGAAAGTGTAAAGGGGCTTAAAACATACTTTAACTTATATATACACTTCACGCACATCAATTTTTTGGCGTTGTTGCCGGGGACACAAGGATTTTAAGAAAGTTAGGAATCAACGGCATAATCGTTTTTCTTATTTTTCTATTTTTTTAAAGATTTTTCTTAGTTTTCAGCTTCTGCAGAGCTCAGCACGTGCCGTGCCTGGTCGGACACGGGCCGTGCCCAGCATTGTTACTGGCAGTCTTTATTTTCCGAGTTACAGAGAGCTGAACACGGGCCGTGTCGGTGCAACACGGGGCCGTGCCCAACTCCCCAGTAACAGGGATCCGGAAAACAACTACTGTATCTCCGACCACTGGTCGTGTTCGCTGAACACGGGGCCGTGGTGAACTTTCTGACCAACGTTCTTTCTTGTTTTTATTGCAGGACTTGGAACCCAAGCGCCACATTTGAACTTCCTACGTAGTGCATGAGCTCCAGTTCTAGTAGAGACATAAAAGAACCTCTTGAAGAACCCGAACGCTTTCTCAGAAAAAGACTTAAAGCTAAAAACCAAGAGAAAGTTTCGGGGGACCCACTTCCAATGGTGGACCAACGTACCCTCATGGATTACCTACAAACCACTGTAGGTAATCTCGGCGCCGCTATCAATGCACCGAATGTCGAAGCCAATAACTTCGAACTTCGGCCGCATTTGATACAAATGCTTCAAAACTCCGCAACCTTCCATGGGCTTGCGGACGAGGATCCTCATCTACATATTACTAATTTCTTAGAAATATGTGATACCTTCCGGATCAATGGAGCATCAAACGACGCCATTCGCCTTTGAATGTTTCCATTTTCACTAAAAGACCGAGCTAAGGCTTGGCTTAACACCCTCCCAGTTGGCTCGGTAAACACCTGGGATGAACTAGCCCAAAAGTTTCTATATAAGTATTTCCCTCCTGCTAAAATAGCTAAATTAATGACTGAAATTAATACATATTCACAAGAGGATGGGGAATCCTTATATGAAACTTGGGAAAGGTTCAAGGAGCTACTAAGAAAGTGTCCTCATCACGGTCTTGCGGTATGGCAACAAGTATCCACTTTCTACAATGGGTTGTTGCCACACACAAGACAAACACTTGATTCTAGCTCCGGGGGACTTTTAGGTAATCGTCGCCCAAATGAAATATATAATCAAATTGAGGAAATTGCTCAAACCAATTTTCAATGGCACACTCCCCGAGGCAATAAATCTATTGCCCCGGGCGCCCATAAGGTTGATGAAAGCACTTCTTTACAAGCCCAAATTGAGGACCTTTCTTCAAAAATCAAAAAATTAGAAATGGCAAAAACGGCCTCGGTTATGGCTTGTGAGGGGTGTGGTGGACCACATGAAAATTGGAGTTGTATGAAAGAAGTAGATGATTAAACAGAAACGGTAAACTACATTGATAATAGACCTAGGCCGTCGGGTCCACCAACGGGTACCTACAACCAAGGATGGCGTAACCACCCTAACCTTGGTTGGAGAGATCCTGGCAATAGTAGTAACCAACAAAACCAACGAACTAACTTTCAACAACCACAAAACTTTTCTCAACAACAAGGTGGACGAGAAAGGCTTGAAGATACTGTATCTCGCCTCATCTCCGACACCGAAAAGAAAAACTCGGATCGATTTCAGCAATTGGAATCGAATTTTAGAAATCAACAAGCTAGCATTCAAAACATTGAAAAACAATTAAATCAAGTAGCTCAAAATTTCTCCGAGAGACCACAAGGCCCGTTACCAAGCAATACCGAAACCAACCCAAAAGCACAAGTACATCTCATCACATTGAGAAACCGAACCGTGGGTCCCGAGGAGGCTCCATTACCGCCGGCTGAAAAAAGCCAATCCAGCCAAACCACGACTCCACCCGCACCACAACCAGAAAAGGCTTCTCCACCAAATCAAGAGCCCACCAAGACTCCTCCGGTTCCATACCCCGGTCGGTTACATCGTCAAAAGACTGATGAGCAATTCGCAAAGTTCGAAAATTTACTAAAACAATTGCATGTTAATATTCCTTTTATCGAGGTCCTAACCCAAATGCCTAAATATGCAAAATTTATGAGGGACTTCCTCACTCATAAAAGGAAAATTGAATCATTGCAATTAGTTAACTTAGGCGAAGAATGCTCCGCCTTAGTACTCAACAAACTCCCACAAAAGAAACTTGATCCCAGAAGCTTCACGATTCCTTGCTCGATTGGGGAATCCCCCATTCGTAATGCACTAGCCGATCTTGGGGCTAGCATCAACCTCATGCCCACATGAATGTTCAAACGACTCGGCCTAGGAGCAACGAGCCCTACAAAGATGAGCATACAACTCGCCGACAGATCCGTCAAATTTCCACAAGGTGTCGCTGAAAATCTGTTGGTCAAAGTTGACAATTTCGTTTTCCCGACCGACTTTGTCATCCTAGACATAGAGGAGGACGCCGATGTCCCTCTCATCCTCGGGAGGCCATTTCTAGCCACCGCCCAAGCAGTGGTGGATATGAATGACGGAACTCTAACATTGAAGTTTGGGGACGAGGAAGTGAAGTTTGGAGTTGGAACGAGAGTAGAAGGAGACGACCCGGTCAACTACATGAAGGTCATAGACTCAAGCTTGGATGACGCTCTCCGACGGTGTAGCATGGGATGCAAAACATCCCACTTGAGTAACATATGACCAGGCTTTGGGTCTAGCCAAGGACCCTTATAAACGTGGCGCACCACGGAGGCATTCCGCGGAACTATCCTTAGTTTAGTTTAGATTAATCTTTATGTTTTCTAGTTAGTTTTAATTTTCAGGAATAAAATACACTCAGGATGGCAAAGTATAACAAGGGAAACTTGAACCAGCACCCCATGCAGGAAAACAGGGCCATCCGACAATTTTCTTCATTAACAGTAAGTTCAGTACGGGCCGTGTCCATCCAACACAGCCCCGTGCTGCACAGTCTGCAGAAATGACCCAGTTCAGGTAAACTGGACACGGGCCGTGTTCACCCAACACGCCCCCGTGTCCAGGCTTCTGTTTCTTTTGTTTAATTTTTGTTACTGGCACTTGAACACGGGGCCGTGCCCGGACAACACGGGGCCGTGTCCAGCGCCCAGTAACACAAATTTTTGTTTTTTCACACCTTTTTACACATTCAATCAACCTAAAAATGTATTTTTGGGACACATTGAGGACAATGTGTAATTTAAGTGTGGGGGGGATGCTAAAACCTTGAATCTTGCAAGTCCTAATAACAAGCCTTACACAAAACTCTATTGGAACCGCTAATCACCCCAAATTTTTTCAAAAAAATTCATTTTTTTACTTGTCTAGGTTTAACTCGGGAAATTCAAGTTCTAAAAAGGTTATATTTTTACAAATTTACAACCGATAGCGTCGTGATAAAAAGAACCAACATAAGAAAATTATGAAAAGGCATGACAAGCTTAGTTAAAATTTAATTATATATACTTGATCACATAAAAACCCATTCCCACAAAAGTGAGTTTTGAGCCTTTATTGAGCATACAAATACATATCTTTAAATTAAATGCTCATTTTTCGTTTCTTGTGTGAATAGCCGCTTGGTTCTTACAACTCTAGAACTTGCCACAACGATACATTCCTGGTCCTTACCAACTTAAACCCGAGTAAGTAAATGATGGAGGCATTAGGACTAACCCTTTTTATTTCTACACCATTATTTTTTTTTACCACCTACCCAAAATCCCCCTAGTTAACCCCTTTGAGCCTAAACCTTTTCATTTCTCAACCCAAACCAAACACCCTTTCACCCACCTAAACCCTTTTTATTTTTAACCCTTTGTTTTAGTAATAAGCTCAGTTTTTCGTTTGACTTTGAAAAAAAAAATATTTCTGTTTTGTTGATGAAGCAAAAGAAATAAACAAACAAGTTCATCAAAAATAACTTTGTTTGAATAATAGCTTCATAAGAATAAAAATTGCAAAAATAAAAAGTCTTTCGAAAACCGACGCTTTTTACGCTTTTTCACCCTTTTCTACTAACCACTAACCAATAACTCAACCACCTACCTTTAACCCAAGCCTAACCCTTCACCCAAAAGTCCTCTTGATATTTACAAAGGTATATAAGTTAAAAAGGAGGAGGATTGATTGCTTGGCAAACCTATGGTAGGAGTAAGTTCCATGCCGCTCTCGAGTGATTCACTAAAATACATCTTCGGTCGAGTGTTGAGTGATCCCCCGTGAGGTATGTGAACTTGTATATGAATAGAATTTTAAAGAGGCATGTTATGCCCTAATAAGTAATTTATCTTATGAAAAGTTTTAAATAAATCATGACGAATAGGATTGTAAATACAAAAAAAAAAAAAAAAACTAAATAAAGAATCTTGGAAATCCCGACACTCTATGACAAGCCCAAAAACCTTCTTTTCTACCAATTCCATTTGGGAGTGTAAAGCCACATTATAAAGAGTTTTGCTTGAGGACAAGCAAATATTCAAGTGTGGGGGTATTTGATGTGTGCAAAATGCAACATATAAATTACATCAATTGTGGCATAAAACTAACCCTTTTTAGTACTAATGTTGGAAAAAATGTGTTTTTGTCTTCCTTTTGTATTTTCAGGATTAAATGAGCTCAAATTAACAAAAGAAGCAAAAAGGCAGCTAAATCTAACATAAATATAAGAAAAGGAATAAACGTGGCATGCCCGACCTCCCCGAAATCATCTTCCCAAGCAAAACAAGAAAACAGGAGGCTGAACACGCCCCGTGCTCAGTGAGCATGGGGGTGTGCCCAAGTGTCAGCATAAAAGACAAAGTTGTAGAAGCTTCCATCGCCCACCACGGGGCCGTGCTCAACGGACACGGGGTCGTGGTCAACTATAAGATTCGCAGAATCCAGGAAAATCTTGATAGTACAGATATGCTTCTGCACACGGGGTCGTGCCCAGCGGACACGGGGCCGTGGTCAACTAATAAAGACAAGAGCAATTAATGAAGACAAAGAAGGATGTGGACACGGGGCCGTGCCTACTGGACACGGGGCCGTGCCCGAGCTTCTGTTCAGCCTATAAATAGGAGTGCTTGGCTCAAGCTCAAACCATCCCTTGGCACACCACCTCTCTCACACTTCACCCACCACCCACCACCACCATAACACCATCATCCACCACCATCATCCATTGTCCATTGTCCATCATAGAGTGTGTGAGTCGTCTCGGGATCCAAGATTGATCGTAAGAGTTCTTGACAATCAAGGCCATGTTTGCCTAAGTCTCTTACATCACTTGGTGAAGACAAAGTGTCTAGTGTAATACTTTTTATTTTTAATCTTTTCGCACTTTTTAATTGGTTATGTATTAATGACTTTAATAACTAGTTTCTTATGTTGAAGGTGATTCTTCCTTATCGTTTGTCCGTGGTGTCTTGGCATTATTTTACTGTCTATATAAAATAAAAGATTTTCACCATTCATATCTCCACGGTCTATATGGAGGTATGTTGGCTACCTGGTCGGGGGTTAAGGGAACGGTTTGGTAAGAGTCTTGCCATTGTTCAGTGTATAGATCCTGCAAAGGACCTGGGTCAAATTTAGTAGGACCTCCTTCAATAATTAACGGTATTGGATGGCGGGGGTCCAAACTCTTTGATCCCCTCATAAGTTAAACTACTATTAAAACTTTAACCTGGCTACTTAGGACTGTATCCCTGCTGACTCAGACTACTTAGCCGAGTGTAACGTCGCCTTCAAAAGAAGGGCCCACCACATTATGCATTAATAACTTAATTAATTATCTTTCAATAATCCGACCCTTTAGGATTGCGTCCTTGCTGACTCAAACTACTGGGTTGAGGGTAACGTCACCTCCAAAAGAGGGGCCTACTACAATAACTAAGATAATCTCTTAAATAGTGCAAAAGTGCGAAAATAATCAAAGGTTACACTAAACACGAGTCGGAGCCAAGTGATTCATCTTGTCTATCTGTTTTACTTTTATTTTTATTTTTCAGCATTTTAGTTAGTCTTTATTTTCTTAGTTTAAAACCTTTTTTCTAAACTTTTCATTTGATTAGACGTTGAGGATAAACCGGTACTAAAAGCTCGTGTGTCCTTGGACGTCCTCGGTGTCTTGCCAACACTATACTACGCTCACGATGGGTGCACTTGCCCATATGTGTGTTTAGTGTTAGTAAATATCGTGTTTTATAAATTTAAAACTTGGCTAAAGAAAGTGTAAAAGAGCTTAAAATATACTTAAACTTATATATACACTTCATGCACATCAGTGACATGTGAAGACTTTAAAGATCTGACAACAATGTGAAGAATGAACCCTCACGAGCAGCATCCAAGGGGGAGTTTGTTGATACATTTAATGTGGATACGACTCGTTCGGTTCGACTATGTTGCGAAGTGAAGGCCGAGGTCAAGATATCCTTCTATCATGACTCGGTACGATTATTAGTTTATGTTTAAATGTAAAACAGTTGGATGTGTCAATCTGTTTAGGTGTTTGAGTGTTGTTTGCTGTTTATTTAATTTGATCTACAAGGCTGCTTGATTCTGCATGTCTGCAAGTCTTGTTTGCTTCATGCCCATCCACGAAGAACCTCAAGGGACGAATGACCTGCATGGCGAAGAACCAGTCAAATGAAGACTCACGAAGAACATTCTTCGTTTACTGGATTGTTCACTGAAGTTGGGACTATACGAAGAACCCATGTTCTTCGTGAGTTTTCATCTTTCGTGGGCTTTCCTTTGGGCCCAGTAGGTTATTCGCAGTTGTGGATAAGCTTTGTGTATAAAAAGACTTGCAGCAGCAAACAACACAGATAGAACACAGAGTGAACACATGAGAGTTTAGTGAGAGTTTTATATTGTATAATCTTGTACCTTAAACTCTTCTGAATATACAAGTGTGCGTTAATCTTTGAATTTTTGTCTTGTATCTCGTGTTCTTTGGCTTGGTTACATACCCATTTGGATTCCGCACAACCAGGTGTGTTCGGTAACAAGGATAAGGTTTACTAGATCCTTCTCTAGGGGCCTACACTTTTTCATATAAACACATGTAGAAGCCATTTTAATAAAAGCATTTAAAGAAAGTTAAAAAAATGTAAAACATTACAAAAAGTGATTTTTTCTATCTAAACGTCTTCTACATGTGTTTATATAAAAAGCTCTGGATAAATTATATAAAATAATTTTATTCTATTTAAAAATGATTTTTAATGATTCTTTTACATATAAAATTAGTAGTTCCTTTGTTCCCTATTTTTATGTGATTCGCCAATAAACTCACCCCTAGGAATATAAGTGTATAAAGGGCATGCGGTATAGAGTGGGGGAGAGGCTACCACAGGCAAACAAGGAAGACAAGGTATTGGCAATGACCGACAAAAAAGACCAGTCCAGAAGGCTTAAAATATTTTATTTATCATATTAAATCAGTAGCAAAAAGTTTGGTATCAAAATGTTATGTAGAACTCATTTTATTAGCAAAAAGGGTATAACCGTCAATTACCGAATTTAAGCAAGAACCCCAAGTTATGATCAGTTTAAAATTTAATAAAAATATTCAAAAATCCCAAAATATTATATTACATTAGTGGGTAAAAAGTTTGGTGTCGAAATTTGGGTTTAAATAGGCTTTATGACAAAAATGCCGTTTAATTAATAAAAAGCTTTCAAATTACGATATTGAGCATAACTCCTAATTTAGACCTCAAACTGATGTCAAATTTTTAGAACATGTTTATAAATCAGTAATAAAGGTTTTTGTCCTCTCACATTTTCAAAAATCTCGTTTTAAGGTCAAAAGGGCATAGTGGTCAACAATTAAGCATTTAACGGAAACATGCAAATGATTTGGATTACAAAGGAACCACATTGTATAATCTCAGAGGGTTATACTTACATGTAATATGGTCCTAATGGAACCTTAAGTCATATCTAAAACAAGCTAAATCGGGTCAGAACTGAAAGTCAAAGCAAAAGTCTTATTTTGCGAGTTTCGGTTCCGAACCGAGCCTGAACTCAGAATTGTCGGGTTGAACATGCCTAGACATGTTCTTACATTAATTACCAAGTTATATTAGTGTTAAAACCAGTGCCATAACCTCTGCATTGTTAGTTATGAGTTTATTTGCAAAATAGCTTTCTGTTGACTTTTTAATATTAAGTTTGACCCGACAATTGACCAAGTTAGAGTGGAAATCAGAGGGTGCCCTTTTAAGGGTTTAATACCCACATAATTACCAACTCATAGCCACTTTCAATTCGAAAAATGACTGGACCATTAGTGATTAATCACTAAGTCAAATCTTAATTACGACGGCTTTGACTTTTGGTCATTAGACTAATAAAACTTGAACTAGGAAGGCTAAGAATGCTTACAAAGGCTCTTAGCACGAATTAGGAACTTGAGAAAACTTGCTTGAAGTCCAGAGAGCTCCAGAGAGTGAGTTTTGAAATGATTTTAAATGCACAAGTGAACTAGCAAACATGAAGTTCTTATATAGGACTTTAAACATCACAAGATCATTCCACACAAGCCTACAAATGTTTCCTGATCATCCCAGGTGTCCCCTATGCATGAAATACCATTGGTTCAGTCCCTGAATTCGAAAACCATCTTTCTAAGGCAGTGGAACAGGCCAAACCTGCATCTGTCCACACTTGGCTGTATCAGGGCATTCTACGCGGCCCGCGTAAGACATAAGGAAGTCTTACGCGGCCCGCGACAACCTCCAAAACCGGGAAAAAGTTTTTAAACTTTTCACTTTCAGCCCCTGGTCCATTTTAACTTTATTTAACTTCCATTTATTGCATTTTGGACCCCCCATAGTTAACTTTTAAGGACCTTAGGTCATTTTCTAACTCTGTTAAGCTCCCGGTTAGTTGTACGATCACCCGAAAAGTATTGTTTTCTTCAAAACTCCACAAAATCAATATCTAATATTCTTGTGAGCGAAATATTAAATTATTTACAATGTTTTTGGGTTCGTTAATGGTCACTCAGAGGTAACTTTAACATGTTGACACTTTAAACCCTTATGTTTCATATGATCCTTATTTTTAACACAAACGACTTCTATTGTTCGATAAATTACTCATCAAAGAATACGAACGTCGTGTGAGGTCAATCAGAGGCACAAGAATGGCATGTTGACACTTTGGATCCCTTTAATCATATATTTACATTGTTTGACAATTTTAGTCCCTCGGAAATAATTCCTTACACGTTTAAAGTCCATGACACGTGTCTTTATTATATTTGGTCGTGATTTTACGAGGTGTTACACTTGTGCTGATCTGCAGGGACTACACGGGCCACGTAAGCCCTATCCCCTATCTTACGTGGGGCGCGTAAACAAGCCCAGTTCCAGAAAATGGTTTTCAGCATTCGGTTGATAGACCAGGGGCTGTTTTTGCCAAAATCTTTGTGTGTTAACCAAGTTAACACCTCTCCAAGGCATTTATTCTGCTCTTAAACACATGGATGGCTGATATTTATTGCTTGTTGGCCACATAAACAAATGGAATGATCTTGTGAGTTCACAACAAATATAAATAGCCAAGCATTTTCATTGTTTCATTCACCCTTGATTTGATTTCTCTAAGTTGAGGTTGAAAAACTTCATACCTGAGAATTTTGGATCAAGTTCTCCCTAGCTTGGACCCTTTGTAAGCTTCTTTCGTGCTTTTATCGCTTTTCTAGCGTGAATGTCAAACAGTGTTTGACTTTCAGCTTTGACCAGTCAATGGTCAATACAAAGTTCATTTGAAATTTGTAACGTGATTTTAATCACGATGGTTATAATCCTTAGCGATTATACCTACTGATTACCACGTTAACTAGGTGTAGTGACGAGTCAAAGTTTCGGTCAAAATGCATTTTAGCACGCATTTTGCAACGGAACTATTTTGATACCAAATCAGTTTTTAAAGTTAGTTAAATATGTTTTGACATGTTAAACTCGTCACTACTAGTTTAGTGCTTGTTTAGGGTCGTAAGTTAAACGGTCTAGACAACCGCTTAGACTTTCGAACCCGACCCGTTTGGTCGAGTATTAGGATCCGACCAAGCATATTTGGTGACCATAGTTGTATAGGGAATAACCTTCTGAGGTTATACCTTATGGTCACATAGTTTAAGTAGTTGTATGATAGGTAGTTTATACGCCTTAGGTAAATGACCAAAATGCCCTTTCATGGATAATTAGATTTTAAGCATATGTAACTTAAACTTTTGTCACTTAACTGATTATGCAACATAATTAAACATGTTTAGGCATATAATACTTGTCATAGGACTAGTTAGACGTCTCGAACGCGCATTTGCGCGAACGACGCGTTAAAGTAGCGTAAGCTACCTTAATGGGTCGTAACGAGTCGTAAGCACTTAGGATAGGTTCCATTTTAGAATGTAGACTTCGTTAAACCATATCACATGAGTTCCAATGCTCATTTGGTTTACGAGACCTCATTCTACCCAATCTTCCGAATTAGGAACCGATTGTTTAATTAGTGATTCCATACTAGGTGCCACTTGATTCCTTGATTTCCCGAGCTTCGTTAGGACACTTAATCAAGGATAGTTGCAATCTCAAGTGAGTACATAGTCCCCTCTTTTACTACTTTCAAATGTTTTGGGGTGAAACATATGTGCCTATTTGTTATTTTCATGATTTCAACTATATGATTATACATGTTAGTACTTATCTTTTGACGAATTAAACAATTATCTACGGTTTAAACATAAATTTTCAAAGATTATAAAACAAATCGTTGGATTGTACTTTCTTTATACATTCACCAAGCCGATTGGTAGTACGATATAGCGCTATAGGACTAGACACCCCATTCCTGTTGTATGGAATGTCAGAAACCAAATTTTAACCAAATAGAAATTGCCTTTGTGGTATTTCTATAGTCTCCAAAGTGTAGTTTGATACACTAAGGTTTGAATGAATACTAAATCACAGTTTCTTTTGTATATTTTGAGATACTACCAAAGTAGAGTTTGATGTGCTCTCAAATGTGATATTTTCCAAAGTATATTTTTGATATACTATGTATAAAATCCAACATATGTTTTAATATACTATTGACCATGTTATTATCTAAAGCATAGTTTGATATACTACTATTTACTAAAGTATAGTTTGATATACTACTAAAATCATGATCTAAGTATATTTCGATATACTACCAACATGATACTGTTTTACCAAAGTATAGTTTTGAAATACTATCGACTCTGTTATTTCACAAACTAAAGTATATTTTGATATACTACCAAAGCATAGTTGATATGCTATTTTCAAACCAAAGCATAGTTTAATATGCTATTTGTAAACCAAAGTATAGTTTGATATACTACCGATACTTTCATTCTTAAACCTAAGTATACTTGAGATATACTACCAAATCTATTATTTTCGTTAACCAAAGTATATTTTGATATACTACTTATCTATTTAACTATTTCAAAACTAAAGTATACTTTGATATACTATTTATCCGATCTTTTCAAAACCAAAGTATATTTCCGCATATACTACAAACCTTTTTATCAAAACAATGTATTTTCGAAACTAAACTTTTAAAAGGATTCATGGCTATTATTTTGTAAACATAAAATCCTTTTCTTGTGTTAACCAAAGCCATGAATCTAATTCACAAAACCTATGTTACTCACAGGCATTTTTATGCTGACGTACCTATTTTCATATATATTTCAGGTGCTGCTATGATATGACTGTTGATGCATGCTATACATAGGATGGACTCGTGCCTTAGTGACTTTAAAATTTGAAAGACAATATTTGTATATATCTCAATTGTAATAAAACAATGAGTTCAATAATTCAATAAAACAAAACAATTTAATCCATGGTTGTGAAACAATGATTCTGTTATAACACTCCCCGACGTTTCCGCCATGATTTGTTGTTTTACGTGGTCGGGGTGTGACACGTAATTTGGATCGTTTTTCGCGTCCGTTCGTATTACGTCGTAATTAACCGAACAACGCAACCGTACGGCCAAACGAACCGACATCCGAGATATTTTTGAGCATGTTTCATGTTCCCTATACTTTAACTTCATTTTAGAGCCTTGAAATGAGGTTAACAGGTCTTAAACGTGTCAAAATCTGAGTATTTAGCAATCAGGGACCAAAGTTGACATTCTGCCAAACTTGGCCCTCGCGGGCCGCGTAAGCTGATGTGCAATCTTACGCGGGGCGTGACCTATGCCCAGATCAGCAAACTGATTTTCTGAAACAGCAGCTGGTATTCAGGCTTTTGGACATGGTTTTTATGAATCTAGGGGCTGGTTTTAAGCACCCATGGTATTCTTAAACAAGGGGCACACATGGACGGTCCAGATTGATGCTCGTTTATCGAGGAACGATCTTAACGGTTTTGAAAATCCTATATAAACACACCCCTACTTCCATTTTCATTCACAATGATCTGAATATTCTCTAAGTTGAAGCTCAAATGCTTCATACCTGAGAATTTATAGATCATATCTTCTAGCTTGGACCTTTTGTAAGTATTCTTTCGTGCTTTTATGCATTTTTAAGCACGAAAGTCAAACATAGTTTGACTTTCTGCTTTGCCCAGTCAATGGTCAACACGAAGTTCGTTTGAACTTCGTAACGTGAGCGAAATCACGATGGTTATAGTCTCTTGTGACTATACCTACTGATTACCACGTTAATTAGGGGTAGTGACGAGTCATAGTTTCGGTAAAAATACGCATTTATGCATCCTTTGCAACATAACTATTCTTGGGTATCAAAATCCTTCGTTAAACATGTTTTAACATGTTTAACTCGTCACTTTTAGATTAGTGCTTATATAGGGTCGTAAGATAAGCGGTCTAAACAGCCGCTTAGACTTTCGAACCCGACCCGTTTGGTCGATCATTAGGATCCGACCAAGCATGTTTAGTGACCATAGATGTATAGGGAATAACCTTTCGAGGTTATATCTTATGGTCACTTAGTTTAATTAGTTGTATGATAGGTTGTTTATATGCCTTAGGTAAAATGACCAAAATGCCCTTTTCATGCATAATTGGTATTTAGGCATATGTAACTCAAACTTTTGTCACTTAACTGATTATGCAACATATTTAAACATGTTTAGGGATATAATACTTGTCATAAGACTAGTTAGGCGTTCCGAACGCGTTTTACACGAACGACGCGTTAAAGTAGGGTAAGCTACCTAAACGGGTCGTAATGGGTCGTAAGCACTTAGGTTAAGTTTCGATTTAGAATGTAGGCTTTGTTAAACCATATCATATGAGTTCCAACACTCATTTGGTTTACGAAACCTCATCCTATCCGATCTTCCGATTTAGGTCCGGTTTATTAATGTAGTTACCGATATTAGGTGTCGTTTGATTTCCGTGACCCCTCTAGCTTTGCTTGGTTGTTATTCAAGACTTCTAAGCACTCTCAAGTGAGTATATAGTCCCCTCTTTTACTGTTTTCAAATTTTTTTGGGGTGAAACATGTGTACCTATTTGTTATTTAAATGATTTCAAAGTATAAATTGATTATACATGCTAGTACTTATCTTTTGACAAACTGAATGAATATCTATGGTTTAAATACTGATTTTTCAAAGATTATAAAACAAATTGTTGGATTGTACTTATTTTATACATTCACCAAACCGATTGGTAGTATGATATAGCGCTATAGGACTAGACACCCCATTCCTGTTGTATGGAATGTCAGAAACCAATTTTTATCCAAATGGAAATTGCCTTTGTGGTATTTCTATAGTCTCTAAGGTGTAGTTTGATACACTAAGGTTTGAATGACTACTAAATCACATTTTCTTTTGTATATTTTGATATACTTCCAAAGTATAGTTTGATATACTCCCATATGTGATATTGTTTACCAAAGTATAATTTGATATACTATGTACAAACCAACATATATTTTGTTAATTACTAAAGCATAGTTGATATGTTATTTACAAAACCAAAGCATAGTTTTGATATGTTACTTACAAAAACAAAGCATAGTTTTGATATGTTACTTACAAAACCAAAGCATAGTTTTGATATGTTATTTACAAAACCAAAGCATAGTTTTGATATGTTATTTACAAAACCAAAGCATAGTTTGGATATGTTATTTATAAAACCAAAGTATACTTATGATATACTACCGAAAACTATTATTTTAACAACTAAAGTATACTTGATATACTATCTGTTTAACTATTTTGGAACTGAAATATACTTTAATATATTACTTATCCGACATTCTTAAAACCAAGGTATATTTTTATATATACTACAAACCTTTTTATCAAAACTTTGTTTTACAAACAACATATTTTATACAAACTCATTTTACTTGGCTATTTATTTATCTATGCATTATTTTTTATATCATCTGATTTCTTATCGATTTTTGCATGATTTATGAAAGAAAACACTTTACAAAGTTCATGACTACTTTTTTTTAAACATTCTTTTAATCTTACAAAGTCATGAATCCTATTTTAATAAAACCTATGTATCTCACAGGCATTTTTATGCTGACACATGTTTCAGGTGCTGCTATGTGATGATTGTTGATGCATGCTATACATAGGATGGAATTGTGCCTTAGCGACTTTAAAACTTGAATGACAATATTTGTATTTATCTGATTTGTAATAAAATAATGAGTTCAATAATTCAATAAAGCAAAACTATTTAATCCATGGTTGTGAAACAATGATTCTGTTACGACACTCCCCGACGTTTCCGCCACGATTTGTTGTTTTAAGTGGTCGGGGTGTGACAGAAAAGTTGGTATCAGAGCCAATGGTTATAGGGAATTAGGTTATTAGTAATGCTTTGACCTAGACTATAACCTTCCCAGGACCCTAACACAAGTTATCTTGTGTTTAGCCTTAAAACAATACCGTCGCCTATCTTTAGGTGACAACCAAAATAAGAACACAAACTTCGAATCCGCTTTGAAAACCAATCATCTGTTCTAGGATGATTTATTATAAGGTTTTGAACCCTCAAAGTTTTCTAAATCTCATCAAAGTTTGGGTCTTATAATGTGAACACATGCAATCTGGAATGGTGGATGCCTGTATCCTGAGTCTTCTGTCTAAGGCTAGAGTGTTCGTACAAATCCACATAATTGGACCGGTCACTCTTACCTGGGAATTCTTGGGATGAGTGTCCACTTATAGGCAAAAGCAGGTCTTCGCGATACATTATATTGACACATTTACTTTGATTAGTCACTGCGTGTCATTTGTTTTGTTCAAGGTGACGAATGAATGATCGCCTTCCTTGTGTTTTGTCGATGCTTTCAATACCCCATTGTTTTTCCAATTGTCAACCTCACTCGTTTCTCATGTTTCCTTGTTCTTTTTAGACAATGCCTCCTCGACGAGATGCACAACCTTTAACCAACGAAGAAGTCGCAGCCCTTGTCTCTCAGCAAATGGCTGCTGTGCTTCCGGGCATAGTAACCCAGATCCATCAGTTATACAACAACAATAACAACAACAATGCTTAGTGTAGTTTCAAGACCTTCAATTCTGCTAAACCTTTGAAGTTTTCTGGGTCTCAAGGAGCAACCGCGCTCCTGCAATGGTTTGAAAGTTTGGAGAGCACATTCAGACATGTGCAATGTCCGAATGAGCGTAAGGTTGAGTTTGCATCCAGTGCATTCTAGAAGCGTGCTCTTACATGGTGGAATGGTGTGATGCGTGATACGGGTGCCGATGTGGCACTGGCTCAAACTTGGGAAGAGCTTCGAGCTCTTATGATGAAGGAGTTATGTCTACGTCATGAGCTTAGGGCGTTGGAAAGGGAATTCGACGATCTAAAGCAAGACAGCGGTGAACATCGAGCCTACACTGACTGCTATGAGGAACTGAGCCTGTTATGTCCTGCCATGGTTACGCCTTTGGATAAGGCGATTGAAAAATACATTGATGGTCTTCCTGATCTAGTCCAGGATATTGTTACTGGTAGCAACCCTACTACCATCAGGCAGTCTATTGAATTATCTGCTACCCTGACTGAATCTCAGATCAGGAAAGGTAAGCTTTTCCGAAAGGGTGACCCGAAACCATCTGACAAGTCTGCACAAGAAGAGCCAAAGGATAAACAGGCCGAGACATCCAAGAAGAAGAAGCGCAAGGTTTTACAAAACTGCGCAATAACTGCTCAGAAAAATCAGGTTGCACTAAACCAGCCAACACAACCTCGTACAAGGAAAAACTATGTTGGTACCACATCTTTGTGCAACAAATGCAACCGTCATCATCTGGAGCATGTACAGTGTCACAAATGTACCCACTGTGGGCGATTGGGACATTTGGTTAATACCTGCCGTTATGCAAATCAAGCTGCTGCAAATCCTGTTGTTGCGCAAGAACAGTTTCCACCTAGGTCGTTTTATAACTGTGGTGACCTTACTCACTACCGAAACAATTGCCCAAGACTTGTTAACACAAATCCAGCGCGTGGACGAGTGTTTAACATAAACGAGGCAAATGCGAATGACAATGCAGCAGTGAACAATTAGTCTTTTATATTTCTTTGTTTGTTATCCTTTGACGTTTGGAACAATTCAGCTGTTATATAAATAAAATTTGTTGTTTTAAGTTTATTTTACGAAACTGATGCAATTATGTGATTATGTGCTTATGTGATTTCTTTATGTCTTATGTTTTTGTGTAATCCGAATATTCATTATCCAAATCCTCATGGAATCTTCCATATCTCCATATGAGGGATTCATAGTAGGATATCCAAAGGTACTACCTTAAATCCTTAATGGGTTTCTACGTAATAGTTAAGACCCTTGGATTATGAAGTACTATTCTATAATTGGACCCCTTGGGTGGTCTAGTTAAAAAGATTGATTCAAAATCTGGTTAGGAATATCATGTGATGTTATAGCTGAAAAGATCCCTTAAGTGGTCTATTTAAGGAGATCGTACAACGATCTGGTTAAGGAGATCATGTGTTGATCTAGTTAAAAAGATCGTTCGTTGATCTAGTTAAAAAGATCCTTTGGTGGTCTAGTCAAGTCACTTCATGTTTATTCGATTGATTTTTCCCCTACGCATTATGAAATGAACTGTGCAGACTGTGCAAAGAATTACGTAATTATGGATGCATACATAATTATGGAATTCAGTGCACAGAAACCACATCAAGTTTTGTTATGTATTAAGACCTTTAGTGATGAGAATAAAGAAACGGGAACAATGTAGAAAGGGGCATGGTGGATACGCCTCTGGTACTTCCTATATATAAGTGTTCCTTATTACATTGCGAACATAGCGTTATTTAAGTTACTAGAAGTCCTGGACCTTGACCAGTGTCATTTTATCTTACAATCTCCGACTCCGGTTTTGAGCACATAGGAAACGTTCTTCTATCCGTAGTTCGAAACCCCATGTTTTGTTACTACAAGGACATCACTTTGACAGTTGACAAATTCACTAAGAATCCAAACGTGGGCCAGAGTTTTACTTAGGGTACGAAGGATTCATTCAAAAGCGAAACAATCACAGTTGTTTTCACAGGTTTCCTCTAAAATTAAATTTCGGGACGAAATTTCCTAAAGTAGGGGAGACTGTGACACCTGTGTCAGTACACCCATCATACGAATACCAAACCAATGAAATATCGTATTTCATACTTGGTATTTGTATAAATATGTGTATCATTGGCACATATCAATTCTTGTTCGATTTCGAGCTCTAAATCACTCTCTGGAAAGTTATACGCGAACTGATGTGTAAACGTAATCATTTTAACGCGAAAAACACTCCATAACAGTGACACGGGCTTAACATACCTTAAATAACCTTTACATAACTTAGAAATTAGTTTTGGGAGGTTTGGTGTGTCGAAATCAAGTTTATTCGCTTACAGGGACTAATTTTGACAAACTGTGAAAGTATGCTGATTTGTACTATAACAAACATTCTGGAACATGATCATAACTTAAACATGCCCTAAATATCCTTTACATAGCTTAGAAATAGGCTTTGAGGTGTTTGGTTCGCAAAAATAAACTTATTTGATCAATAGGGACTAAAAGCGTCAAAAAATGCATACGATTGCATTTTCGCGCATATCTTACATTCTGAATATATCCAGACATCCAAAAATTTATGTAATCATTAAAATATTTTATTTTAGTGATTGGCATGATAAAATTCCATTCGTCGAGTAATTTGAATCGTTTTTCGCGTCCGTTCGTGTTTCGTCGTAATTAACCGAACAACTCAACCGTACGGCCAAACGAACCGACATCTGAGATATTTTTGAGCATGTTTCATGTTCCCTATACTTTAACTTCATTTTAGAGCCTTGAAATGAGGTTAACGGGGCTTAAACGTGTCAAAAACTGAGTATTTAGCATTCGGGGACCAAAGTTGACATTCTGCCAAACTTGGCCCTTGCGGGCCGCGTAAGCTGATGTGCAATCTTACGCGGGGCGCAACCTATTCCCAGATCAGCAAACTAATTTTCTGAAACAACAGCTGGTATTCAGGCTTTTGGACATGGTTTTTATGAATCTAGGGGCTGGTTTTAAGCACCCATGGTATTCTAAAACAAGGGGCACACATGGACGGTCCAGATTGATGCTCGTTTATCGAGAAACGATCTTAACGGTTTTGAAAATCCTATATAAACCCACCCCCATTTCCATTTTCATTCACAATGATCTGAATATTCTCTAAGTTGAAGCTCCAATGCTTCATACCTGAGAATTTATAGATCATATCTTCTAGCTTGGACCTTTTGTAAGTATTCTTTCGTGCTTTTATGCGTTTTTAAGCATGAAAGTCAAACAGAGTTTGACTTTCTGCTTTGCCCAGTCAATGGTCAACACGAAGTTCGTTTGAACTTCGTAACGTGAGCGAAATCACGATGATTATAGTCTCTTGTGACTATACCTACTGATTAACACGTTAATTAGGCGTAGTGACGAGTCATAGTTTCGGTCAAAATACGCGTTTATGCGTATTTTGCAACCAAACTATTCTTGGGTATCAAAACCCTTTGTTTTGATATCGAACTTGTTTTCTAACTTCGTTACACATGTTTTAACATGTTTAACTCGTCACTTTTAGATTAGTGCTTATATAGGGTGGTAAGATAAGCGGTCTAAACAACCGCTTAGACTTTCGAACCCGACCCGTTTGGTTGATCATTAGGATCCGACCAAGCATGTTTAGTGACCATAGATGTATAGGGAATAACCTTTCGAGGTTATACCTTATGGTTACTTAGTTTAATTAGTTGTATGATAGGTTGTTTATATGCCTTAGGTAAAATGACCAAAATGCCCTTTTCATGCATAATTGGTATTTAAGCATATGTAACTCAAACTTTTGTCACTTAACTGATTATGCAACATATTTAAACATGTTTAGGTATATAATACTTGTCATAGGACTAGTTAGGCGTTCCGAATGCGTTTTACGCGAACGACGCGTTAAGGTAGCGTAACTTACCTAAACGGGTCGTAATGGGTCGTAAGCACTTAGGTTAGGTTTCGATTTAGTATGTAGTCTTTGTTAAACCATATCATATGAGTTCCAACACTCATTTGGTTTACGAAACCTCATCCTATCCGATCTTCCGATTTAGGTCCGGTTTATTAATATAGTTACCCAAATTAGGTGTCGTTTGATTTCCGTGACCCCTCTAGCTTTGCTTGGTTGTTATTCAAGACTTCTAAGCACTCTCAAGTGAGTACATAGTCCCCTCTTTTACTGTTTTCAAATGTTTTGGGGTGAAACATGTGTACCTATTTGTTATTTTCATGATTTCAAAGTATAAATTAATTATACATGCTAGTACTTATCTTTTGACAAACTGAATGAATATCTATGGTTTAAATACTGATTTTTCAAAGATTATAAAACAAATTGTTGGATTGTACTTATTTTATACATTCACCAAACCGATTGGTAGTACGATATAGCGCTATAGGACTAGACACCCCATTCCTGTTGTATGGAATGTCAGAAACCAAATTTTATCCAAATGGAAATTGCCTCTGTGGTATTTCTATAGTCTCTAAGGTATATTTTGATACACTAAGGCTTGAATGAATACTAAATCACATTTTCTTTTGTATATTTTGATATACTTTCAAAGTATAGTTTGATATACTCCCATATGTGATATTGTTTACCAAAGTATAATTTGATATACTATGTACAAACCAACATAAATTTTGTTAATTACTAAAGCATAGTTGATATGTTATTTACAAAACCAAAGCATAGTTTTGATATGTTACTTCCAAAAACAAAGCATAGTTTTGATATGTTACTTACAAAACCAAAGCATAGTTTTGATATGTTACTTACAAAACCAAAGCATAGTTTTGATACCAAAGCATAGTTTTGATATGTTATTTACAAAACCAAAGCATAGTTTTGATATGTTATTTACAAAACCAAAGCATAGTTTTGATATGTTATTTATAAAACCAAAGTATACTTATGATATACTACCGAAAACTATTATTTTAACAACTAAAGTATACTTGATTTACTATCTGTTTAACTATTTTGGAACTGAAATATACTTTAATATATTACTTATCCGACTTTCTTAAAACCAAGGTATATTTTTTATATACTACAAACCTTTCTATCAAAACTTTGTTTTACAAACAACATATTTTATACAAACTCATTTTACTTGGCTATTTATTTATCTATGCATTATTCTTTTATATCATCTGATTTCATATCGATTTTCGCATGATTTATGAAAGAAAACACTTTACAAAGTTCATGACTACTTTTTGTTAAACATTCTTTTAAACTTACAAATTCATGAATCCTATTTTAATAACCTATGTATCTCACATGCATTTTTATGCTGACATACCTATTTTCACACATGTTTCAGGTGCTGCTATGTGATGATTGTTGATGAATGCTATACATAGGATGGACTTGTGCCTTAGCGACTTTAAAACTTGAAAGACAATATTTGTATTTATCTGATTTGTAATAAAACAATGAGTTCAATAATTCAATAAAGCGAAACTATTTAAT
Source organism: Helianthus tuberosus (assembly GCA_030545235.1). Classification (NCBI taxonomy): domain Eukaryota; kingdom Viridiplantae; phylum Streptophyta; class Magnoliopsida; order Asterales; family Asteraceae; genus Helianthus; species Helianthus tuberosus. The sequence continues at coordinate 18,566,684 of CM060363.1, read as the reverse complement.
CCATGCTTGTGAAACAATGATTCTGTTACGCCACTCCCTAACGTTTCTGCCACGATTTGTTGTTTTAAGTGGTCGGGGTGTGACAGACCGAACCGAGAATTGGTAATGATTAGTGAAGTGTAATTGCTAAAGTTGATGGGATAGTTGTGAGAAAGCTTTGCTTAGGGGCAAGCAAAGGTGAAGTGTGGGGATGTGATAGAAGGGTAAATAACCGTGTTTTAACATGTGTAAATATAAGGTTTTAAGTGTTTATTATCATAAAACATGGTTACTTTGAGTGCGTTTCTATTTGTAGGTACCCAGAGCTTAACAGATGGATTTTGAAGCTAAACGGGAGGTTTTCGGGAAGATTTATGAAGGTTAGAAGCTTACACACAAGTTGGGAGTTAAAAATGCGAAAATGGTAAGAAACCAGTACTTGGCGCAAGAAGAAACCAGTTTGGCGCAACCTGGTGTCAGTTTTGACACAATACAGATGCTAGTAAGTCAGGGGTGCAACCTTGCGCTGACATCAGATAATCACGCGAAAATTCAGGATTTCACTTTATTTTAAGATATTTTCAACCCCAAACGAGATATTGACTAACCCTAGCCGTTTTCCACTTCCTAAGGACGAATTTTGGAGTTCCAAACCTCAATTTTCATTAATCTTTCATGCAATCAAACATCCAAGACAACCAAGAAGATCAAAACATGACTATGAGTGGCTAGATTCTTTTGTGACCACCTCCGGGTTGATGGTTCATGTATGTGAAACTCAAACCTAGTTTATTTAGTTCTTTGGATTGTTTTTCATAACTTGAAGAATACTTGTGGTTTAGTTTTGTTTAAAAGAATTGTGAGTGTTGCAATTATTCATCTTTTACCATACGCATTCGGTTTTCTTACATGGTGAGTAGTTTGGTTATTGGGTGGGTTCTTGGCACTTATGATTTAGTAATTAAATTGCATAAGTTATTATTAAAAAGTTGTCTTTGATTATCAATCAAACTAAACCGTTAACAAGACCTTTTGGTATTTATCTAATTAAATAGGTTTGGGTGAATCATTGAACCGGAAATCCGGAGGGGGTTGCTTTTCTTTAAAATTGATAACTTTCTTAATTATACTCAATCAAAAATCTCAAAACGCAAGCAAAGAAATAGTTTTTCTTAGTTTTAGTTAATCTAGGTTTCTACAATCAACACTAACCACATATTCCCTGTGGAGACGACCCTACTTACCCTTGCTAGTAAAGGTACTTAGGACCAAATTTTAAACTTGTTTTTGACCGACCTTTCGACATCGACCAAGAAGCTAATGTGGGCGAAGACAATATGAACGTAGGTGCAGACAACGTGAACGCAGGTGAAGATAATGTTAATGCTACCGTAGATAAAGAAGCTACTATATGAATGAATGGTTTGAATTGCGCCAAAGGTTGAAATGCAAAGAAACAATTGACAAAGTGGCATATGAGAAATTTGAAAAAGAAAAAGATTATTGGAAACAAGTCATCTTAAGGATTGTTGCACTTGTGAAGTTTCTTGCAAAATATGGCTTAGCGTTTCGTGGGTCAAATGAGAAGTTGTATCAAAAAGGCAATGGAAACTTTTTGGGTTTGCTTGAGATGTTGAAAGAGTTTGACCCGATTATGAAAGAACATGTGCGCCGAGTTTTGAATGAAGAGTGCCATGTACACTTTCTTAGCCAAAATATTCAAAACAAGTTGATACAATTATTAGGGGATAAAGTTAGAACCGAAATCATCAAGAAGGTTATGCAAGCAAAGTATTACTCCATCATCCTTTATTGCACGCCTGATACAAGTCACCAAGAGCAAATGTCCATAATTGTGAGGTATGTGAATTTTAACTCTAGTTACGTGACCGTTGAGGAATCATTTTTAGGTTTTTTGGTTGTTGATGATACCACGGGTTTAGGACTTTTTGAAGCAACATGTAAGGAATTAGAGTCGCTTAATCTTGATATTGGTTATATGCGTGGTCAAGGCTACGATAATGGGGTAAACATGAGTAGGGGTGTTCAAAAAAATCCGAAACCGAATCCGAATTATCCGAAAATCCGGAATTTCGGGTATCCGAAATTTCGGATTCGGATAGTAATTTTGAAAATTTTCGGATATTTCGGATATCGGATATCCGAAACTTTAAATTATACTATTTTTTTAATTTTTTAAATATATGACAATAAATGAAGTCAAAACCCTAAGCTCTACCCTCCCTGTTCTGCCTC